>CM062806.1:775214031-775814031 GCA_031772625.1 Pinus tabuliformis
ATATTGGCAATGCTTGTCTATATTTGCCGGGTAATGCCTCCAGCTGTCAGTTATGACTATGCCAAACCAGACATTGCAGAGAAGATTCATGATCAGTTCATGAACCTGAAGAGAGAGAGACTGTTCAGATACTCCTCATATATTTACCATTTGTTCCTTTTCAATCAGCCAGCCACCTTTTCAGTTCCTTTGAGGCCACTCAATGCCCAAGGAAGCCCAAGATCAGTTATTTTCTGGACCTCTGTGTTTCATTTTACCTCAGTATCACCTTATACATACTGTGAGTTCATTATCGGTTTGTTCATCCGGCCCTAACAGTTCTGCAAGGTACTCCTCCTCCCAGATTAACCGATGAAATGAGGAGGATTTTACATGGAACAAATCCTACAATATTGGCAACTGGTACTTCTACCAGAACCACACAGTCCTTAGGATATATGGCTGTGAAATGAGCCCATTTAGATTGCCAAGGTATGTCCCCATGAGGGTGTTTGCCTTGGAGTATTTCAGGCAGTTTGGGAACTCGGATTACCTTCATTTTCAGAGTAAAAACAAAAAAGTCACAGCTGAAGGTAAGAAGCCAGCTAGGTTCCTTCTTGTATAACAAGAAAGAGGAAGGATGGAAAGAGGCACACAGCATGCTAGAAGGCCTCAGATTGCAGACCAGTTTTGAGTGGATTCCTTATGACCCCAATCATAGTATCTCCCTCAGGAGAATTAGATACAGACTTGGCAACTATGCACATAAGACAACCAGAAATAGAAAAGTATGCCAATACACTAGATTGGGAAGAGGGGTACACTGATAGAACAACTCACTGAGGTAGAAATGCTTGAGAAAGAAGCCAGAATATACAAAAGGAAACTGACTTGGAAACTTGTGCACAGGTGCCTTACTCCTACAGAAGACAAAGTGGAACGCTGCTGGATCTTCGGCAGCACAGCAGCAAACCACTGAAAAGACATCCCAGGCAGCAAGCAAAGACAAAGGTAAACAGGTGGAACAGCCACCTGTATTGACAGAGGAGCAAGTGGACACCTTGCTACAGCAGCAAGAGGAAATGGAACAGCAAGAACTGGGACAGCAGCAAGAAAAAGCACAGTCCAGTGAGCAGCCCTTGCAGCAGGAAAAGGGGACAGATCAACCTGGCAACACCGAGCAGCAGCCTCAAACAAATGTGCCTCCCAGGACAGACACCAATGTTGACACATCAGTCCTCCAAACACCACAAAAGGAGGATGTGACAAGGAAAAGGGAGAGAGAGACCCCCACACCTCATCTTTCATCAGGGGAGAGAAGAGACAAAGACTGAATGACTCCCAAGAGGAGGATATTGCAGTAAGGCAAGCCATGGGTATGGGCCCCCCTAGTGGAGAACTTTCAGCCAGCTCATCCCAGCGAGGACATGACATGACAACGGGGGAGAGGTCAGCTCCTCCAGTCAAACAAGAAAGGGACGTCGGGTATAAACAGCAATTCATCGACATCAAGAGGAGGAGTGATCCCATAAAGGTGCAGCTATATGATCACTTGCTAAACCTAGCTCCTAGTAACCAGCAGAGACTCATGTCTGCTTTCGATGTGAGCGAAGGCAAAATGATAATGAGCCATTTCATGCCTACATCTTTGCAGCCTCAGTCCACCTCAGATTATCTAAGAACCAACATGGAGGTTCTTGCCAAAGACATACACCCCATGGACAAAATTGAACTACATAAGCAGACTGGGGGAAATGGTGTATGCCTCCTTGGCAGATGAGACATTAGAAAATTATAAATTAAAGAGCAGCCTAGACAACACAGCTTCTCAGCTGGAGTTAGAAAGAGCTTCATCACAGGCCAAGGACAACAGGATCAAGTCCTTGGAAGAGGTAATCATAGAGATAGGGCATGACCCTAAAGATGTCAAAGGCATCCAAGAGCTCCTGAAGATAAGGGATGCAGATATGGCAGCCCTAAGAAAGAAGATCAAGCTCCCGGCCACCATCCATCCATAGACCGATGAAGTTGCCCAGCAAAGGCAAGAGAAGGAGGCTACAGATCTGCTGATATCCTTATATAAAGAGCTGGTCAGGACTCAGGACCAGCTAGGACAGACTGAAGCTGCAAAGGCAGCACTACAGGAGACACTAAAGCAAAGAGAAGAGGGCCAACCCTCCCAGCCTCCTCCTATCATAATAAACCTTGAGGAAACCCCTCCCAAGATTACTCCTCCTCTTCAGCAAACAGAAACCACAGCACCATCCACAGCAGCAACAACAACAAAATCAGAACAGGCTGCTAGCTTAGACATGCAAAAGCTGCAAGCTGAGATCCAAGCCATGGAATCTCAAATGAAAGAGCTGGATGAGCTTAAGAAAACCTTGACTAAGGTAAATGAAAGGTTTGACAGGAGTAAACAGAATGAGGCAAGCAAGGACAGAGAAGTGAAAGCTCTTAAGAAGAGGATTGCTGAATTAGAGAAGGAGCTTGCACTGGAAAGGGTGACAGCTGATATGAAAGCAGTGTTGTGGAGCAACATTGGGAGGTCCATTGCCAAACAGTGGCAATACATTGAAACCATGGATGAACAAATGGTGCTCATCACCAAAGCAAACAAGGAGATACAGAGAGCCAGGGCAAGCCTTGGACACATGCCAGAAGCAGCTACCAGGATGATCAATATCCTGAATTACAAGACCAGCACTCAATTGGCTACCATGGGGATCAACAACAGGACAGAAACAATTTCCATAGCCAAGAGAGTTGTTACATTGGGAACTTGGTTGGAACCCTGGAGAGAAGGACACAGGATATGCAAACAGAAATTAACAGATTCCTGGAGAAGTTTGTAACACTGCAGAACAGAGGCCTTCCCAACATTTTGAGCAGCGTGAGAAGACTGCTCACCCTGGACAATTACAACAAGAGGATTGATGCCCATGCAGTGGCAGAGATTGCACAGCCAGCCAGCACTTCAAAGGAGCCAGGGCCAGCTACAGGGCAAATGATGTATGACAGGGTGGAGAACCTGTTTTTCCTCATGAATGAGATAGAGCATCTGTTTGATACACCACCCAATTTCTTCAAATTCACAGAAGCAGATGAGACTCTAGGGGCAATTTTGGCACATCAACTGCCCACACAGGATGTCTGGAGCATTTGACCCAGACAATTTTGACAGGACAGAACCAATAGCGCAAAAGGAAAAAAGAAGGCACATACGTGACAATTTTGGGAATTAATACCCACAGGAAAGGCAGAGGCTGAGCCAACCCAGCTAGACCAATGACTCACCACCAGCAGCAGTCAAAGTCACAGCTGACAGGTCCGAGACACAGTGTACCAGCCTACAGTCGGGTTTTCTATGCATTAACTCCAAATATTCAGACCGACTTAGCTATTTTTAAAGCTAAATATCTTCTGACAGAGCATTAAAATGCCTGTACTGTGTATTAAATGCTGCATTAAATTTTGCCCATAATATCTTAAATAGTTGGTAAGGAAGTAAAATCTGAGATAACTCAGGACTCAGATATTTTGTAAATGACCGCAAGTATATATTCACCCTTCACAGCAGTGAAAGGGGTTGGTTGATGGTTGTTATTTTCTTAGAAGAGCTCTAGCTCGTTGTAACATTTTCAGAGAATTAATACAAAGGAGGAATGGAACTTCCAGAAGTTTGGTGTATTTGATGTCTTGTGGTGAAGGATGCATGTTACAGGATTCCATGGGTGTTGCATAAAACTATAAGTATTCTCAAATCTCTTTGTCATGTGTGTTTTGAGTCTTTTGTTCTCTTTGTTGTTCTAATGTTTTACACTTGATAGCAAGGTGAAAGGATAGTACCAGGATTTAACCATGTTTACCCTGGACTCAAACTGAGCTATTATATATGTTTTCCTCATATACAGTAACAGAATCGTAATTCTTAATTGCTGCAATTCAAAACTGTGTTTTTATTGTAACAGTCATTCTCAGGGATTCAACTTTTGCCCCTAAGACCTCTATTTCCTCTTCTTAAAGCTATCTGTTGGGAACATATAGATAACTAGTGAAAATTCTTAAATGCTTTCACTGTTTGTGTTACCTGTTTCCAGTCTTTTAATCAAAAATCTGTTCTATTAAACACTCAAATGGCCCTGTAAGTCCCATCTTTCATCTCAAAAGTTCAAACACATATAGCTACAGACTCCATTGCCCAATGGTACTCAACCTCTCAGAAAACTACTTCACTAGAACCTAAAAGGAATTTCATCAACCAAACATAAACAAAAAACAGTGCACAATAGCTAGCCTAAAACCCTATAACAAACAGTTACAAATCATAAAGAGAGAGCCCTCTCTGATCAACTGTTTGGCTAGAAACAGTGATCCAAAGACTGGTTAGTGGTTACCCCGGCCGTATTCCCTTGGGAGTCATAGGGAACAACCTGGGTGTTAACATAAATGGCGACTCAACTGGGGACTAAGACTATTCAATCACTATCTATCTTCCAAAGCTTTCATCAAGCCTGAAACTAGCCAAGACATCTTAGGACTGTTTCTCTAATACAGGGGCAGTCTTAGGGAAGAGCTAACTAGGGAAACTTATCCTAGCCTTGAAACATATATAGTCATTCCAGAGTTCTTATTTAGCCCTTGTAAATACAAAACTTCTGTATAAAGTTCTGAAAGAACACTTAGAAGCTGGCTCCCAAAAGAAACCCAAGGCACACTAGGGCACACCCTGACCCTGATCAACCCATCATTGTTGATAACCCAAATATCATCCCAAAGAACATAAGGAAACAGCACAAGCAGGATAAACCTGCTGATCCAGTTATAAGTTTAGACCAACCTATCCTCATACAAACTCCTTGTAAAGTCCTTTTCCGTTCCACACCTAATTCCCCTAGTTCATCATCAACACCTCAAATTCCTCCTCTCCCATCTTCACCTTCTGCACATACTCTTTCAATCAGTTTCCCTCTTGTTACCCCTGTTATACCTGTGATACCAGCTGTTCAATTTGTTCCTATTAACCCTATAAATCCCATAAATATGGCTAACAGATATGCACCTCTGCAGATACCAGCCAATGCTCCAGCTCTACCCCAAGACTACCAAACTAGACTCTCATTTTTTGACTCCCAGGGCCCTATGACAGCTACCCAGCATGCTAAGAAGATGCAAGATCACTTTGAGACCTTTGAAATAGATGATGACAGTGTTAGAATGAGAATTTTTGTCCAAAGCCTAACTGGGGATGTCAGAACTTGGTTTAGATTCTTGAATGCAAATTCCAATGCAACCTCTGAAGTTCTATACCAGGAATTTACCAACAGATGGGAGAAAAAGAGAGATCCACACCATATACTTGGTGAATACAACACTATTAGAAGAGGTCCCCAAGAAACGGTTTTGGAGTATTGTGCTAGGTTCAACAACATATACAATGCTATTCCCCAGAACTTAAGGCCCCCTCCTGATTTGGCCCTTTATAATTTCCCTGATGGTTTTGATTCTGATATGGCCTATCAGTTGAGAGAAAGAGACCCTCCAACCCTTGCAGAAGCCCAAAGAGTTGCAGTCACTGTAGAGGCCAACCTAATTGCCAAAAGAAACAGGGCAAAGCTGGAAAAGAAGGTTGGTTTCAAGGAAGAGCCCTCCGGCTTTGATCAGAAGTTGGATGCAATACTAAACAGCATGAAAAGACTAGGTGAGAGAGTGGAATCAGTAGAAAGAAAGTCATCATGGGAAGCACCACAAAACAATACTCCTAGAAACCCAAATTTTAGGAGAACACAGAACCCCAATATAGGAAAAACAGGTGCTGACCAAGATATCAGACCCCCTTTTCAAGAAAATTATGCAGAAACTTCCTCGGCTAATCAGCTCAATGAAGATCCTGAGATCAATTTAATAGGTCTGGATGGTAAAAGCCATGTTTTCCTAACACAAGAAGACCATGATGAGGATGAAAACAAAACATTCCAAACACAATCAGGAGAATCCTTTGACTTTAAGCAAGGATATGATACTGCTGTCTATGAAGTCCATAAGCAGTACAAACTAAGAAGTCGGACTGTAAATGCAAATCAGCCTGAAAAGGTAAAGGAGAAACAACAATCTAAAGAAGACTCAATCACTGAACCTAATGACAAAACAAACTTGCCTGCAAAGGAAGTAGTGGTTGAGGAGGTCACTGAATTACTGCCTACACCACAAGAGCCCACAGCAACTTCATCCTCTCACCCAAATCCGAACATCACCCCTCAAGACATGGGCATGAGGGGCAGGTTCCAAAATCAAGATGAAATCCAACAAGAAGATTCATTGAACAAGGAAAGGACTACTATCCGTGACCCTAAAATTCAGGTGGATAAGCCCTTTGACCTAGGAGTAGAGATTGGCAAGTTAAAGATAGCAATTCCCCTCTCAGAGTTAGCAAAGCATGACATGTACAAACAACAGATCAAAAAATCCCTTCAGCTCACCAACAACAAAGATGATGTAAATGTGCTAGATGACACTCCAGAATTACTGTTTGGTCCAGAGGTAGATGGAAAAACAGTAGTCACAGGGGTTTTACCTTTTTATGTCAGCTTGCACGTTCATGATAAAATACTGCACAATGCAATGTTTGACTCAGGTGCATCTCACAACCTCATGCCAAAAGCAGTCATGGAAAGATTAAATTTGGATATAACAAGACCATACAAAGACCTGTTTTCTTTTGATTCTAGTCAAGTCAAATGCTTGGGCCTGATTAAGGATTTATGTGTGTCCCTGGTTCAATTTCCCAACAAAACCATTTTAATGGATGTTGTTGTTGCTGATATCCCACCCAAATATGGAATGCTCTTATCAAGATCATGGGGAGCCAAGCTCCAAGGCTCCCTGCAATTAGACATGTCATATGCAACCATCTCTGTCTTTGGACAACCCAAAAGACTTTATAGGGAAACACTCATGAAATACATGGTCAGCAGTGAAGAAAAGCCTCAAAATTTTCCAATATATGCTGTCCATTCGGACATAGACTCCTTCATCCTCTTCAATGACAGCACAAGCTCCTTAAACAATGACATTAAGACTGAAATACCCATACAGGAACAAAACATCGGTCAAATAAGTGACACCTGCCAAATTTCAATCAGCCCAATAGTACCCATTTACCCTCCTTTAGCTGTAAAAAATTGTCAAACAAATGATGAAATTATCCTAGGAGACAAATGGGAAAAGAAACCTCAACTCATGCTCACATGGCCATCCCATGAAAAGAATTTAAGATCCCCTGACCAGCAAGATAGTCTGTGGGTCCTAGAGTTTGATGGCTCAGTTAACAAGTTAGGGGCAGGAGCTGGAGTATGGATACATAACAAAGAGAAAGCCTGTGCACAAGGCCGGGCTTATAGATTGAACTTTAAATGCACTAACAACATGGCAGAATATGAAGCTCTGCTACTAGGTCTCAAGATTGCAAAATCATTACAAGCACATAGCCTCTCAATCATGGGGAACTCTGATCTAGTAATTCAACAAGTAAAAGGGGATTTTGTCACCAATGACAAAAGATTAAGGTCCTATAGGTCTGCTGTAATTGAAATATTAGAAACTTTCTCCGAGTTTGTTATCACAAAGATTCCAAGGGGCCACAATCTCCATGCTCACAGCTTGGCAACATTTGCCAGCACCTTCAAATTCCCATTACAACCCAACAATTGTTTCACAGCAGAGGTCAAATATAGGCCTTCTATCCCAAACAATGTCAAAGAGTGGCAAGTATTTGAGAATGATAGGCAAATAAACAACTTTTTAACCTTGCAACAAGAGTTTACAGGATTAAATATTGACCTTGAGACAGCAAGTCAATCTCAAATTCTTGATGGAGCAAGTCAATCACAATTACAGTTTCAACAATCTGCCCACCCAATGTCACCGAGGACAGCAAGACAGCTACTGAGTCCAACTATTTTCAACAATGAAAACATTCAGCAAATTCACCAAATTGACTGTGAAGACCTGAGCAACGCCGAAGATGAAATCATACAACTCAAAGACAATCTTCTTCCAGCAGGCCTTACCCCACTAGAGGATATTTTTGACTCAAATGATGTTCCCAGGAAACCAAAGATGCAGCCATTAGATGCAACAATTGAAGAATGTAACATTGGTACCACTGACAAGCCTAAAATAATAAAGCTATCTGCTGCTTTGCCCCCTGACCAAAAACCCAAATATGTTGACCTCTTTAAAGAGTTCCAAGATGTCTTTCCCTGGGGTTATGAAGACTTGAAGTCTTATGATACCTCTGTTATACAGCACACCATTCCCCTCAAGCCTAATCAAAAACCATTCAAACAGAAATTGAGAAGGATCAATCCTGTGCTCCTTCCTTCCATTGAAAAAGAATTACAAAAAATGTTCAAAGCTGGGATCATAGCACCAATCAGGTTCTCTGAGTGGATTTCAAATTTGGTCCCTACAAGAAAGAAAACGGGTGAGATTAGACTTTGTGTAGACTTAAGGAATTTGAACCTAGTATCACTCAAAGACAACTATCCCTTACCCAAAATGGACCACATCCTTCAAAGAGTAGTAGGAGCCTCAAGAATATCATTGTTGGATGGCTTCTCAGGTTTCAATCAAATCCTGGTACACCCTGATGATCAAGACAAGACTGCATTTACTACCCCATGGGGTACTTTCAAGTATGTAAAGATGCCCTTTGGATTGAAAAATGCAGGGGCAACATTTCAGAGAGCAATGGACATTGCTTTTGCAAAGGAAATTCATGATTTCTTGGTCATCTACTCAGATGATCTTACACCCTTTTCAAAATCTGACCAAGAACACTTGAAACATCTGAGACAAATCTTCATAACATGCAGGAAATATGGTATTTCCTTAAACCCCAAGAAGTCTTTATTCGGCTTAGAAGAAGGGAAACTTTTAGGTCACATCATTTCGAAAGATGGCATAAGAATTGATCCAGATAGGATACAAGCTATCCTACAAATGCCTCACCCAAGGAATGTTAAGGAGCTTCAAGGATTCTTGGGAAAAATCAACTTTTTGAGAAGGTTTATCCCAAATTTAGCAGAGTTAATCAGATTACTAAACAATATGCTAAAGAAAGATTCAAAGGTCAAATGGACTGTTGAAGCAAAACAAGCTTTTGAAAGTATAAAATTGGCCTTGACTCAAACCCCAGTGTTAACTAACCCCCAGTTTGACAGAGACTTCATCATTTTCTCCTTTGCCTCCCAACACACCATTGCTGCTGTTTTATTACAGAAAGATGACCATGGGAATGAAAAGCCCATTGCTTTTTTCAGCAGAGCTCTTAGAGATGCCCCCCTAAAGTACCAAATAATGGAGAAACAAGCCTATGCCTTGATCAAAGCCATCAAAGACTTTAGGATCTACATCCTTTACTCCCATGTTGTAGCTTATGTACCAAGTCCTATCGTCAAAGACATTCTCACACAAGAAAACTTAGAGGGAAGGAGAGGAAAATGGATTGCAAACATACTTGAATTTGACATTGAAATAAAGCCTACAAAGTTGATAAAAGGGCAAGGTTTGGCTAAGTTAATGACAGAAGCAAATTTCCAAGCCTTAGATATCAACCAACTGGATAGTGAAACAGAGCTGGCGACTCCAAAGATCAATGTAGCCTTTGAACAATCTCCATGGTACTCTGATATCTGTTATGTGTTACAAAACCTGTGTGCTCCCCCAGGACTGTCCAGAACTAAGTCTAGGTTCCTAAAAATGAAAACATCCAAATTTTGTGTGTTAGATGAGAATCTACTCTGGAAAAACCATGAAGGTATCTTGCTGCACTGTCTTCTTGAGAATGAAACTGATAAAATTATGCAAGAATTCCACGCTGGAGACTGTGGTGGACATCTGTACTGGAAGTCCACTGTGGACAAGATATTAAGGGCAGGTTATTACTGGCCCACTATGTTCTCAGATATGAAGAAATTCACAACATCATGCCACAAGTGCCAACTGTTTGAAGGCAAAAGACAGTTGCTGCCACTTCCTTTGAGGCCCATTGCAACAGAGAGACCTTTTCAACAATGGGGCTTGGATTTCATTGGAGAAATTCACCCCTCATCTTCAGGACAACACAGATGGATTCTAACAGCAAAAGACTACTTCACCAAGTGGATTGAAGCTGCCCCATGCAGACAAGCAAATGATTCAGTAATCATTCAATTTTTGGAGAACAATATACTGGCCAGATTTGGCTGCCCAGACAAGATAATAACAGACAATGCTGCTGCCTTCAGATCCAAGAAGATGGTAAACTTTTGCCATAAATTTCACATTACTTTGGGCCATTCTACAGCTTACTATCCTCAAGGAAATGGTCTTGCTGAATCATCAAACAAAAGCCTGATAAACATCATAAAGAAAGTGCTGGAAGAGAACAAAAAGAACTGGCACAAGAAACTAGTAAATGCTTTATGGGCAGACAGATTAACCACCAAAAGATCAATTGGGACCAGCCCATATGAGTTAGTCTATGGATTAGAGGCCAGATTTCCCTCATCACTAGGGGTGCCAGTTATGAAACTTCTACAAGAAAGCCAAGCAGAGCCAAATGACATGCAAAGAAGGATCAACCAGATAATCTGTTTACAGCAGACCAGAGAACAAGTTTTCAGCAGAGTGCAAATACTACAAGAAAAACTGAAAAAGGCCTTTGACAGAAGAACCAAGGCAGAAGACTTCAATCTAGGAGACAAAGTTCTAAAGTGGGATGCAAGAAGAGAAGAGAAAGGGAAACATGGGAAATTTGATTCCTTGTGGAAGGGACCATTTGCTGTCCAAGCAGTACAAGGTAATAACACTTATTTCCTTAAAAGTTTGACTGTGACTGAACTAGATGAAGGTCCTGTCAATGGCAGGATGCTGAAGCACTATTATGATGGTTCACTATGATAAGGATCCAAAGGTTCAATGTATATATGCAGGCCTACATATGTTTTCTATTTTTAGTTTGTATAAAGAGGTTTTCCCAAGTGCTGCAACTAGCAGCAATAGGCAGATAGAACCAGAGGTTCCCCAACAAAAAGCACACAATTTTGACAGGTTACATGCATCAGATCTCAAAGATTAAGATGGACAATCAAGCAACAAGGCAATCTGACCTGTTGTTCTTGGTCTTTCAAAAGAAAAACCATCCCCATGTGGAGCCACTGTTGGATACCTATAGTAATAGGTTTCATATTTCATGATTGATTATTGAAAATCCAAATATGCTCTGCTTTGTTACTACAAAGATCCCATATTTCCAGGAAATCAGAGGTGTGTGAAATACTTCAAATATTGAGGACCTTATTACAAATTTTGTGGATGATTCAACAGTTCAAGCTGGATCATGCCATGTTTCAATTTTGAGTTGTAGAATAGAGAAAGAAGTCTGTCCAAACAGCTTAATCTTGGCAGACAAGTAGTTCAGGTAGAGAAACAAAGGTTCCCAAAAGTCTAATCTGGGACCTTGGAAGAGATAAGGGTAGAAGCAGATAGAGTAAAAAAGGAAAAAGCCAAAGAAAAGAAAAGGCAATTGAGGGTTGCAAGTCCAAGTGCCCCTCCATGAAGAAACAAAAAATGCTAGGTGAAATAGTGGGGTAGGCAGTTGTGGTTGCAGAAAAGACATGTTCACCATCACATAGTTGTCAAAGATGTTTTGCCAAGGCAATGAACATATCAGCAAAAAAGGTGGTGAATTTCATGGATTCACAGCAGAGAGCATCACTAACTTCACTTTTTTCCCCTCTACTCCATCATTAACACTCCCTTTCTAAATCCCCCTCCTTCCCTCATACTAACTCCTAACTCTACTATGTAATTCCCCTATTTTACCCCTACCCCTAATAATAATAACACTAAGGTGTATAAAACCCCAAATGATATATATTTTCCCTCCCCTAGGCATAATACCCGAGAATTCTGCAAAGAGGGACCATAATGGCACCTGGCCACCATGGTGAACCTATCTCCACTATTTTTCCTTTGCTGCAAATCATTTCCCCCAAAAATATACCTTTGCATGGGTAAAACCCCTCTCTAAACCCCTTTGATCTATAAAACCCTCTGCAAACCTTACAAAAATTAAAATTCCGCCTTCAGCACGTTCCCAAATGCAAGCGCGGGTGGTCAGAATCAAAACATTTGGAAAACCATGCCAAAAACCCACAAACGGTTAATATTTCCGCCGCATTATCGGCCGTGCACCTCACACCTCCGCCAGCCGTCGGATCAAGCCTTCCAGATCCGACGGCCCACAGCAATATCGGAGCGCCATCCGCAACCGCACGTTAACTCCCGAGAACGTGACGTTGCGCCTCGTCATGCCTCCGCCACGCGTCGCCCGATGGACCATCTCGGAGCTCCCTCTGACACCCTGGGCGCCGTACTCTAACCGCCCCGAGAGACCGTGACGGTTAGAGCCTTAACCATAACTCTCACGGTTTCACTTCCGCCCGTCCACCATTAACCGTTCTGCCACGTCCAGCTCACCGCTGACTGGACTGCCACCTCACCGCCCTTTGACCGGTCGTCTTCTGCCACGTCCTCCCCGATGACGTCAGCTGACGTCACATCACTGTGACCCACCAATGACGTCATGCTGACGTCATTATAAAAAAGCGCCAAACGGGTAAAAAACTCATATTAACCAAATTTTACGCGTTTTTTCACCATTTCACCGTTATTTCGTCTGAACTCTCTGCTCAACCATTTCTGCCTGGATTTCCGCCAACCGGTAAAATTAGCTAAAGCGACCACTTCAGCAGCTGCAGTACACCTTGCCACGACCTCTGCACGTCGAATTACAGGTACTTACACTGCCCTGCCTTCCATACGACCTGCATTCAGCTCAAAACTGCTCACAGGCATAATAGGACCATAAGATCGACCTTTTCACCGTTAGAATCTAGTTGTACCTCCACCATTGTCACTGTGAGGTCCAAAAATTCCCTGCAGAGCCGTAATAAGCTGCAATTCATCTAAAAACCCCTCAGTTCTGCGTTTCCCCGGCAAATTCACTGCTAAATACCTCTGAACTACTACCAGAAGCTCACTTAGGCCCCAAAGAGGCTCTGTTACCAATTACCAGCAGTATTTCAATTTCTAGCTGGTGAATTCCCCTCTGACAGTTCAGAAAATCAAGCTATTTTCCACTGAGGGCAGTCTGCAGTCTGTTTTTGCCCATTCACCTGTCAGATTGCAATAGTTTGCCCCTTCAGAAGCTATGGAGACCCCTATTGCATTAAACATCAAGCCCATCAATGCTCCTCACCGAGAACTAGCATGGCAAGCCCTGGGGGACATGGACTACCAAATGCTGGATTGGTTTCCCATGGGAACCAAGTATAATATCCTGATGCTAAATGAACTGAGAGCCCAGCACATGAGTGGAGCAGATATATTGGGGATTTGGGAATCAAATTTGCCCATATACAACCTTCCCCAAGTTAATCCCATGCCAGAGCTTATCTACAGTTGCCAGGAGTGCTATGACCCCAGCCAAAGGGCAGTCATTAGCCCCACAGGCCTAGTCCTGTTTCAGATCACTCCAGAGAGTATAAATCAGATGCTGCATTTCCATACAGCCAAGAAACTGACCCCTCTGTCCATGCAGAATCTAATCAACACAGGGATCAAGCTGTCCAGTGACCAGATCATCAAGATTAACCAACTGTTTGTCACACCAAGCTCTGAAGCAGTCAGAACCCCTCCTATTGGTTATCATTATCTAAATGAGTTGGGCAGAATGCTGGTGGACCTAATTAGCTATGTCCTAGGGTTCAGGGGGCTGGAAGATGTAGATGACAGCATATTGGCAATGCTGTCTATATTTGCCCCGGGTAAGCCTCCAGCTGTGCAGTATGACTATGCAACCTACATTGCAGAGAAGATTCATGATCAGTTCATGAACCTGAAGAGAGAGAGACTGTTCAGATACTCCTCATATATTTACCATTTGTTCCTTTTCAATCAGCCAGCCACCTTTTCAGTTCCTTTGAGGCCACTCAATGCCCAAGGAAGCCCAAGATCAGTTATTTTCTGGACCTCTGTGTTTCATTTTACCTCAGTATCACCTTATACATACTGTGAGTTCATTGATCGGTTTGTTCATCCGGCCCTAACAGTTCTGCAAGGTACTCCTCCTCCCAGATTAACCGATGAAATGAGGAGGATTTTACATCTGAACAAATCCTACAATATTGGCAACTGGTACTTCTACCAGAACCACACAGTCCTTAGGATATATGGCTGTGAAATGAGCCCATTTAGATTGCCAAGGTATGTCCCCATGAGGTTGTTTGCCTTGGAGTATTTCAGGCAGTTTGGGAACTCGGATTACCTTCATTTTCAGAGTAAAAACAAAAAGTCACAGCTGAAGGTAAGAAGCCAGCTAGGTTCCTTCTTGTATAACAAGAAAGAGGAAGGATGGAAAGAGGCACACAGCATGCTAGAAGGCCTCAGATTGCAGACCAGTTTTGAGTGGATTCCTTATGACCCCAATCATAGTATCTCCCTCAGGAGAATTAGATACAGACTTGGCAACTATGCACATAAAAGACAACCAGAAATAGAAAAGTATGCCAATACACTAGATTGGGAAGAGGGTACACTGATAGAACAACTCACTGAGGTAGAAATGCTTGAGAAAGAAGCCAGAAATATACAAAAGGAAACTGACTTGGAAACTTGTGCACAGGTGCCTTACTCCTACAGAAGACAAAGTGGAACAGCTGCTGGATCTTCGGCAGCACAGCAGCAAACCACTGAAAAGACATCCCAGGCAGCAAGCAAAGACAAAGGTAAACAGGTGGAACAGCCACCTGTATTGACAGAGGAGCAAGTGGACACCTTGCTACAGCAGCAAGAGGAAATGGAACAGCAAGAACTGGGACAGCAGCAAGAAAAAGCACAGTCCAGTGAGCAGCCCTTGCAGCAGGAAAAGGGGACAGATCAACCTGGCAACACCGAGCAGCAGCCTCAAACAAATGTGCCTCCCAGGACAGACACCAATGTTGACACATCAGTCCTCCAAACACCACAAAAGGAGGATGTGACAAGGAAAAGGGAGAGAGAGACCCCCCACACCTCATCTTTCATCAGGGGAGAGAAGAGACAAAGACTGAATGACTCCCAAGAGGAGGATATTGCAGTAAGGCAAGCCATGTGTATGGGCCCACCTAGTGGAGAACTTTCAGCCAGCTCATCCCAGCGAGGACATGACATGACAACGGGGGGAGAGGTCAGCTCCTCCAGTCAAACAAGAAAGGGACAGTCGGGTATAAAACAGCAATTCATCGACATCAAGAGGAGGAGTGATCCCATAAAGGTGCAGCTATATGATCACTTGCTAAACCTAGCTCCTAGTAACCAGCAGAGACTCATGTCTGCTTTCGATGTGAGCGAAGGCAAAATGATAATGAGCCATTTCATGCCTACATCTTTGCAGCCTCAGTCCACCTCAGATTATCTAAGAACCAACATGGAGGTTCTTGCCAAAGACATACACCCCATGGACAAAATTGAACTACATAAGCAGACTGGGGAAATGGTGTATGCCTCCTTGGCAGATGAGACATTAGAAAATTATAAATTAAAGAGCAGCCTAGACAACACAGCTTCTCAGCTGGAGTTAGAAAGAGCTTCATCACAGGCCAAGGACAACAGGATCAAGTCCTTGGAAGAGGTAATCATAGAGATAGGGCATGACCCTAAAGATGTCAAAGGCATCCAAGAGCTCCTGAAGATAAGGGATGCAGATATGGCAGCCCTAAGAAAGAAGATCAAGCTCCCGGCCACCATCCATCCACAGACCGATGAAGTTGCCCAGCAAAGGCAAGAGAAGGAGGCTACAGATCTGCTGATATCCTTATATAAAGAGCTGGTCAGGACTCAGGACCAGCTAGGACAGACTGAAGCTGCAAAGGCAGCACTACAGGAGACACTAAAGCAAAGAGAAGAGGGCCAACCCTCCCAGCCTCCTCCTATCATAATAAACCTTGAGGAAACCCCTCCCAAGATTACTCCTCCTCTTCAGCAAACAGAAACCACAGCACCATCCACAGCAGCAACAACAACAAAATCAGAACAGGCTGCTAGCTTAGACATGCAAAAGCTGCAAGCTGAGATCCAAGCCATGGAATCTCAAATGAAAGAGCTGGATGAGCTTAAGAAAACCTTGACTAAGGTAAATGAAAGGTTTGACAGGAGTAAACAGAATGAGGCAAGCAAGGACAGAGAAGTGAAAGCTCTTAAGAAGAGGATTGCTGAATTAGAGAAGGAGCTTGCACTGGAAAGGGTGACAGCTGATATGAAAGCAGTGTTGTGGAGCAACATTGGGAGGTCCATTGCCAAACAGTGGCAATACATTGAAACCATGGATGAACAAATGGTGCTCATCACCAAAGCAAACAAGGAGATACAGAGAGCCAGGGCAAGCCTTGGACACATGCCAGAAGCAGCTACCAGGATGATCAATATCCTGAATTACAAGACCAGCACTCAATTGGCTACCATGGGGATCAACAACAGGACAGAAACAATTGCCATAGCCAAGAGAGTTGTTACATTGAGGAACTTGGTTGGAACCCTGGAGAGAAGGACACAGGATATGCAAACAGAAATTAACAGATTCCTGGAGAAGTTTGTAACACTGCAGAACAGAGGCCTTCCCAACATTTTGAGCAGCGTGGGAAGACTGCTCACCCTGGACAATTACAACAAGAGGATTGATGCCCATGCAGTGGCAGAGATTGCACAGCCAGCCAGCACTTCAAAGGAGCCAGGGCCAGCTACAGGGCAAATGATGTATGACAGGGTGGAGAACCTGTTTTTCCTCATGAATGAGATAGAGCATCTGTTTGATACACCACCCAATTTCTTCAAATTCACAGAAGCAGATGAGACTCTAGGGGCAATTTTGGCACATCAACTGCCCACACAGGATGTCTGGAGGCATTTGACCCAGACAATTTTGACAGGACAGAACCAATAGCGCAAAAGGAAAAAAGAAGGCACATACAGTGACAATTTTGGGAATTAATACCCACAGGAAAAGGCAGAGGCTGAGCCAACCCAGCCAGACCAATGACTCACCACCAGCAGCAGTCAAAGTCACAGCTGACAGGTCCGAGACACAGTGTACCAGCCTACAGTCGGGTTTTCTATGCATTAACTCCAAATATTCAGACCGACTTAGCTATTCTTATAAAGCTAAATATCTTCTGACAGAGCATTAAAATGCCTGTACTGTGTATTAAATGCTGCATTAAATTTTGCCCATAATATCTTAAATAGTTGGTAAGGAAGTAAAATCTGAGATAACTCAGGACTCAGATATTTTGTAAATGACCGCAAGTATATATATTCACCCTTCGCAGCAGTGAAAGGGGTTGGTTGATGGTTGTTATTTTCTTAGAAGAGCTCTAGCTCGTTGTAACATTTTCAGAGAATTAATACAAAGGAGGAATGGAACTTCCAGAAGTTTGGTGTATTTGATGTCTTGTGGTGAAGGATGCATGTTACAGGATTCCATGGGTGTTGCATAAAACTATAAGTATTCTCAAATCTCTTTGTCATGTGTGTTTTGAGTCTTTTGCTCTCTTTGTTGTTCTAATGTTTTACACTTGATAGCAAGGTGAAAGGATAGTACCAGGATTTAACCATGTTTACCCTGGACTCAAACTGAGCTATTATATATGTTTTCCTCATATACAGTAACAGAATCGTAATTCTTAATTGCTGCAATTCAAAACTGTGTTTTTATTGTAACAGTCATTCTCAGGGATTCAACTTTTGCCCCTAAGACCTCTGTTTCCTCTTCTTAAAGCTATCTGTTGGGAACATATAGATAACTAGTGAAAATTCTTAAATGCTTTCACTGTTTGTGTTACCTGTTTCCAGTCTTTTAATCAAAAATCTGTTCTATTAAACACTCAAATGGCCCTGTAAGTCCCATCTTTCATCTCAAAAGTTCAAACACATATAGCTACAGACTCCATTTCCCAATGGTACTCAACCTCTCAGAAAACTACTTCACTAGAACCTAAAAGGAATTTCATCAACCAAACATAAACAAAAAACAGTGCACAATAGCTAGCCTAAAACCCTATAACAAACAGTTACAAATCATAAAGAGAGAGCCCTCTCTGATCAACTGTTTGGCTAGAAACAGTGATCCAAAGACTGGTTAGTGGTTACCCCGGCCGTATTCCCTTGGGAGTCATAGGGAACAACCTGGGTGTTAACACCATCATAGGCTTGGGTGTCCTACTCATCGCAAGATGTTCTAGGTACAAAGATGTTCCAGGTACAAAGATGTTCCAAGACATGCGAGGTGCAAAGGAATGTTAGTGTGTGCCAAAGCATGTTAAGGTGTGCCATGAGTTTTGAGGAGTGCTAGGTCTCTCTCATTAATATAAATGATAGAGCTTGATTATGTATTAAATAATATAGTTCCTACACACACTAGTGGAACTTTATCTAAAGGAAATTTGCTAGATAATAAACCTAATAGAGATTAATCATGTGTTGACTCATAGGAAAAATATATTCTTATTACGTGAGGTAAATGATACGCACTAATTACTTCTTAACAAATTAACTGACTTTAACCACTATGGCCTTGGACATATAATGAAAAGAGCTCCACAACAATTGTCTTAAATCATTATCTTTTGACAAAAAAATATAGTAACAAGTGCATATCGTCATCAAAAACTCATTGGAATGATCAATGATGATGAACATTTTTTGACCATCACCAAAAGTAACCAAAAAGAGCATCAGTGAGGGTCAATAAAATATCGTCACTAGAAGTGTAACCAAAGAGAGAAATAGTGATGGCCTTTAATGATCCTCACTAAAAGTTTCACCAAAGAGAGAATTAGTGACGGGCCTTTAACAACCCTCACAAAAAGTGTCATTGAAAATGGATTTGGTGACAAACCTTAAAGGACCATCACTATATACACTTACAACAATGATTTTTCAAAGACTGTCACCATATATGACATTGGTGATGGACCTTAAAGGTCCATCACAGGCATGACCCTCACCAATGAATTTTTTTCTTATAGTGGTTAAAACAGTCACCAAGGATGTGGTATCAGAAATTTGATACATATATACAGGGACTTGGCTTCACCAAAAGTAAAGCAGATCACTATGTGTATTTTAAATTAATTGGTGACCATGTTATTTATTTGGTATTGTATGTGGATGATATGTTTCTAATTATAAATAACAAAGAATTATCCAAGATTTGAAGACCCAATTGTCCTCCAAATTCGACATGAAAGATCTTGGTGATGCAAACTATATTTTGGGCATAGAAATTAAACAAGATCAGGTAAAGAGGAAGCTATGGTTAAACTAGAGGAATTATGTCGAGACAATACTACAGAGGTTTAATATGAAGGATAGTAAACCGGTGAAGTTTCCTATTCGTGTAGGTGTAAATTTATCTGTTGAACATTGTCCCAAGACACAATAAGAGGAAGAGCATGTGTACCGTGTTCCATACGCAAGTGCAGCCGATAGCCTGATGTATGCAATGGTATGTACTAGACCAAACATTGTACATGCAGTGGGAGTATTGAGCAGATTTATGTCAAAACCAAGGAAGGAGCATTGGACAACAATGAAGAGGCTTTTTAGATATTTGCATGGCATTAGTGATTATGGTTTGTGCTACCAAGGAAGACCAAGATTGGACAAAGTTTTGGACATTCATGGCTTTGTTGATGCAGATTGGGATGGATATCTGGATCAAAGAAGATCTACAAGTGGGTATGTGTTTAACCTATTTGGAGGTGTAGTCAGTTGAATGAGCAAAAGAGAGTTTGTAGTGGAACTTTCAACTACAAAGGCAGACTACATGGCAGCCACTCATGCAAACAAGGAAGTAGTTTGGTTGCAAAGATTGTGTTCAAGTATGGGGTTAATACAACAAGACATAAGGATATACTGTCACAGCTAAAGTGTAATTTTCTTGGCAAAGAACCCTGCTTATCATTCAAAGACAAAGCACATTGATGTTTGGTATCAATTTGTGAGGGATATGGTTGAGGACAAAAAGGTGTTGCTGGTAAAGTTGGACACTTTGAAGAATGTTGCAGATTCATTGATGAAGTCTGTGAGAATTGAGAAGTTTTCTTGGTATAGAGAAACAATGGGTGTTGCAGGTTTGGACCAATGACTAAGCTCTCTTGTGACCCCTTGTGTGGAAATAAAACAACAAGTGGGAGAATTTTGGGTGTGTGTTATATTATTTCCACGAATAGCCCCATGCACGAAGCGGGGGGTTAGAAGGGGGTGGCAGCCACCCCTGTCAGGGGGTTTGAGGGGGCACGATAGCCCCCCTCTCCAGGGTCTGAGGTAGCACTCTGGGATTTTTTTTTCCTTTGGACCCTATATTAGGTGGGCGGACTTACCTATGGGTTTCGCACATGGTTTTGGGCATGATGGTTTTCTTTCCATGGTATTTTGTAGATCTAGTCAAGGGAACTATAGTTATGTTATAATCCAAGGTTAATAGATTGGGATTTATGATTTTTTCAGCATGTATATATATGTGTTGTAAAATTGAAAGGAATATAATGAAAAAAAATCTGGTAGTCCCAGTTTCGGGATCTAGGGGGAAATCTCTGTGTATTTTTTTTGTGTTTCTCTCCATTGTATATTTTCTATTTTTAAGAACTCGTTTGCATGTAATTTCTATACAAGGTTAAAACCTACATTGAAGTCGATGGGACAAGATCTGTTGGAAGGTGGGCCTTAAGGAATTCCACATTAGCCAACTCAACGATAAGACCAAAAGGATTTTGAGGAACCATAATAAGAGATTCTAACGAACATGAACATATAGAAATTTATTGTGAATCATGCTTTCTAGGAAGCCTATTTTTTGAGCATGTGTAACAACCTAGGGTTAAAATTTCATGTAATAAAAGTTAACAAAGGTAAAATAAGACCACTGGAGGGAGACACTTATTCCAAGCTAAATATTGGGAAAAATATCTTAGAGGGCATCACTTGTTGTGTTTTATGGCTAAAGGGAAATTATCAAAGGTAATGAATAAGGAATTGGAAAGTCAAAATGGTATTGTTGGCATATTGTTTATGAAAATAATGGAAATTAGGAGAAAATAACAGTGAAAGATCATAGGTTGCATGCGGGAAGGAAAATAATGGAAAATTGAAGAGAATAGAGGCCTCATTAATAAAGGGCTTCTGAGGATCAATTCATGGGTTTTGTCAGTTTTATCCTTTTATCAGTTTAGTCTTAGAATTTGTCTCAAATAGGAGAAAGAAAGTAAGAAAGCAAGGAAAGGAAAGGAAAACAAAAGAAGGACAAGGATAGAAAAGGAAGGCAAGGAGCAAGTAGATTCAGTAGGAATACTTGTAGGTAATAGATTGCATGTGTGATTTCCTAGCTGGTTTTGACAAGCATGGTATGTGCATGTTGGTATTTGGTCCTTTTGATGCCATTGGCATGGATTTTGTCAGGTTTTGGCAGTAGATTTTTTCCTAGCCTTGCCATTTCCAGATAGCCATGGTGTGATGGGATTCTTTATCGATTTGAGCCTTGGATTATCAGATGGTTTTGGAATTTGGGGTGAGGTGGTCTCAGGAAAATTCCCAAAGGCCTAGGAATGCCTTGAACAGTAATAATAGGATACACGGTAAAGCCCGAGGGTGGATACAGGAAAATTCCTCAAGGATGGTGAAGAAATTTTGAGGCATCCAAGATCGGTTCATTTTGTGATCTCAATATCGGTTTAGTTTTGATCACGTTATGGCGAGGTTGGAGGTGGTTAAACCTCTAGATTCCCTTGGTTGTCTATGGATTGGTTTATCCCATGAGATCCCACATTCATGCTTGGAATATGGCATGGGGGTAGCTGGCTGAAAGAAAGATCTATTTCAGCAAACCTATGGTCGGATGGAACGTGGAAGTCCCGAACCCAGTTGGTGTTTACCTATGGTTAATAAAAGCTAAATTTCTCTTACTTTTGGTAAGGAAATGTACTATTTATTATGTAGCTTTAATCGTTGTTCTCTTATGGTTATTTATCTAGTTATATGCTGGTTATAAGCATGGTTTTAGGAAAATATTAGTCATGGCTTTATTTAAGTCTTTACTTATAAGTGAATAAATAATGAATGAGATACCTAATTAGTGTTAAGACAACTAATGAGAGAAGGTAGACATCCTTGTTGTTAAACCTCATATAAGATTTCAATCCCTTATGTTCAAGCTTGCATTCATGACCTATAGGTTGTATATCTACCAAGTGTTTGACTGAATGTCAATCCCGGTTGGGGATGGTTAGGTCAATTCCTCGTTCCCATTTTGGTTTACAAGCATTGTCTTCATGTCTTTTATGAGTTCTAGAAGTTTCATCAATTTTTGGGTAGAGGCTAAGCCCCTGCTCTAATAATATCCTTAATTCTCGCAGTCGCTAGCACATCACTTGCAGAAAAATGCCACAGACGCACTAATGCAGGCCCATGGGAGCGACTGGGAACCCATAGTCACATGGAGGCCTTGGAAATGGAGAGAATGGGGCTCTAGGTCAAGGAAAACGTAAGTTTTCTGAGGGATTAGATACCTGGAGGGGTTGGGTTACCCTTGAGGGTCCTGTTGCACTTGAAGGAAGTCAGTAAGGTCTAGTTGTGTCAACTCCATTTCCTTAATGTCATATAGGAGGTTGAGTCATAGCATAGTAACCTCTCATCTCATGTTTACCTTGGGTAAGCCAATGAAATTGGGTAGAGGTGAGAAGAGGCACATTACAGGGTGGTATTAGAGTGGGTTTTGCTCTCCTTGGGTTATATCTGATACCACATGGTGGTATCATGGTATGGTTTCACTCTCTTTGGGTGAGTCTGATGTTTTCAAGGTTATGGTAATCATGCATCGGATCACGACATAACGTTGATATGATCATGCATGATGTTGTTGTGATGTTATTATTACATAGATATGTTTATTATTATACATGTACATGCTAATGTGGACTAATTTTGTAGATGAGATAAGCCTCCCATGAATATCACTAAGGTATGGATTTGGTTTTGGTATCTATTTAGTTTATATGACATCATATACTTGTAGGAAGAAGATAATTCAAGATGACAAGAAAAATGGCAGACTATAGTTCCTGTGATTCTCCCTATAGATCAATTCAGCAATAAGGAGAAGAGTATTCTCCTGGTATAGTAGATACACTAAGGAGCTTAAGCATAGATATCAGAAGTTGCAAAGTAGACAATGAAATTTTAGTGGAGGCTCAAGAAAGACTTGCAATGGCTCAGGAGAAGTAGGTAGAGGTTAATGCAACAATCCTCAGAGCTTGTCAGGGTTAGAGAGACAGGGACAACTGATAATTAGTCAAGAGCACGAAGAGAAAACTAATGGAGCCTATGGTAGCATATCTCGGTCCATATACAGGTTGGATAGAGGGGACATAGTTAGAGGTGGCAGATCACTGGATAAAATTGACAGGAGGACTGGTATGTATGGGCATCATTATATTTCCTCATCTAGGAGACATCATTACAGTCATCACCATCATCATACTTATAGGAGGAGGGAGTATTTACCTAAGGAGTGTAAGAATGTGAAGCCTCCTACATTTTATGGAGAGATGAAGAAGGCAGAAGATGTAGAGGTATGGTTTCTTGAAATGAAGAAATTCTTCAGATTTCATAGCTACTTAGAGAACATGAAAGACAAGATAACCACCTTCGGTCTTAAAGGGAAAGAAAATATTTGGTGGGAAGATGTGAAGAATGTAAAGGGAATTCGAGAACAAGACTTGATTTGTGATTATTTTGAGAGGATGTTCAAGAATAAGTACTTATTGGAGAGGACTATGATGATAGAGCTAAGGAGTTTTATGAGCTACATATGAGTTATATGATAGATGATGAGTACACTAGCAAATTCTTGGAGCTGTTGAAGTATGTGCCATATCTCAAGGATGAGAAGGCTAATATTCGAAGATTCATCAGTGGATTGCCAACAGTATATAAAGACCAAATTAAGTTTCATGAGCCTAGATCGTTAGAGGAATCCATCTGTAAATTGAATCATTGTTGAGAAGTCAAAGAGAAAAGTTGAGCCTAAATGCGACTTGAAGGGAAATGAGAAATTAAAAGGAAAATTGCCATTGAAGCGGGGAAGACATCAAGATGCAAGTGATAAAGAAAATGTTTCTTCTTACAAGAAGTTCAATGCAGTTGAGAAGGGACATGTGTCGCATCCTGGAGAGAAGTAGACTAGAGGTGATTGTAAAGCACCATTGCAGTGTTGGATATGTGGCAAAGATCATCGTACGAAGGATTTTCCATTGTACCAAGGAGGTAGGACTCAGATCTATAATGCTTAGGAGGCACATACAGTTGGGGATGTTGTTCATAGTATTCCTCATATTAATGCAGCTATGAAAAACAGGCAGGCAGATCACCAAGCATTTATCATTGAGATGGACAGTAAGCTTTGTGATCAAGATATTTGTATTTTTATTGATCCTGGATCTAATTATAGTTATGTTAAACCTGCCCTAGTGGATAAGTGTGGCTTGATAAAATAAGTGCATGCAGAGTCTTGGTTGGTGCAGTTGCCTATAGGTACGAAAAAGAGAGTTCATCACTGGATAACAACTTAATCATTTGAGTTGAATGGTATGCCTACCACAACACATTTGAATGTACTACCATTGGGATCATATAGTATGATTTTGGATATGGATTGGTTGTGTATTCATAGAACCAAAGTAGATTGATATGACAAGTCTATTGAGTGCCTAGATGATAATGGAGAGAATAGAATTATGCAAGGGAATAAAAACCATACATCAGTGAGGATGGTCACAACTATGAAAGTTAAGTGTAGTTGCAGAAAATGGTGTGTGATGTTTGTAGTTCATATTTCTAGTGACAAGGGTAAGGATGTTGAGGATACAGAAATATTCAAGAGGTACCCTGTATTATAACAATTTCAAGATGTGTTTCTAGTAGATATGCCAGATTTTCCTCCATGCATGGAAGTAGACTTTTCTGTTGAGTTGGTACCAAGGGAAACACCAGCATCACAGGCACCTTATAGGATGAGCATTCCAGAGTTAGTAGAGTTGAATTTCTAGTTGAAGGAAATTCTTGATAAGGGATACATTAGAAAAATTTTATTGCCTTGGGGTGCACCAATATTGTTTGTGAAGAAGAAGGATGGTACTCTTAGATTGTACATTTATTACAGGAAATTGAATAAGGTGACGATCAAGAACAGGTACCCATTTTATGAGGATTGGCAACTTATTTGATCAATTGAAGGGAGCATCAGGGAACACATCAAAGAAGAAGACATCTACAAGACAGCCTTCAGGACCGGGTATGGGCATTATGAGTTTGTTGTAGTTCCATTCGGTTTGACTAATGCTCCATCTACTTTTATGTGTTTGATGAATAGTGTGTTGCGTCCTTATCTGGACAAGTTTGTTATTGTATTCATTGATGACATCTTGATATATTCGACGAATGAGGAAGAGGATGTCAAGCATTTAATAGAAGTGTTGAAACTGCTAAGAGAGTATTAGTTGTATGCTAATCTTAGCAAGTTCAGTTTATTTCAGACAGAAGTACACTACTTGGGACATGTTTCCAAGAATTGCATAACAATAGATTTAGAGAAGATAAAGGCTATCATGGAGTGGGAAAATCCTAGAGATGTGGAGGAAGTCAGATCATTCATGGGCTTAGCAGGATACTACAGGAGGTTCATCAAGAACTTCTCATGCATTGCACATCCCATTAATGGGCAAAGGAGTGTGCAGCCAATTTTGAGGAGTTGAAGCAATTGTTGAAAAATGATTTTGTGTTAAAGATTGTAGATCCATATAAAGAGTTTGTAGTATGTACAAATGATTGCAAGAGAGGGATTGGTGGAATCCTTAAACAGGAGGGATAAGTGATATCCTAAGTCCAAGAAACTGAATGAGCACGAGCATAACTATGTGAATCATGATCTTGAGTTGGAAGCTATTATTCATGCCTTGAGTATGTGGAGACATTATCTTCTTGGCAGGAGGTTTTTGTTGATGAGTGATCACAGTGGATTAAGATATATGTTTGACTAGCCGAATTTGAACTCCATGCAAGGTAGATGGTTGGATACCCTTAGTGAGATTGAATTTGAGATCAAGTACATTAAGGGAAAGGAGATCAGGGTTGCAGATGCTCTCAGCATGAAGGTGAAGTTGAACCATGTTGAAACAGTGAGCTCATATGGGATACATTTACATGATCAGATCTTACAGGCAGGACAATAGGATGACAAGTATAAGGAGCTTATGATCAGGTTATAGCAAGGTACATGTGATCAGGATATGGATTATCATCTTAAATAAGATGGCTTGGTGATATTTAAGGACAAGATCTATGTGACAGATGACAATGAAATCAAGAAGATTTCCTTGAGGGAGTTTCATGTAAAACCATATTCAGGTCACCTAGGATATCAGAAGATGTTGATAACATTAAAGAATTTCTACTACTGGCGAAATCTGAAGAAGGAAGTGGCAAAGTTTTTGGTGAGACAGTTGGACTATCAGTAGGTCAAAGCGAGGTGTAAGAATCTAGGTGGGTTGCTTCAACCTATTATGATTCTAGAGTGGAAATGGGAGGTCGTTTCCATGGATTTAATTATAGGTCTTCTAATGACATCGAGGCATCATGATTCTATCATGGTTGTGGTCTACAGGTTGAGCAAGGTAGCTCACTTCATTCTAGCGAACACTACTTATTCATCTAGTGAGGTAGCATAGGTATTCATCAGGGACACTGTGAGATTACATTGTGTTCCGAAGACAATTGTGTTGGATAGGGATGCCAATTTCACTTCCAAGTTTTGGAAGGAGTTGTTTGCAGCATTCGGGAGAGAGTTGGATTTCATCACATCTTATCATCCACAGACAGATGGATAGATAGAGAGGTTCAACAGGATCCTCGAGGATATGTTGAGGATGTATGTGATACCCCAATAAAGGATATGGGAGGAGTACCTTCCATTGGTTGAGTTTGCATACAACAATGATTATCAGGAGTCATTGAGGATGAGTTTATTTGAGGCATTGTATGGGTGGAGTTGTAACACACCTATCAGCTGGAGTGATCCAATGAACAAGTTACTTATTGGACCGGACATGTTGGCAGACATGGTACAGGAAGTGTAGGTTATAAACAAGAATTTAAAGGCAACACAAGATAGGTAGAAAAGTTATGCAGAACAACATAGGGAATTTATGGATTTTTAGGTTGGGGAACATGTGTTTTTTCAAGTCAAGTCCAAAAAGTGTTCCTTGAGGATTGGATCATGTGCCAATTTGGCACCACGGTATTGCGGGCCTTTTGAGATCCTTGAGAGGATTATACCAGTGGCCTACAAACTTGGAATACCTCCGACAGTGAAAGTCCATGATTTTTTTCATGTTTCATTTCTTGAAAGATATGTAAAGGATGTTGATCAAATTATTGATTGGTTTGTATTGCAAGTGGAGCAAGAAGGAGAATTCTAGCTGGAACCCCAATGCATATTGTAGCGAAAACATCTTGTGCTCCAGAACAGAGCACTCAAGCAAGTTAAATTGTGGTGGAGGTACCTTGGGTCCGATGAAGCTACATGGGAGATGGCAGATCATATGTGGGTTATGTATCCTTCATTGTATTTCGATGAAGGCAAATGAGTCTTGGAATTTGTACATATTTATGTATGGTTTCTATTGTAAATTCCGCAATGAACTACGTTATAAAGCTCCAATGAGAGGTACGGTTGTCATGTTGTCATGTTTTACACAATGGTTTTGCTTTTGAGTAGGATGTTATTCTAAATACTGCAACGAGTTGGGTTTTAAAGCTCCATAGTTAGTATTTTTTTTCTCTTCAGTGGTTTTTTTGGGTGTAGGTATGGTTTAACACTGAGGATGATGTTCCCCTAAGGGGGAGGGGTCTATAACAACCCCGGGTTAAAATTTCATGTAATAAAATTCAATAGAGGTAAAATAAGCCCACCGAAAATGGACACTTATTCCAAGCTAAATGTTGGGAAAAATATCCTGGTGGGAATCATTTGTTGTGTTTTATGACTAAAGGAAAACTAGCAAAGACAATGGCTAAGATTTTGGAAAGTAAAAAAAGAAGTATTTTTGGCATATTATTTATGAAAATAATGGAAACTATGAGAAAAGGAAGGTGAAAGATGAAAGGTTGCATGTGAGGAGGAAAATTAAGGAAAATAATGGAAACTTGAAGAGAATAGAGGCCCCATTAATAAAAGGCTTCTGAGGATCAGTTAATGTCTTTTATTAGTTTAGTGTTAGTTTTGTCTCAAAGAGGAGAAAGAAAGTAAGCAAGCAAGGAAATTAAAGGAAAGGAAAAGCAAAGAAACAAGGAAAGGAAAGGAAGGAAAGGATCAAGCAACTTTAACGGGAATACTTGCAGGTAACAGATTGCATGTGTGATTTCATAGCTGGTTTTGACATGCAAAGTATGTGGATTTTGGTATTTTGTTCTTTTGTTGTCACTGGCATGGATTTTGTTGGGTTTTGACAATGGATTTTAGCCTAGCATTTCCATTTTCGGTTAGCCATGGTGTGATGGGATTCTTTATCATTTGATCTTTGGATTCTCAGATTGTTTCAGAATCCGGGGTGAGGTGGTCTCAGGAAAATTCCCAAAGGACTAGGAATCCCTTGACTGCTAATGGTAGGATATATGGTAAATCTTGAGGGTGGAGACAGGAAAATTCCTCAAGGATGGTGAAGAAATTATGAGGCATCCAAGCTCGGTTGGATTTTTTGATCTCAACAACGATTTAGGTGTGATCACAGTATGGAGAGGGTGGAGGTGGTTAAACCTATGGATTCCCTTGGTTGTCTATGGATTTGTTTATCCCATGAGATCCCACATTCATGCTTGGAATATGGCACGGGGGTGATTGGTTGAAAGAAATAGTTGATTCAGTCAATCTATGGTTGGGTGGAACGTGGAAGTCCCGAACACAGTTGGTGTTTGCCTATGGTTAATAAAAGCTAAGTTTCTCTTACTTTTGGTAACAAAATGTACTGGTTATTATGTGGCTTTAATGGTTTTTCTCTTATGGTTATTTATCTGCTTATATGTTGGTTATAAGCATGGTTTTATGACAAATCTCATTAGTGGCTCTATTTATGTTTTTACTTATAACTGAATAAATAATAAATGCAAGACCTATTTGGTGTTAAGACAACTAATGAGAGAAGGTAGAGACCCTTCTTGTTAAATCTCAGTAAGTTTTTAGTCCCTTATGTTCAGACTCACATTCATGACTTGTAAGTTGCATATCTACCAAGTGTTTGACAGAATGTTGGTCCTGGTTGGGGATGGTCAGTTCAAGTCCTGGTTCCAATTTTGGTTTACAAGCATTTTCTTCATGTATTTTATGAGTTCCAGAAGTTTCATATCTTTCTAGGTGGAGGCTAAGCACTAGCCCTGGAAAATAACCTTAATTCTCGTAGTAGATAGCACAACACTAGTAGAAAAAGGCCGCAATCACACTGATGCAGGCCTATGGGAGTGACTGGGAACCCATAGTTGCATGGAGGCCTTGGCAAGGCAGTGACTAGGAACCCATAGTCGCATGGAGATCATGGCAAGGGAGCGACTAGGGCTCTAAGTCAGGGAAAAGGTGAGTTGTCTCAAGGATTGGACACCTGGAGAGGTTGGGTTACTCCTGGGAGTCCTGTGGCTCCCAAGGGAAGTCAGTAAGGTCTAGTTGTGTCGACTAAATTTCCTTGAGGTCATCCAGGAGGTTGAGTCATATCATATTAGCCCCTCATCTCATGTTTACCCTAGGTAAGCTGGTGAAAGTGGGTAGATGTGAGAGGAGGCATGTAACATCATGATTCATGTCTAGCTGCACCACTTACCAGGTTTTCACAACTAGACTTATTTTTATCTTTGCTATTTTATTTACTTCTTTACAATATCCTACCCTACTTAAAGAAAGAAATTATTTTGCTAAGTTTATGAATATTTGCAATGAAGCCATATCCATAATAAGATAATATATATGTTTGTCTTCAAGTTTGAAAAATGTGATTTTATATATACTAGTACATGAGATAATAACTACTTTGATTGAGCTTATGTCAAGAAATGTTGAAGAATAGAGTGATGCTTTGACCTGATATTTATCTTGAACAAAATTTCAATGTAGTCATGATCCCATTTATTTTCTTTTTCATTGGCATCACTTTGTATGTCTTCCTTTGGCATGTCATGTAGATCCTCTAATATTTTCTAATTATTTTCTTGAATGCATAAAGGATCTAATGATAGGCATAGTATCAATTCCTTGATTTTTGGTTCTAATGTTTTCTCTCCATCAAATGTGGTCCATGGTCCTCTCGTCTACTCTGGATCTTCTTATAGATGTTGTTCATGAACCTTTTTTTTCCATTCTATTACTTCTTGGAGTGCATGTATGCTCCTGATGGTGGTTAAGATTTGTTCCTCCCGAGATGTAGAGATGTTTCCAGTTGTTGCAAGGATTTGAGATACTTCTTTGAGTAATAATCTTATTTACTCAATGGATTCTTGAACATGCCTGAATTTCTAGTTGATAATCCCTATTTAACACATGTACTAGTACATGGGGGATATTATAGCACCCAAAATTTAGATATTCATGCATCCTATTTATCATGATTTACTTATACAACTTAATTGTATTCCTAAATGAGAAACCAAATCCTATGTGCACTTCCTCGACAATGGCACCAAAAATTTTGGTTGATTTAATTGTACTAGAATTTCATTACAATTAAATCATCAGTACGAGTTGGTAAACTTGTGAAGTGTAATGCACAATATATGCTAGGTCTAGTTTCTAACTTAATCTATCAAAATTTGACATGAAAGCAGAGTTCTAATATAAAATAATCACAATTTAAAGAATTTAACATAGTCATGGTTCTAATTGTTTTCAAGTCCACTTATTATGTAAATAATTTCAATGTTACAATCACAAAATCAATTAATCATATAATTTATAGTTTAATTATTCACTTTTGTAAATAAAGATGAACAAAACTTTATTCTATTAGAAGTTTTGTATTAGTAGCCTCCACTAGGTTGACACACCACACCAAATTGCAAGCAAATGAAATTGAAAACACACATTAAAATAAGCTACACTTAACAATAAGTAGACACATTAACTAAGCATAAAATCAAACTAACTATAATTAAAAAAAACTCAGAGAAGAAGAGTAATGCATCCCTTACATAGGGGGGCCTCCTCATTCGCTGAAGCATTGCTAAAGAGTATACATAACTGAAGTTAACCCAATACACATGCATTTGAAAAGAGAAAATTATTGTTTGATATTAATCAAAGGAGTAAATAGAAATATTCTACATTTAATTCATAATCATATGCTTAACACTTAATCTATCCTCTTCCTTCGGATAGTTCCAACCTCCTCCAAATAACTGATATCCTCTCATATTTATACATATAACTCATCCTTCATAAAAGGAAAGAGATTGCAATAAGATATAGAACCATTCCCTAAATAAGTGGATTTAAAACCAACTTAACTTAGATGTAGGATAATAGAGATCATGTGAATATCCTATGAATATTATGTGGAGATCAGATGTAGATCATGTGGAGATCATAAGAAGGTCAAATGACATCAAACTTAAATTCCATGTTCCCAAAGTTGTACACAAGGCTTGTTGGTCAAACAACGAAGTGCATATTTCAATGAACAATTTTAATAAATCCTCGTGGAAACCTTATCCAAACATCCCATATGTTGCACTTTTTGAGGATTCTACTTGAAATTCACCTAAATAACCATATTATGCACAAAAGCCATTTTTTACTTTTTCTAGATTGATATTCATCAAATTTTAAATGACGTTTCAAAATTGACTCTCCAAATGTCTGTTACAAGAACTTTCTATAGGCACACCAAAATTTTTAGAAGTTAGGAAAAGACAAAAACCATTATGAGTAACCATCGAATGATGAAAATTAGCCATATTAATGTCCATATGTCTTATGAAGTTTGCATGGGATGAGAATGGAAAAATATATGGTAATGAAGGTAATGATGAATGAGGAATAAGGGGAAATTTATAAATGAGGAATAAAGGGAAATTTATAAAATATTAGGTAAAATGACCTTTGAAATCATGTAAGAATAGGGGCCCAACATCTCCCTTACACCAGATATTTTGCATATCCTCATGCAAACAAGAGAGGTAGTTAATAACCACAAAATTAAAGTAAATTGATCCATGTATCCTCATTTATTTGGATTTAGGTATTTTGATCAATGTCTTATTATATAAATCTAATAAGTTAGCTTTCTTATGCCATTTCTTCGGAAACCTAAATGACTTATGAGATGACACTTTTTTAATTGTCTTTGTATAGCTAAAAAGTGTCGTGGTACTATTTATGAGCCCACAATGCAAAGAAGTTTGCATAGTATGGGAAAGACACAATAGAGGAAGTGTTCTTGTAAGTTTTAAATATTTACAATAAGCAATAAAAACCCATAACCGGGAAAACCAACAAAATGTTTAGAGTATCACCTTTATGTTTCTTCATCATTTACAATACAATATATATGATTTTATAACATCCAAAATCTTTAATCTAGTGCCCCATATTACATTAAACCTTAATTCCTTAATGAGAATTAGAGAACCATGGGATAAAAAAACACCAAAAACTAGAGCTTAAACATACCAATAAATTTTCCTTGGGTCCTATTGCCTAGAACCCTCAAACAAAGAGGTCTAAGTTTCCCTTCCTATCTCCCAATTCAATGTACATCACATGGCATTAATCGCTAAAATAACATAATACATACCCAATAGTTCTAAGTAAATGTGTAGTTCCCTACCATTACCAAATAAAGGGGTTGAAGCCAAGTGATTCAACAATTCACTTGGAAGTTTCCCCAAGATAGGAACTCAAATACGGCAAAACCTATGACCAAGGATCATGATAAAAGGTACAAAGGCAAAAGGGACCTTGTCAAAAAGTATTAGGCATCAAGTGGTTAGGCCTTGGTCATGCTCCTTAGGTAAAAATGATGACTCAAAATGAAAAGATACTAACACAAATGATTTGTCACAAGGAAGAGTGAAAGGAAGGAGTATATTGTCATCCATAAGAAGATCATATATGGTCAATGTATTCTAAATACTCCTTACACCCACATGTAAAAGTGTGTAGGCATAAAGAGTGTAAAGTGAAAAATTCATAGAGTAAACCATACTACATGGTGTCATCTTAGGAACAATGTAAGTAATAAATCCCTATCCATGTGTAAGTTCACCACCTGTATATTCAATTAAATGAAGTAATATGAAGCCAAACCATTAAGTATACAACTCATTATTGTCATGACCACACATCCAATGAATAATCATAGCGCATGAGAAGTATTATGAAAATATCGTCCAATGTCTTTTTGTAAGGTGTCTAATTCCTTCTTCAATTCACAATCTTGAATATGAAAAGAAATATAGGCATAAAGTTGCATTAACAAAAAGTATACCTTTTATTAAAAAGTGATTAATATCTTTATGTAAATAATCATGTATTTCTTTCTTCATTAATGGAGGAAGAATATTTAAAATGACAAATAATAGTTTCCTAGAGTTCATTACCACGATATCTCTAATTAGGAGAAATGTTCATCTCATCTTACTTTAATAGTATATATTTAATTAATAAAAAATATCATATTTTTAAAAAATATAATAACTAGAATTTTTTATTTTATTCTTTAGAATATTCTAAATATCTAATTTTCAAATTACTTATTTTTCATAGGAAAATTTATAATCTTTTTCAAATAATTTGATTCTCATCACTCTTTTTTTATAATATCCCACTTAATTTTTATTAATATTAAAAAAACAAAATTTATTGTGTAGTATTTACTAATATACTGTGTAGTATATTGTTAACTTTGTCAACCAAAAATCAATATCCAAAAATAACAATTACCCCAAAACCGTAAATACAGACTAATAACGAGCACACTAAATTGACCACTAAAAAAACATACATACTACCGAACTAAAGAACAAACATAAAATAAAATAAAATCAAGTCAGAAAACATAACAGCCGAACACAAAAACAGGATAATGGATCAAGAAAAATCATTCGTCAACAATATCACTCATATTGTAAACTACACATTTAAACGCTATAAACTTGAAAATCCAACAATATTATTCATACCTAAATTTTTTAATCACTATAAACTTGAAAATATAATTTTATCTTTTCATAGTGTAGAATATATGGCATCTCATTTAAAGGCGACCACGTTTAATTTGTGAGCTTGGAATATACCTTCTTTATCGTCAATATTTTAATTAGAAGACCACCGATGTCTGTCAGTGTTTCAATGTAATTGCTTCTCATTTATTTATTTTATTTAAATTTCATAAATATAACACAACTAAGATACCTTTCATATTTACACTCCACTGCAGAACACTAAAGCCTTACAATTCAGAGTCTAGTGCCAGCTGGTATAGTGCCTCCTGCAAAGCTGATGGCAAAACGACCCGGCAGGACACCCTCCTCCAAAGCTGCCATCTCCTTCTCCACCCACTCCTCCTCCTGGGGGTTGTAAGTGTCAGTTGGGATGAATAAACGCGTGGTATTCCCGAAATGTGGCACCTCCCCCATTTCTATATTACAACACCCTCGCAGGTCTACCCACCAAGGTTCTGCCAACCCACAAATCCCTTCTACTTTTCCCAACGCACCGCAATGTCAGGAATTTCTGGTTATTCCAAACAAAATACAGTGGAAAAATCCTCGGTTTCCACTGTTGAGAATTTTCTGATAAATTCCGAAACAAAAAAAATATGAACAGAGAGTAATACCCTGTTTTCTGATAATTCAAAAACACAAGAACAGAGCATAAAATAATACTCTACTTTGCCTCAGGATCAAAAACTGATCAAAATAATACTCTGTTTTTGATACAGAAAAATACTCTGTTTTTAACTCAGAAAAACAGAAAAATTCGTTCTCTGGAAACGGTGTTGCAGCAACACAGTTTTTTTCAGTTGCTGTAACTTGTGTTGCAGCAATGTTGTTCGTGGTGTTGCAACAATGTAAATTTTTGACGTCAAGTATTTTTTGAGTTACGGTGTAACAGCAACAGGGATTTTTGATGTGAAGTATTTTTCGACTGACGGTGAAACAGAAACAGGCGAAAAGAAACTTCTATTTATGAACGATAAACTAACTGATAAAATAAGTCTTCCTCACGTAGAGGGATCTTCACAAAATATTATGCTAAAGAGCATCATCCTCTTGACAGAGGGATTACAACAGGAACGCTTTAGTTCCACAAAACAACTATCTCAGAAAATTTCAGCACTGCTGTGCAATACAAAAAAAACTCTCTTGTTCTACACTGCTGTGTGTTACAAAAGGACTTTCAATCTATATTTTTCTACACTGTTGTGTCTGCATTTTATAGTGCGGGAAAGTGTCTTCACCGCTTTAACTTGCTGATGAAGTCTCTGCTACTCATGATTAACAGATTTGATCTTTTGCTGTATTTCTTGAGTCAGTGGTGATGAAATCTATGACTGATAAATGCTACGTCAACTCGAGGCTAGTTCTTTTCTCTTTCAGCCGTTCTGCTCATTAATATGGTTGTTGAGAAGTAATGATGTAGTGTTGTATATGATCTTCATCCTTCAGGAACTCAAAAATAATTAAAGAGTGAAAAGATGGTAATAGCGGTGACTTAAAAGATCGGGAGAAAATGTGGGGTGCCGGATCACGACAAATGAATAAAGTAGCTGTTGTTGTTCTGTTCACTGCAGTTGAAATTATAATTTCAACACTCCCCTTTAATTTCAACTGCTGGGTTATCAGTCATACCCAAAATTTTCCTTAAAAACTCAAAACTTTTCTGATCCAATGGCTTTGTCAGAATATCTGCAACCTGTTCCTGAGTCCTGCAATTTTGTAAAATGATTTCTCCATTGTTCACCAATTCTCTGATGTAGTGAAACTTTATGTCTATGTGTTTCGTTCTCTTGTGGAATACAGAGTTCTTGGATAATGCAATAGCTGAGCTATTGTCACAAAAAATAACTGTTGTTGTTGCCTGCTCCTAGCATAGACTTCTCAACATTCTCCTCATCCAAACCGCTTGACATGCTGCTACTGTAGCTGCCACATACTCTGCTTCTGCTGTAGACAATGCCACAATTGGTTGTTTCTTGGAAGCCCATGAAATGGCTCCTGAACCTATGTAAAAAAATGTAACCAGATGTGCTTTTCTGGTCATCTACACTTCCAGCCCAATCACTATCTGTGTATCCAACTAAATATGAACATTCTGAAACAGTATAAAATATGCCATACCTTTTTGTACCTTTAACATACCTCAGAATTCTCTTTGCTGCCTGCCAATGTGTTTCTTTTGGCTTCTCCATGAATCCGGAAATTAAACTAACAGCATACATTATGTCTGGCCTAGTTGCAGTCAAATACATGAGGCTGCCAACTATGCTCTTGTACACACTAGGGTCAAAATCTTTGCTGTTGTCCTCTTTGCTGAGTTTTAATCCCATCACTGTGGGAGTGATTGCTGCCTTGCTGTCCTGCATGTTAAATCTGCTCAACACTTCATTTACATATTTTGCCTGTGAAATAAAAATTCCATTTTCATTTTGATCTAATTCTATTCCTAAGAAGTATCTCAGCAAACCCATGTCAGTCATCTCAAATTCTTCTTTCATGACTGATTTGAAATTTTCAATGAGGTAGTCATCATTACCTGTAAAAATCACATCATCAACATATAACACAACAATTAAAATTTTACAGTCCTTTTCTTTGATGTAAACAGTGGGTTCTCCCTCACACTTCTCAAATCCGTTTTCCAGTAGATAGGAATCTATCCTACTGTACCATGCTCTTGGCACTTGCTTTAGCCCATAAAGAGCTTTCTTCAATCTGCAGACTTTGTGCTCTTGGCCTTTCTTTTCATAGCCTAGAGGTTGCTCAATGTAAACCTCTTCCATTAATACTCCATTCAAGAATGCTGACTTCACGTCCATTTGGTAAACTTTCCATTTGTTTTGTGCTGCTATGGACAACACTGTTCTTACTCTTTCCATTCTTGCAACCGGTGCGAAAGTCTCCTCATAATCTCTCCCATACTGCTGCTTGTATCCCTTGACAACAAGTCTTGTCTTATGCCTTTCTATCTTTCCTTCAGCATTACTCTTGGTCTTGTAGACCCATTTAACTCCAATGACTTCTTTACCTTTTGGTAGCTCAACTAAATCCCATGTCTTATTTCTTTCTATGGCATTCATCTCCTCATCCATAGCTTCTATCCATTTCTTATCTTTAATTGCATCTTCGAAATGAACAGGGTCATCAACGTGACAATACAAAGCAAACAAAGAATTCATTCCTTCATCATAAATATCACTTAAATTTCTGAATTTCTTACCTCTTTCATTCGATGTGCAAGTGCTTGTATATGCACTTGAATTTCCTCCTTGTGGTGTGCTTGGAGAAGCACTCTCATTTCTCCTCAAGGGTGTCTCTTGCTGTTCTATTGTTGGCACTGTTGTTTGGGGATGTGTTTCAGCCAACTCCTCATCATCATCATCATGAGACAAATAGTTTTTAACATTAATTGTTTTCTCTATGCTTCCATCCCAAGCTTCCTCTTCAATAAATTGAACATCTCTGCTCACAAAAAACTTCTTGGTGGATGGGATATATAATCTGTAATCTTTGGATTCTTCACTGTATCCAATGAAAATACATTTCTCCCCTTTGCTGTCCAATTTCTTCCTTAGCTGATCTGGAATGTGTGCATAAGCCACACAACCAAAAACTTTCATGTGGGTGACCCCTTGCTTTCTCCTACTCCATGCTTCTTCTGGCACTTTTTTCATCACTGCTTTTGTAGGACATCTATTCAAAATATATACTGCACAGTGTACAGCTTCAGCGCAATAATCATTTGGCAAATGCTTTGCCTTCAACATGCTCCTCGCCATATCCATGATTGTTATGTTTTTCCTTTCAGCAACTCCATTTTGTTGCGGGGTGTACCTTGCTATAAATTTCTTATGAATTCCATTTTCTCTGCAAAAACGTAAAAATTCTTTGGAGATATACTCACCTCCTCTGTCAGTTCTCAAAACCTTGATACGCAGCCCACTTTGATTTTCTATAAGTGCTTTGAAATTTTGAAATTTTTCAAACACTTCACTCTTATTCTTCAGAAAATAAAGCCAAGTCTTTCTGGTAAAGTCATCAATAAATGTTAGAAAATATTGGCTGTCTACAAGTGATGGAGCTTGCATCGGTCCACATAAATCTGAGTGGATAATTTCTAAGGGTGCTTTTGCCCTTATGCTTTTTCCGGTTGGAAAACTTTCTCTGTGTTGTTTCCCCAATATACAACCTTCACAAAGGCTGTCTGGCTTTTCTATCAGTGGTAATCCTCTTACCATTCCTTTTCTACTCAACAAATTAAGACCTCCAAAGTTGAGATGTCCAAATCTCAAATGCCACAACCAATTTTCATCCTTTGGTACGCTTTGGAGAGCCTCTTGTGTCACTGCTGCAATTACTTCTTTATTTTTCAGATCTGCCCTTATTCTGAGAGGGAACATCATGTTCCTTTTCCCATAACAGAAATTTTACTATCAGTCCCAAGTGTGACTTGTGATTGCACACTCTGATCTAAAGCAGAAAACAGGGCTATGTTTCCTGTCATATGGTTGCTGCAACCAGAATCTAGAAACCATATATCCTCACTGTTTGTTTCAGCCATATTACAAACTAACAACACATTATCTTGACTGATATTTTCTCTAGTGATATTTGCACTAGATCTATTACTCATATCATGCTGCTTCTTCCTACATTCATTTGCATAGTGCCCATATTTTTTACAATAATAACATTGGACATTGGATTTTTCATACCTTTGTCCTTGAGCATGATGTTGTCCACTTTTTTGACTGCTGCCATGGCCTTGGTTCTGATTTGGATTGCTGCCTCTTCCTTGAATGTTTGCTGGACTGTTTCTTCCGCCTCTGTATTGAGTTCTTCCTCTTCCTCTCTTGTTTCCTCTGCCTTGACCTCTTCCTCTTCCAAATGACATCTGGGTCTTGAATGCTTGCTCTAGAGATGAGTTTTCATTTCTACTCAACCTTTGCTCATGTGTTATCAGTGATGCATGAAGTTCATCAACTGAAAAATTTGAGAGATCCTTTGTCTCTTCTATGGTGGTGACAATCGCATCAAACTTTGAGGGTAGGTACCTCAATAGTTTCTCCACAATCCTCGTTTCTTCAAGAGTTTCTCCATGAGACCTTATCTGTGTGACCAAACCAATTGCTTGTGTGAAGAATGAGTCAATATTGTATGACTCCTTCATACGCAGCTTCTCAAAATCTTTCCTCAGCAACTGTAGTTTTGTTGTCTTCACTTTCTCCATGCCTTGATAGGTTGTCTTGAGAGTTTGCCATGCTTCTATGGATGTCTTGGCTGCTGCTATCCTCGGAAACACACTCTCATGCACTGCTTGATATAAAAGTACAAAGGCTTTTGAGTCCTTCTTCTTATTGCTCTTCAACAGCTCTTTCTCTGCCTGAGTTAATCCAATAAACTCTTCTTCATTTGATGGTTCTTCAAATCCATATTCAACAAGTTCCCATAAATCTTGTGAGGCAAACTCGGCTCTCATGGTTATTGCCCAGTAGTCATAATTTTTCCCATTGAACTGTGGGAGCTGGGTATTAAACATACCCACGCTGGTGCTGGCCATTCTTACGATACTTGACTGTAAAAAAAATCACTTAATTGTCTTCAGCAGCTACACAAAAAAAACTAATCTGAAAAATACCTTGACATCGTTTTCGCTCTGCTAGATAATTTGCTGTAGCAACAAATCTTCTTTCAACTTCTTTGATGTCTTCAAAGAGCCTGGACAAGCTCTGATACCATGTAGGGAATTTATGGTTATTCCAAACAAAATACAATGGAAAAATCCTCGGTTTCCACTGTTGAGAATTTTCTGATAAATTCCGAAACAACAAAAATACGAACAGAGAGTAATACTCTGTTTTCTAATAATTCAAAAACACAAGAACAGAGCATAAAATAATACTCTACTTTGCCTCAGGATCAAAAACTGATCAAAATAATACTCTGTTTTTGACACAGAAAATACTCTTTTTTTAACTCAGAAAAACAGAAAAATTCGTTCTCTGGAAACGGTGTTGCAGCAACAATTTTTTTTCAGTTGCTGTAACTTGTGTTGCACCAACACTGTTCGTGGTGTTGCAGCAACGTAAATTTTTGACGTCAAGTATTTTTTGAGTTACGGTGTAACAGCAACAGGGATTTTTGACGTGAATTATTTTTCGACTTACGGTGAAACAGCAACAGGCGAAAAGAAACTTCTATTTATGAACGATAAACTAACTGATAAAATAAGTCTTCCTCACGTAGAGGGATCTTCACAAAATATTATACTAAAGAGCATCTTCCTCTTGACAGAGGGATTACAACAGGAACGCTTCAGTTCCACAAAACAACTATCTCAGAAAATTTCAGCACTGCTGTGCAATACAAAAAAAACTCTCTTGTTCTACACTGTTGTGTCTGCATTTTATAGTGCGGGAAAGGGTCTTCACCGCTTTAACTTGCTGATGAAGTCTCTGCTGCTCATGATTAACAGATTTGATCTTTTGCTGTATTTCTTGAGTCGGTGGTGATGAAATCTATGACTGATAAATGCTACGTCGACTTGAGGCTGGTTCTTTTCTCTTTCAGCCGTTCTGCTCATTAATATGGTTGTTGAGAAGTAACGATGTAGTGTTGTATCTGATCTTCATCCTTCGGGAACTCAAAAATAATTAAAGAGTGAAAAGATGGTAATAGCGGTGACTTAAAATATCGAGAGAAAATGTGGGGCGCCGAATCACGACAAATGAATAAAGTAGCTGCTGTTGTTCTGTTCACTGCAGTTGAAATTATAATTTCAACACGCAACCCCTCAAAATCAGACTGTCTACTGTTGCTGGCAATGAACCGACCTTTACCAAATCATTACAACACTCAAGGCAGAGGTTATGAAGGTTGATGCACACACCTTCAGGAAAGGATACCTCTCTTACTTCTGTGCAGTACAACTCTCCGAATCAGGCCTTTCTCCGTGGCTCTTCGCTTTCTCTTTCTCCTTGGGGAAAACTCCTCCTTAAATGGCAGTTCCCGCAGCGGACAAACGCGTACTCTTAAAGAACAGAGATTGTTCATCTCCATGACATCTGGTAACTCTTGTATTCCACATTTTGATATCTCCAACGTAGTCAACTGAGTCAATAGTCCAATTGAATCGGGCAGGCGTTTCAATTCGTGGAATCCATGGAGAAGCAGTATGCTCAAACTCGATAGGCAACCGAATGAAGGTGGCAGCTCTTTCAACAAAGGACTTCCTAAGAATAGAGATTTCAAATTGCTTAGGCATGCAGTCTGCTCATTGGTCAACTCTTTTAAGTTTGTACCCACCAGATTCAACAATACCAAGGACTTCTGATGTTCCACTTGGGCGGGCAATGTTGCCATTTGGACACATCCTGATAAGTTTAACAATTGAAGTGTGGTGATGTTTCCAGGTAGTGCAATCGAACACGTGCTACAATGACTCAAATCCAGAAATCTCAGCTGCGATAGATTCCCCAACGAATTCGGAAGCTTCTTCAAACTTTTACATCCAGACAGATCAATGCGTCGGAGATTTGTTAACTCCCCCAACGATTTCGGAAGCTTCTTCAAACTTTTGCATCCAGACAGATCAATGCGTCGGAGATTTGTTAACTCCCCCAACAATTTCGGAAGCTTCTTCAAACTTTTGCATCCAGACAGATCAACGCCTGGGATATTTGTTAACTCTCCCAACAATTTTGGAAGCTTCTTCAAACTTTTGCAGCCATTCAACTGAATGGATCGGAGTTCTGTCAAATTTCCCAAGAAATGTGGAAGCTTTTCCAAACTTTCGCAACCGGACAGACGTACTGTTTCAAGATTTGTTAAATTCCCAAATAAATTATTTGGAAGCATCTTCAAACTTCTACATGCTGCCAGATCTATGGACACAAGATTTGTTAAATGTCGAAAGGAATTTGGAAGCGTCTTCAAGCCGGAATCTTGCACGGTGGTCCTTTGAAGATTCTTTAAATTCCCAAAGGAATCTGGAAGTACCTCCAAACTTTCGCACTTGTCCAGTCTGATTACTTGGAGATTTCTTAAATTCCCCAAGGAATTTGGAAGTTTTTTCAAACTCTTGCAATTAGATAGATTAAAACATTGGAGATTTGTTAAACACCCCAAGGATTTTGGAAGACGTTTCAATATGTCGGAGCTAGACATCTCGAGGTGTTGAAGACTTGTTAAACCTGTGAAGGAATCTGGAAGCTTCTTCAATCTTTTGCAGCCAGCGAGTTCAATGCGTAAAAGATTTGTCAAACACCCAAAAGATTCTTGAAGTACCTCCAAACCTTCGTAGTTCTTGAGGGTGATTCTTTGGAGATTTGTTAAATCCCCCAAGGAGTTTGGAAGCCGCTTCAATCTGTAGCAGCCCGACAGATAGAGGTCTTGGAGATTTGCCAGATTCACAAACGAATTTGGAAGAAGCTCCAAACGACTGCACCACTCGAGGACGATTCGTTGGAGATTTGTTAGATCTCCCAAGGATTTTGGAAGCCGCTTCAAACTGTGGCAGCCAGACATCTGGATGACTTGGAGATTTGTTAAATCCGTGAAGGAATCTGGAAGCTTCTCCATCGTTGAGCAACCAGAGAGAACGATGCTTTGGAGATTTGTTAAATTTCCAAATTCCTTCGGAAGAATCTTGAAGCTCCCATCAAGCTCTAGATATTTCAAGGAGCGGAGATGCAAGAATTCTTCTGGTAACGTTGGTAATGTTGATAGATCTGCGGGCTCTGGCGGACCCGAGATGAAAGAATTCTCCATGAGGACAATATTTTCGACGTGTGTCAACTTCCCTATTGACTTTGGAAACTCTAAAAGTGGAGCCTTAACATACAGCTCGCGCAACTGTAGAGGTGCCTGCAATGTTTGACGTTTTAATCATAACATGAGAAAACAGAAGATGCACAATTACTCTCATCTACTATTGTTGTATGTTCATCTACATTTACTCACCTGAGAATCACGACGCCATAATTTTTTCAGTTTCATCCCACTCACTTCTAAAACTTTTAAGTGGTCCATTGGAATCCAGGTAGGCAGCGAAGAGTAGGGACAGTTATTCCAGCGGAGCCATACTAGATTTGGTGACTGCACCCTTCTTATTATGCCTTCCACAAATTCCCCTTCACTTTCAAGAAGTTGCAATGTTCTCATTTTGATTGCCGGCTCACTTGAAACTTTGTTCAGCGGTATCTCTGATTTTGTGCGTAATAATGCCTCCACCATATAGGCATCCTAATTCCACGTACATCTGGTATTACCTGTTCATTCGTTGAAAGATAGTATTACGACATAGTACCTGGCATAATTATTATTTATTTATTTGAATAAAAAGAAGTTGAAAGTTGTGGACATGGGTATGAAGTCTTAGATGATTAATGACTTACAGATGATAATGACTGCTCCTCGAACAGATCATGGACCTCCTCAACCGAGCGCCAAAGACGACGAGGCATTGATACTTCTTCCTCAGCAATATTTCTTCCCATGTCATGCACATGATCATGCATTCTCATCCTCTTCACTTTTTCATATACAAACCCTGACGCCATCCAAAGAGTCTCCTCCTTTACCTCTACAAGACATCTGTCTTCTAGAGTTTGAAGCCCCGCCAATCCGCCCCATATTGTTACCCACTTAGCCCTCTCTTCTCCTATGCCAAAACAAGCAATATCTAAAAATATTTGCTCCTCTTTTTGGTTCAATGAATTATAACAAATTTTAAGGCTTGCTAGGATCTTATCAGGCAATCTATGAAGTTCCTTCAATTTTTCTTCCCAATAAGGCTGATCTTGCCCACATAAAAGAGCACCAAAAACTTTTAGCGATAAAGGCAAACCGTCACAGCTTTTTACAAACCTGTCGACAAGCTTTTCAAACCCTGGTAGTGGATGTGGCCGAAAGAAAGCATGCGAACAGAAAATCTCTTGAGAATGTGATTCATTGAGGCCCTTTAGGTGATAGATTGATGCCTTTCCTATCCCTGCACTTCGAAGGACATGTTTGTCACGAGAAGTGACCAAAATCAAGCTCTTGGGATGAAGGACGCCCTTAATTGGCAAAAATGCATCCAATTGATCGGCATCATCTACATCGTCTATAATTATGAGAGCACGATAAGACTTGAGATACTCTTTAAGCACTCATATACCTTGTTCACATCTATCAATTTTCTTTTCTATACCTTTCAAGTCTTCAATAAGCTTACTTTGCAGAGAAGGTAAAAACAACCTAGACGCCTTTTCTCTGACATCAGGTAGAAAGGACGAGCCATCGTAATGTGATCTCTTAGAGTTGAAGAATTCGTTGGCAAGCGTCGTTTTGCCAATTCCACCTACACCTGCAATCCCCACAACCATGGCCTCCACCGACTGCTCCTCCCGCTGTGATAAGACGGTATTTTCAAAATCTTCAATTTTTTCTCCCAAACCAGTTGCATATTTGGCCACATGCAACTCTGGTTCTGGAACCTCTTTCAATACCCTTTGCACCACCTTATCCAAGAGATCAGCCTCGTCCCTGAATATGGCATATTCAGAGGGTAAAATTATAAACAGTAACCTGCCTAATTTGTCATGTGGCTATCAATCCATGAAAGAAAAACGAAGACAAGAATTGTAAGAGTGTCGAAGATACTCACCCATTACACGCCTCCAACTCAAAGCCGCTGATATATGAAACCTGAGAAAGAGCCTCTCTCCAACCTTGAATTCTTGCGGAGTCGTATCGCTCCATTTTTTTGAGTAGGGCTTGAGCATACAGTCCATCTTGAGCTGCGTCCACCCGCAGTAGATCGGAAGGTTTAATATTGTAATATACAGGTAGATTGGTAGCCCCGCGCTTCTCTGAGTCTACCATGAGCCGAAGCTCATCCAAACACCATCTCGAATTCGCATAGTTTTCTGAGAAAATGGCAATCTGGACAGAGGCCACTTGAATAGCCTCCTCGATTTGAGACATTATTCTTTTTCCAGCCTTTAACTCTGGCCGGTCAAGAAACACTCGCAATCCATGGGAAGTAAGGTGCCGGTAGAGATGTGCGGCGAAGGTTTTCTTGACATCGCGGCCGCAGTGATTTATAAATATATGGAAGTAGTTGGGCGCGGATGAATTAAATGCAGAAGTAGAGGCGATTGTGTTGTGTGCCATTGGAAGAAGAAGAAGAATAGAGGTAAGTAATGATAATAAGCAACCAGATGATGCACGGGCAGGCAGATCGGAAGGAAGTTTGAAGCAGGAGTAATAGTAACAATGAAGCAGAGTAATAGTAACAATGAAGCAGATGATGCGCAGACAGGCAGAGCAATAACTGAATTCAGAGTAGAAGCACTACAAATAAATACGACATTAATAGCACAAATCAAACTTCTATGTCAACAAATCGCCCAGGCAGAGCCACTATGTGAGTTAACGGCATCAATAAGTGAGAAAGTAGAAAAGGCTAGGACGGAATTGGATCAAGCTGAAGAAACAATAGCTGCATTTCTTGACTGGCAAGATATTGACCAAGGACAAGCGGCGAATTTACCAAGAATTTTAGAGTCACATAAAGATATATTATTTACAGAATGGCAGTCCCAGTTAATGAAAGCAGAGAGGGCAGTTTCAAGGTGCAAATCAACTTCAAGCAATTTGGTTGAATTAGTTAATAACACTCTCTACTTGTCAAACATGATTTCCCAATGCACACCAGGAAAATTGACAGCGATGAAAACATTGGAGCAGTCATCTTATCCAGATCTAGAGGAAAAGGGGAGATTAATTGCTAGAATTAACAGTTTAACATGGGATACCTATTGGTTCTTCTTGGTAAAACCACACACTCAAAGAGCCACCCTCAAGTGCCTTACAAATGCAATCGGGTATATTATCCCCGATATTTAGGATGCCACCTATGCTACCCAGCTTAGCTCTCGCCTCAACAGACCACCCGAAGTGGAGCCGATGCTTGTGATAAGTCAGCTCAGATTCAAAGGCAAACAGCATACTTGATGAGTCATGCTGCCGACTGCCAGATTGTTGAGGAAATTATGATCAAAATTAATTGATACCAATTAAGTAGGATTTCAGTTTCATAGATAGTTAGCTTAATTAAGTATTTATAGACCCTTTCATGTTTTTAGAAAGGGTTGTAAAGTTTTCTACTTGACTTAAAGACTGAAGTTGCACTATTGTGCTTCAGCCATATTCTTTTATAAAATTGGACTAGTTATTCCAATTTTGACAAGGAAGCTTTTATGCAAATGTGCACTATTGTCTTTGTTTGAAAGTATTTCTGCATTAGAAGAAGAATCTAAAATAGCGATTGATATTGGGAGTGTTTAGCAGCTCATATGGTACTATTATCTATGTTTGAATTCATTATTTTCATATGAATTGTTATTTGATTGCCTTTGCTATTATCGAATATATGTATGTGTTTTAACAGCATTTCTCTATTCCTTCCACTATTGGATGTTTATGGGATGCTTTTCCTTTGATCATATATGTATCGATGATATATAAAGTGTAGCAATATTGGGCTAATCCTTTTGTTTAACGATTTAAGCAGAGTAATTCTTGAATGAATAAAAGTCCATGTTTATTGAATAGAGTCATCTACATGCATGTTTATAAACATAGATCATCAGGCGCTACACTTTAAAAAATACAATAGTTCCTGAGATTAGTAGTATTTCTTTTATTTCGCCGATAGATTAAGTTATTCGCCTATCATTAGATTAGTCAACCAATCATTCATTCATCCCGTTTATCCATTACTGGGAAACTGGTCCCATTATCCCCAGTCGGAGCCACCATTCCAAATGGAAAAGGAGCTGTACTAAGGTCCGGACTGGGTGGTTATCCCCCAATGTTGATACAACAATTTTCGGGGCATCAACAAAACCACATGCCCCAATAGGTTCCCAAAAGGAACGCAAAATAGACACTTCTTGAGGTTGAGCATGATCTGGTATCTTCGGCAGGTATCCAGCATCAAACGCAAGCTCGCTACATGGCGCTTAACCAACCCAAATACGGTCCATTCATCAAAATAGACCTCCAGGAACTTATGAATAAATTCCTTGAATGCCGCAATGACCACACGCGAAAAGATAGCAAGTGGATTCTTCAACCCAAACGGAATTACAGTGTATTGAAAGCAACCCCACTCAGTTGTGAAGGTTGTCTTGCTCCTATCCTTCGGTGCGATTTTGATTTGGTGGTACCTAGAGAACCCATCAGTGAAGGAGTATGCTTCCTGGCCACCTACATTGTCCAACACTTCATCTGTGAATGGAGTTGGGAAAGGATCATGCACACAAGCGTCATTCAGCTTCCTAAGGTCCACGCATATCCTTATCTCATCCTTCTACTTCTTCTCTTGCACCACCATTGGGCTTACCCAATCAGACTATTCCATAGGCTCAGTGATGCTTGTTGCTAGCATTTTTTCTAGCTCTAAGTGGACCTTCTCCTTGTATTTCGGATGTAGGCGATAAGGCCTCTGCTTAACTACCTTCGCGTCGGGCTTTAGCGTGATCTTCATCACTCCCAGGTCTCCGATTATTCCTTTCAAATCCATAAACTTGGTAGGGAATAAGTCCTGATATACGCGGATTAATTCAGCGACCTTATCCACTGTCGAGTCGTCCCAGTAGTCTCCAATCTTCACGAACTTGGGTTCTACCTCCGTACCAATGTTCACCTGTCTAGTTTTCACTGGCACGGTTATATTAGGGTTCTCAATCTGTGGTCCCTAAACCTCGCGGTGGCCTTCTGTCTCTAGAATGTTAATCTTCCGCAAATCCTCGTCCTCTTCTTCAGCAGTTACATTATAACATTCCAGCGCGCGACTCAGTTGAGTAGCCGATTTAGGCTGCGTCAGGTCTAAAGGATCCTACGGTATCCTGAAGATGGCTGCTTTCACCTCTTGTAGTGCTTCATCAATACCGTCAAACCCGTCCTCAAAACTAAATGTCATCATGAATCCTTCACGCAGGATATCCCATTCACTTGTGCCATGGCAAAGCTCTGTTTCTACATACCAATTCATTATGATAACATCTAGGGTATGACAGAATAGGTGAACCCACTCAGGTTGTGGATTTTCCCCATAAGACTGCGTCCACTTGGCCAGATGCACGCTGATCATTCTTCCCATCGTACTTTTCTGTCAGTCGCATCTTAGGCTTCCCAAATCATTTTCACGTCATTTTCCTACATTCGTGCCAATCATCAAAGCTTCCTTTGTGCATACCCCACCATCTTGCGGGTGTAGCGCACAGTACCCAGTCCAAGGCCTAGAAGCTTTGCTTTTCTAGCACCTCCCTCTCAAATGCATTCAAAAATATATCCACCTCATTCAGTCCCTCATAAGTAGGCAGATTTCTTTCCTCCGATGACACACAACGCAATGACTAGGTCATCATGTTGCAATTCAACATAGTTACTTCGTGTAACTGATTCTGCCATCGTTCTATTTCTTCGTTAGAGTCTGAAGTGCAGGAACTCTTGGGCTCCCATGTAATCCACCCATCTGCGGTGGGATTCACCCAGTCTTGGTCTCGTGCTATTATCTTATAGATGCAGTCGAGATCCTCATCACTCTCATAGTCGCGGACTGGTTCCGTATAGTGTAATCCTTCAGCAGGATCCAGGGGTATTATTACGCTCAGTGATTTCTTCTCAAATATAATATTTCGCTTCTTCATATTGATTACCCTGTTCATATTAGTAACCCAGTCAATTCCCAAGAGCACAGGGTAGGGATTGTTGTCATCAACAATCTCTATTACTTCAAAATCTGCCAGCACGCTCGCTCCCTCAATATCCACGGTCACTCCCTGCGGCTGCCCCATGGGTATTATTTTCTGTTGATTCGCTATCCTTAGCCGAATCAGAGACCATTGTAGTGCAGGTCTCCCCATTCGCTCCCATGTCTATTTCAATAAAACATTCGCATCTGATCCCAAATCCAGAATGACTTGATCCATCTCGTATTCTCCGATCTGCGCGGTGAGTCTCATTTCACGTCTCTTCCTTGTCTTATGCTTTCTGATCTTGCAGACTACGCGTGGTCCCAGCACATCTATTGATAAGTTCCTGTAACCATTTCACAGCCTTACTGTCGCGTAGTAACTTCATACAGGTTTCTAGGAAAGTTGTCAGCATAGAGGGGTCCATCTCCGACTCTGGTTTATCCTTGCTTCCTGAAGTGGAGGCCTCAACGAAGATCTTCTTAGCTTCCATGAATGCTTCACAAGCGTGCTCCAAATTGAACTCGGCCTCTTTTGCCGGGGCTTTGCGAACCCATGTATTGTCTTCCAATTGTTTCCTTTTGTCATCTCTCGTCGCGATTCCACTTCAGAGCACTATATTTACATTCGGATCTTCCTCGTGTGGCTCAGACCTCATCATTTGCAGGTTCTAAGTCAGGGGAGGCAGTAGCACTCCTTTGTCATGTATCCTGGCTATTATCGTAGGACAATCTTTTGTTTCATGATCAAACAACGTGCAATACTTGCACGACAGGCGCGTTGGATTAGTGCAATCACGGGCATAGTGTCCTAGCCCTCTGCAATTGTAGCAAATCAATTATCTGAAATCCTGTCCGTGCCATCCCTGCATTCTAGTCAAAGGGTTGCATTTCGACCTGAACCCTGTAGGTGGGAGTTCTATCCATCATCAATTCATAGCTCCTGCAGGTGTTCTCATCATGTCCCACTGATCTTCAAAAGTTGAAGAACAACTATTTTGGAGTTTGTGTATACTTTTGTAACAGGTGGCAGTTATCCGTGGCATGTTTTCTGACTATTTGACAGATAGTGCACCACAAAGCAGGCACCGCACTAGGTCTTGCTTGAGTTTCCAGCCTTAAAGGCATCGGTCCTCCTCCTGCAAGGTAATTTTTAAAGACTGGGCAGTGGTCTTTATCATGACCCTAGCTCTTGCATTTCACGCACCATACTTCTTCGCGTACCTCTAGTCGAGCTGTCCTATCCTGCTTCAAGATTTGCATCTCAAGGCACAGATTCTTTAGCTCCGCATGGATCTGTTGAACTCCTAGATTAGGATCTTGCATTGGAGTCTCATGTATTCTCATGGCAATCTCCAAGGCCTCTGCTTGAGTTGTTATCTTCTACTGTGACAACGCACTCCTTAAGTGTGGTAGTAGTGAAGCCACAAACCAATCAGGATGTTGTCCATCTGTCAAATTCATGTTGGCTTCCCAGATCGTACATTTCAGCCTCTGATCTAGTTCCCAAGGCATTTCACCTGGTAGCATCATGATCTATTTGAATCCCACAATCGACTGTGCTTCGGATTTAGGCCTGCTAAATTCCCTATTTAGTGCTACTTGGATGTCTGCTACTCTAGCATTCAGGTTATCGTTGGATTACTTAATATACCAAGTTAGCGTGCGATCTTGCAAAGCACTAACCAATGTTGCCTTCTTTATGTTATCATCTATAACACCTTGAGCTTCCCATACAACCCTCACAACGAACCAGAATTGGTTTGGGTCCTCATTTCCCAAACCTTTGAACAAAGGCAAATTCACTGTGTTTTCCATATTGAATCGTTGTGGTGGTGGAGGTGGTACGGGTAAAGTTGGAGGTGATGGCGGTGAAGATGGAGGTAGTGTGGGCAGAGGTGGTATTCGCAGAAATCCCTGTCTTATCAATTGAATATCACTTCACAGAGAGACCTTAGCTATCCCCTCTTCATCCCTTCACGGTGGTGAAATCAAGGGGTTATACTCTAGACCCTTATTTCCTTCATTTCTATAACTTTTTCCGCTTTGCGTAGTCCCAAACATCAAGGTAGCTGCATAACCCATTTTTCGCACAACAACATTTTAATCCAAGTATTCAGAGAGTTTACGTACTTACCTCTCGGTCCTTTGAAAAAATCATCGCTCTGCCTCACTATAGCTGACTAAGGTGTCAACCACGAACTCAATAACAAATCCTCCTATAATGCGATCGAGCCAATGATCGACAACGTGCGTGATCTTATCCTCTAATGCTTCCAACCTTCGCACTAGATCTGGGTTCCACACAATAGGACCGTCAAGTTTCCACCTTCCTTGGCTATTTGCTAGCTTCACGATCAGCTCTTATAGCTCAGTAGGGAAAGAGGCAAAAAAGATTTCGTGGATCTCCGTATACAAGTATTGGTCCAACCACTATTCTTTTGACAGTCGCGGGTTTCTGTTCTCCTGCGCCACGAACTCGTGAATCCTTCTGTCCAACCAGCCTTTGATTTCTTTCTTAGTTGGATTCCAGTGATACGACATCACACATCTCTCATGCAGATTCCGGTCCCGACAACGGAACCATTTTTTGGCTTGTGGGGGCCTGACCCAGGTTCAGCATTAGTTAGCTAAACAAATCCCTACACTACTGGCCCTTTCAGCATCAGCCCGCAGAGCGCAGACTAAAATCTCACCCGAAACAGTATGGGGGGATGTTGGAACCAAGTTTCCGCACCCTTGAGATGGATGTGATGTCGGTTTATTCCAACTATACCTGCCTTCGCGCAAGTATCTTATCCCTCTACTCTGCCCTTCAGTGCCTTCACGAAATGTTACAATCAGCTTTCACACAGCCCTAACCAGGGGTTGATATGCTTTCGCGCTGCTAGGGCAACGAAATGTGATATTTCCCAAACTACACTAAGTATCTTACTTGATTTATTAACAGATCTTAGTTGGCTTCGCGTAAACAGATGCTCTTACTTGCATTCACTTAACCAATACATTTACATACATTCGCGCATCATATAAGCATTATAAGTTAAATTTATACCCAATATAATAGATGCATAAATAGAAAATAAAGATGCAGAAATTATAGAATACTTCTATTTATTGATAATTCCATATGATTACAGACTCGACTTGCCTTGCGCACTCAGCTGCAGGGGTTTGTGAACTCAGCTGCGAACTTCTAAGCCTCTACGCACTTAGTTGCAGAGCCTCTACCTACGCTACGACCCAAAACTTAGACTTCTACTTCAGATCTATCTCTCATATATCTTCAATCATTGATTCCTTCGTGTCTTTTAACTACTTAGAGCTTCGCTCTATTTATACAATCACATGGTCCGTTGACCATGGGTAGATATTTTACAACCGACATTACATTATCAAAATAAGGGTGGACAACCCTGTGACTCTTTAACATCTACGCACTCTGCGACCACAAAATGCGGAGTCTTTACATTTGGATTACAAAATTGGACCAAAATCTGAGCTTTAAGCCCCAAAACTGCCCTTGGGGGATCCCGCGCCCAACAGGAACCTCAATGCATATTGTAGCGAAAACATCTTGTGCTCTAGAGCAGAGCACTCGAGCAAGTTAAAGTGTGGTGGAAGTACTTTGGGTCCGATGAAGCTACATGGGAGATGGTAGATCATATGCGGGTTATGTATCCTTCATTGTTTTTCGGTGAAGGCAAATGAGTCTTGGCATTTGTGCATATTTATGTATGGTTTCTATTGTAAATTCTGCAATGAGCTATGTTATAAAGCTCCAGTAAGTGGTACGGTTGTCATGTTGTCATGTTTTACATGATGGTTTTGCTTTTGAGCAGGATGTTATTATAAATACTGCAATGAGCTGGGTTATAAAGCTCCATAGGTAGTATTTTTTTTCTCTTTAGTGGTTTTTTTGGGTGTAGGTATGGTTTAACACCGAGGATGGTGTTCCCCTAAGGGGGAGGGGTCTATAACAACCCCGGGTTAAAATTTCATGTAATAAAAGTTAATAAAGGTAAAATAAGACCACCGACAATGGACACTTATTCCAAGCTAAATGTTGGGAAAAATATCCTAGTGGGCATCACTTGTGGTGTTCTATGACTAAAGGGAAATTAGCAAAGACAATGGCTAAGCTTTTGGAAAGTAAAAAAAAAGTATTTTTGGCATATTATTTATGAAAATAATGGAAACTATAAGAAAAGGAAGGTGAAAAGTGAAAGGTTGCATGTGAGGAAGAAAATTAAGGAAAGAAAATTGAAGAGAATAGAGGCCCCATTAATAAAAGGCTTTTGAGGATCAGTTAATGCCTTTTATTAGTTTAGTGTTAGTTTTGTCTCAAAGAGCAGAAAGAAAGCAAGCAAGGAAAGGAAAGGAAAGGAAAAGCAAGGAAGGACAAGGAAAGGAAAGGAAGGAAAGGATCAAGCAACTTTAATGGGAATACTTGTAGGTAACAGATTGCATGTGTGATTTTGTAGCTGGTTTTGACATGCATGGAATGTGGATGTTGGTATTTGGTTCTTTTGTTGTCATTGGCATGGATTTTAGTAGCATTTCCATTTTCGGGTAGCCATGGTGTGATGGGGTTCTTTATCGGTTTGAGATTTGGATTCTCAAATTGTCTCAGAATCCGGGGTGAGGTGGTCTCAGGAAAATTCCCAAAGGCGTAGGAATCCCTTGACCGCTAATGGAAGGATATATGGTAAATCCTGAGGGTGGAGTCAAGAAAATTCCTCAAGGATGGTAAAGAAATTATGAGGCATCCAAGCTCGGTTTGATTTTTGATCTCGACAACAGTATGGAGAGGGTGGAGGTGGTTAAACCTATGGATTCCCTTGGTTGTCTATGGATTGGTTTATCCCATGAGTTCCCACATTCATGCTTGGAATATGGCACGGGGGTGATTGGTTGAAAGAAAGATCTGGTTCAGTCAATCTATGGTTGGGTGGAACATGGAAGTCCTGAACCCAGTTGGTGTTTGCCTATGGTTAATAAGAGCTAAGTTTCTCTTACTTTTGGTAACGAAATGTATTGGTTATTATGTGGCTTTAATGGTTTTTCTCTTATGGTTATTTATCTGGTTATATGTTGGTTATAAGCATGGTTTTATGACAAATATCATTAGTGGCTCTATTTATGTTTTTACTTATAACTGAATAAATAATGAATGCAAGACCTAATTGGTGTTAAGACAGCTAATGGGAGAAGGTAGAGACCTTTGTTGTTAAACCTCAAATAAGTTTTCAGTACCTTATGTTCAAACTTGCATTCATGACTTGTAGGTTGCATACCTACCAAGTGTTTGACAGAATGTCAGTCCCGGTTGGGGATGGTCAGTGTAAGTCCTGGTTCCAATTTTGGTTTACAAGCATTGTCTTCATGTCTTTTATGAGTTTTGGAAGTTTCATAGCTTTCTAGGTAGAGGCTAAGCATTAGCCCTGGAAAATAACCTTAATTATCGTAGTCGCTGGCACAACACTAGTAGAAAAAGGCCACAGTCACAATGATGCAGGCCTATGGGAGCGACTGGGAACCCATAGTTGCATGGAGGCCTTGGAAAGGGAGTGACTAGGAACCCATAGTCACATGGAGGCCTTGGCAAGGGAGCGACTAGGGCTCTAAGTTAGGGAAAAGGTGAGTTGTCTCAGGGATTGGACACTTGGAGGGGTTGGGTTACTCCTAGGGGTCTTGTGGACCCTGGGGGAAGTTAGTAAGGTCTAGTTGTGTCGACTAAATTTCCTTGAGGTCATATAGGAGGTTGAGTCATATCATATTAGCCCCTCATCTCATGTTTACCCCAAGTAAGCTAGTGAAAGTGGGTAGATGTGAGAGGAGGCATGTTACATCATGATTCATGTCTAGTTGCACCACTTACTAGGTTTTCACAACTAGAATTATTTTTATCTTTGCTATTTTATTTATTTCTTTACAATATCCTACCCTACCTAAAGAAAGAAATTATTTTGTTAAGTGTATGAATATTTGCAATGAATCCATATCCATAATAAGATAATAGATATGTTTGTATTCAAGTTTGAAAAATGTGATTTTACATATACCAGTAAATGTGATACTAGCTACTTTGATTGAGCTTATGTCAAGAAATGTTGAAGAAGAGAGTGATGTTTCGACCTGATATTTATCTTGAACCAAATTTCAATGTAGTCATGATTCCATGTATTTTCTTTTTCATTGGAATCACTTTGTATGCCTTCCTTTGTCATGCCATGCAGATCCTCTAATATTTTCTGATTATTTTCTTGAATGCATGAAGGATCTAATGATAGGCATAGTATAAATTCCTTGATTTTGGGTTCTAATATTTTCTCTCCATCAAATGTCATCCATGGTCCTCTCATCTACTCTGGATCTTCTTATAGATGTTGTTCATGAACCTTTTTTTTCCATTCTATTACTTCTTGGAGTGCAAGTATGCTCCTGATGGTGGTTAAGATTTGTTCCTCCTGAGATGTAGAGATGTTTCTAGTTGTTGCTAGGATTTGAGATATTTCTTTGAGTAACAATCTTATTTACTCAATGGATTCTTGAACATGCCTGAATTTATAATTGATAATCCCTATTTAACACATGGACTAGTACATGGGGGATATTACAGCACCCAAAATTTATTGATATTCATGCATCCTATTTATCATGATTTACTTATACAACTTAATTGTATTCCTAAATGAGAAACCAAATCCTATGTGCACTTCCTCGACAATGGCACCAAAAATGTTGGTCAATTTAATTGTACTAGAATTTTGTTACAATTAAATCATCAGTACAAGTTGGTAAACTTGTGAAGTGTAATGCACAATATATGCTAGGTCTAGTTTCTAACTTAATCTATTGAAATTTGAAATGAAAGCAGAGTTCTAATATAAAATAATCGCAATTTAAAGAATTTAACAGAGTCATGATTCTAATTGTTTTCAAATCCTCTTATTATGTAAATAATTTCAATGTTACAATCACAAAATCAATTAATCATATAATTTATAGTTTAATTGTTCACTTTTGTAATTAAAGATGAACAAAACTTTATTCTATTAGAAGTTTTGTATTAGTAGCCTCCACTAGGTTGACACACCACACCAAACTGCAAGCAAATGAAATTGAAAACACATTAAAATAAGCTACACTTAACAATAAGTAGACACATTAACTAAGCATAAAATCAAACTAACTATAATTAAAAAAAACTAAGAGAAGAAGAGTAATGCATCCCTTACATAGGGGGGCCTCCTCACTCAATGAAGCATTGCTAAAGAGTATACATAACTGAAGTTAACCCAATACACATGCATTTGAAAAGAGAAAATCATTTTTTGATATTAATCAGAGGAATAAATAGAAATATTCTACATTTAATTCATAATCATATGCTTAACACTTAATCTATCCTCTTCCTTCTGATAGTTCAAACCTCCTGCAAATGATTGATATCCTCTCATATTTATACATATAACTCATCCTTCATAAAAGGAAAGAGATTACAACAATATAGAACCAGTCCCTAAATAAGTGGATCTAAAACCAACTTAACTTAGATGTAGGATAATAGAGATCATGTGAATATCTTATGAATATTATGTGGAGATCAGATGTAGATCATGTGGAGATCATAAGAAGGTCAAATGACATCATACACAAGGCTTGTTGGTCAAACAATGAAGTGCATATTTCAGCAAACAATTTTAATAAATCCCCGTGGAAACCTTATCCAAACATCTCATATGTTGCACTTGTTGAGGATTCTACTTGAAATTCACCTAAATAGCCATATTATGCACAAAAGCCATTTTCTACTTTTTCTAGATTGATATTCATCAAATTTTAAATGATGTTTCAAAATTGACTCTCCAAATGTCTGTTACAAGAACTTTCTATAGGCACACCAAAATTTTTAGAAGTTAGGAAAAGACAAAAACCATTACGAGTAACCATCAAATGATGAAAATTAGCCATATTAATGTTCATATGTCTTATGAAGTTTGCATGGGATGAGAATGGACAAATATATGGTAATGAAGGTAATGATGAATGAGGAATAAAGGGAAATTTATAAATGAGGAATAAAGGGAAATTTATAAAATATTAGGTAAAATGACCTTTGAAATCATGTAAGAACAGGGGCCCAACATCTCCCTCACACCAGATATTTTGCATATCCTCATGCAAACAAGAGAGGTAGTTAATAACCACAAAATTAAAGTAAATTTATCCATGTATCCTCATTTATTTGGATTTAGGTATTTTGATCAATATCTTATTATATAAATCTTAGCTAAAAAGCGTTGTGGTACTATTTATGAGCCCACAATGCAAAGAAGTTTGCATAGTATGGGAAACACACAATAGAGGAAGTGTTCTTGTAAGTTTTAAACATTTACAATAAGCAATAAAAACCCATAACCAGGAAAACCAACAAAATGTTTAGAGTATCACCTTTATGTTTCTTCATCATTTACAATACAATATATATGATTTTATAACATCCAAAATCTTTAATCCAGTGCCCCATATTACATTAAACCTTAATTCCTTAATGAGAATTAGAAAACCATGGGATAAAAAAACACAAAAAATATGGCTTAAACATACCAATAATTTTTTCTTGGGTCGTATACCCTAGAACCCCCAAACAAAGAGGTCCAAGTTTCCCTTCTTATCTCCCATATCAACGTACATCACATGGGATTAGTCGCTCAAATAATATAACACATACCCAATAGTTCTAAGTAAATGTGCAGTTCCCTACCATTACCAAATAAAGGGGTTGAAGCCAAGTGATTCAACAAGTAACTTGGAAGTTTAGGAACTCAAATAAGGCCAAACCTATGACCAAGGATCATGATAAAGGGTACAAAGGCAAAAGGGACCTTGTCAAAAAGTATTAGACATCAAGTGGTTAGGCTTTGGTCATGCTCCTAAGGTAAAAAGGATGACTCAAAATGAATAGGTACTAACACAAATGATTTGTCACAAGGAAGAGTGAAAGGAAGGAGTATATTGTCATCCATAAGAAGATCATATATGGTCAATGTATTACAAATACTCCCTACACCCACATATAAAAGTGTGCAGGCATAAAGAGTGTAAAGTGAAAAATTATAGAGTACACCATACTTAATAGTGTCATCTTAGGAACAATGTAAGTAATAACTCCCTATCCATGCTTAAGTTCACCACCTGTATATTCAATTAAATGAAGTAATATGAAGCCAAACCATTAAGTATACAAATCATAGTTGTTGTGACCACATATCCAATGAATAATCATAGCGCGTGATGAGAAGTATTATGAAATTATTGTCCAATGTCCTTTTGTAAGGTGTCTAATTCCTTCTCTAATTCACAATTTTGAATGTGAAAAGAAAAATAGACATAAAGTTGCATTAACAAAAGGTATGTACTTTTTATTAAAAAGTGATGAATATCTTTATCTAAATAATCATGTATTTCTTTCTTCATTAATGGAGGAAGAATATTAAAATGATAAATAATAGTTTCTTGGAGTTCATTACCACAATGTCTCTAATTAGAAGAAATGCTCATCTCATTTTACTTTAATAGTATATATTTAATTAATAAAAAAATATTATATTTTTAAAAAATATAATAAATAAATTTTCATTTTATTCATTAGAATATTCTAAATATCTAATTTTCAAATTACTTATTTTTCATATAAAAATTTGAAATCTTTTCAAATAATTTGATTCTCATCACTTTTTTTAATAATATCTCACTTAATTTTTATTAATATTCAAAAAAACAAAATTTAAAACTAATATGCTTTGTCAACCAAAAATCAATATCCAAAAATAACAGTATATTATTTATGGTTAACTTTGTCAACCAAAAATCAATATCCAAAACCAAAAATCAATATCCAAAAATAACAGTATATTATTTATGGTTAACTTTGTCAACCAAAAATCAATATCCAGAAATAACAGTTGCCCCAAAATACAAGCTAATAACAAGCACATTAAATCGATCACTAACAAAACATACATACTACCGAACTAGAGAACAAACATAAAATAAAATAAAAAGTCAGAAAACATAATAGCCGAACACAGAAATCATTCGTCAACACTATTATACATATCACTCATATTGTAAAATTCACCTTTAAAGGCTATAAACTTGAAAATCCAACAATATTATTCATACCTAAATTTTTTTAAGCACTATAAACTAGAAAATATAATTTTATATTTTCATAGTGTAGTGGGGAGAATCTTATATTTTCATAGTGCAGTGGAAACAATCCTATCGCGTCTCATTTAAAGGAGACCACGTTTAATTTGTGAGCTTCAAATACACGTTTAATTTATGAGCTTCAATATTTTAATTTAGAAGACCACCGCTGTCTGTTAGTATTTCAATGTAATTGCTTCTCATTTATTTATTTTTATTTAAATTTCATAAATATAACACAACTAAGATACCTTTCATATTTAATAGTTTAGTGACCGCTTCATGTCGTAGCTCGAGGCAAAATAATGCGGCAGGACACCCTCCTGCAAAGCTGCCATCTCCTTCTCCACCTCCACCTCCTCCTGGGGTTGTAAGTGTCAGTTGGGATGAATAAACGCGTGGTATTCCCGAAATGTGGCACCTCCCCCATTTCTATATTACAACACCCTCGCAGGTCTACCTCGCTAGGATCTGCCAACCCACTAAGCCCTTCTACTTTTCCCAAAGCTCCACAACTCCTCAGAGTCAGATACTCTACTGTTGCTGGCAATGAACCTACCTTTACCAAATCATTACAACACATGATGCGGAGGGTATAAAGGTTGATACCTTCAGGAAAGCATACCTCTCTTACTTCTGTGCAGTACAACTCTAACCAGTTGAGCCGAATCAGGCCTTTCTCCGTTGCTCTTCGCTTTCTCTTTCTCCTCGGGGCAGACGACTCCTTAAATGGCAGTTCACGCAGCGGACAATAGCGTACACTTAAATTTTCCAGATTGTTCATCTCCATGAGATCTGGTAACTCTTGTATTCCACATTTTGATATCTCCAACTCAGTCAACTGAGTCAACAGTGCAAATGAATCGGGCAGGCGTTTCAATTCCTGGCATCCATGGAGCAGCAGTACCTTCAAACTCGATAGGCAACCGAACGAAGGTGGCAGCTCTTTCAACAAAGGACTTCCTAAGAACAGATATTTCAAATTGCTTAGGCATGCAGTCTGCGCATTAATGGTCAACTCTTTTAAGTTTGTACCCACCAGATTCAACAATACCAAGGACTTCTGATGTTCCACTTGGGCGGGCAACACTTCCATTTGGATACAGCCTGAAAAGTTTAATATTTGAAGCGTGGTGATGTTTTCAGGTAGTGCAAGCGAACACGTGCTACAATGACTCAAATCCAGATATCTCAGCTGCCATAGATTCCCCAACAAACTCGGAAGCTTCTTCAAACTTTTGCATCCAGACAGATCAATGCCTCGGAGATTTGTTAACTCCCCCAACGATTTCGGAAGCTTCTTCAAACTTTCGCAACCGGACAGACCTACTCCTTTGAGATTTGTTAAATTCCCAAATAAATTATTTGGAAGCATCTTCAAACTTCTACATGCTACCAGATCGATGGATACAAGATTTGTTAAATGCCGAAAGGAATCTGGAAGTACCTCCAAACTTTCGCACTTGTCCACTCTGATTTCTTGGAGATTTGTTAAATCCCCCAAGGAATTTGGAAGCTTTTTCAAACTCTTGCAATTGGATAGATTAATATGTTGGAGATTTGTTAAACACCCCAAGGATTTTGGAAGACGCTTCAATCTGTCGGAGTCAGACAGCTGGAGGTGTTGAAGATTTGCTAAACCTGTGAAGGAATCTGGAAGGTTCTTCAATCTTTTGCAGCGAGTGAGTTCAATGCGTAAAAGATTTGTCAAACACCCAAGAGATTCTGGAAGTACCTCCAAACCTTCGCAGTTGCTGAAGGCGATTCTCTGGAGATTTGTTAAATCCCCCAAGGAATTAGGAAGCCGCTTCAATCTGCCGCAGCTTGACAGCCTGATTTCTTGGAGATTTGTTAAATCGCCCATGGAATTTGGAAGACGCTTCAAACTGTCCGAGCCAGACAGGTTGAGCTTTTGAAGATTTGTTAAACCTGTGAAGGACTCTGGAAGCTTCGTCAATCTTTTGCAGCCAGTGAGTTCAATGCGTAAAAGATTTGTCAAACACCCAAAAGATTCTGGAAGTACCTCCAAACCTTCGCAGCTGTGGAGGGTGATTCCTTGGAGATTTGTTAAATCCCCCAAGGAGTTTGGAAGCCGCTTCAATCTCTTGCAGCCCGACAGATAGAGGTCTTGGAGATTTTCCAGATTCGCAAACGAATTTGGAAGAAGCTCCAAACTCTCGCACCCGTCGAAGGATATTCGTTGGAGATTTGTTAGATCTCCCAAGGATTTTGGAAGCCGCTTCAAACTGTTGCACTGAGACAGCTGGATGACTTGGAGATTTGTTAAATCCGTGAAGGAATTTGGAAGCTTCTCCATCCTTTGGCAGCCAGAGAGAAGGATGCTTTGGAGATTTGTTAAATTTCCAAATTCCTTCGGAAGAATCCTGAAGCACCCATGAAGCTCTAGATATTTCAAGGAGCGGAGATGAAAGAATTGTTCTGGTAACGTTGGCAACGTTGATAGATCTGCCAGCTCTGGAGAACGAGTTGAATAATTAGAATTCCTCAGGACAATCTTTTCGAGGTGTGTCAGCTTCCCTATTGACTTTGGAAACTCTAAAAGTGGAGCATCAACATACAACTCGCGCAACTGTAGAGGTGCCTGCAATGTTCGACATTTTAATCATAACATGAGAAAACAGAAGATACACAATTACTCTCATCTACTATTGTTGTATGTTCATCTACATTTACTTACCTGAGAATCACGACGCCATAATTTTTTCAGTTTCGTCCCTTGCACTTCTAAAACTTTTAAGTGGTCGATTGGAATCCAGGTAGGCAGCGAAGAGCAGGGAGACTATATACCGCCGAGCCATACGAGATTTGGTGACCGCACCCTTCTTATTATGCCTTGCACAAATTCCCCTTCACTTTCAAGAAGTTGCAATGTTCTCATTTTGATCGCCGGCTCACTTGAAATTTTGTTCAGCGGTATCTCTGATTTTGTGCGTAATAATGCCTCCTCTTTTGTTATTGTTTGATTATAGCCTCTCCAGTGTCTCCACTGGGTAGGCATCCTAATTCCACGTACATCTGGTATTACCTGTTCGTTCGTTAAAAGACAGTATTACGACATAGTACCTGGCATAATTATTATTTATTTATATGAATAAACAGAACTTGAAAGTTGCGGAGATGGGTATGAAGTCTTAGATGATTAATGACTTACAGATGATAATGACTGCTCCTCGAACAGATCATGGACCTCCTCAACCGAACGCCAAAGACGACGGGGCATTGATACTTCCTCAGCAATCTTTCTTCCCATGTCGCGCACGTGATCATGCATTCTCATCTTCTTCATCTTCTCACCGTAGTCCTCAACCTCTATATCTACAAGACATCTGTCTTCTAGAATTTGAAGCCCTGTGAATCCTCCCCAGATTCTTACCCACTTATCCCTGTCTTCTCCTATAGCAAAACAAGCAATATCTAAAAATATTTGCTGTTCCTTTTGATTCAATGAATTATAACTAATTTTAAGGCTTGCCAAAATCTTATCAGGCAATCTATGTAGTTCCTTCAATTTTTCTTCCCAATAAGGCTGATCTTGCCCACATAAAAGAGCACCAAAAACTTTTAGCGATAAAGGCAAACCGTCGCAGCTTTTTACAAACCTGTCGACAAGCTTTTCAAACCCTTGTCGTGGATGTGGCTGAAAGAAGGCATACGAACAGAAAAGCTCTTGGGAATGGGGTTTATTGAGGCCCTTCAGGTGATAAATTGCTGGCTTTGCTATTCCTGCACTTCCAAGGACATGTTTGTCACGAGAGGTAACCAAAATCAAGCTCTTGGGATGAAGAACACCCTTAATTGGCAAGAATGCATCCAATTGGTCGGCATCATCTACATCGTCTATAATTATGAGAGCACGATAAGACTTGAAATACTCTTTAAGCACTCCTATACCTTGTTCACATCTATCAATTTCCTTATCTATACCTTTCAAGTCTTTAATAAGCTTACTCTGCAGAGAAGGTAAAAACGACCTAGACGCCTTCTCTCTGACATCAGGTAGAAAGGACGAGCCATCGTAATGTGATCTCTTACAGTTGAAGAATTCGTTGGCAAGCGTCGTTTTGCCAATTCCACCTACACCTGCGATCCCCACAACCATGGCCTCCACCGGCTGCTCCTTCCGCTGTGATAAGACGGTCTTTTCAAAATCTTCAATTTTTTCTCCCAAACCAGTTGCATATTTGGCCACATGCAACTCTGGTTCTGGAACCTCTTTCAACACCCTTTGCACGACCTTATCCAAGAGATCAGCCTCGTCCCTGAATATGGCATATTCAGAGGGTAAAATTACAAACAGTAACCTGCCTAATTTGTCATGTGGCTATCAATCCATGAAAGAAAAACGAAGACAGGAATTGTAACAGTGTCGAAGATACTCACCCATTACACGCCTCCAACTCAAAGCCGCTGATTTGTGAAACCTGAGAAAGAGCTTCTCTCCAACCTTGAATTCTTCGGTGGTCGTATCGCCCCTTTTCTTCATGTTTGAGAAGGGCTTGAGCGTACGGTCCATCTTGAGCTGCGTCCGCCCACCGGAGATCGGAAGGCTTAATATTGTAAAATACAGGTAGAATGGTAGCGCCGGAGTCTACCATGAGCCGGAGCTCATCGAGACACCATTTCGAATTCGCATAGTTTTCTGAGAAAATGGCAATCTGGACAGAGGCCACTTTGATAGCCTGTTTGATTTGAGAAAGAATTCTTTTTCCAGCCTTTAACTCTGGCTGGTCAAGAAACACTCGCAATCCATGGGAATTAGTAAGGCGCCGGTAGAGATATCCTGCGAAGGTTTTCTTGACATCGCAGCCGCGGTGATTTATAAATATATGGAAGTAGTTGGGCGCGGATGAATTAGATGCAGAAGTAGAGGCGGTTGTGTTGTGTGCCATTGGAAGAAGAAGAAGAAGAATAGAGGCAAGTAATGATAATAAGCAACCAGATGATGCGCGGGCAGGCAGATCGAAAGGAAGTTTGAAGCAGGAGTAATAGTAACAATGAAGCTCAGGTGATGCGCAGGCAGAGCGATTGGTAGAAAACAAAAGCAAGGGGTAGGTGTGGCTTTGGATCTTCTCTGACACACCGTGCCCTGGGAAACACAAGTCCGTAATTTGCGCGTTGAACAGTGTTATGATGTTGTTTAGGCGCCCGCCAGTTTTGTGATGCCGCGTTGTTTTGTGATTAACTTGCCAAATGCCATATGATCGAATACGAAGGTCGTCTCAATTTTACTTAGTTTTCTGTACCCTCCAACAGGGATGGAATTTGACGGGCATTTTGCCCGTCATAAAGCCTTTTGAACGTATTTGACAGTTAGGAATTTTTAAAGACCGTTTTTTTAAACGTGTTTGGAAAGGTTCAAAACGTATTTTTGACAGTTAACATTTTGCTCAAAACGTCATTAATACCCAATGAAAAAATCGGAAGCAAAGGTAGTAGATTGAGTTTCCAGGTGTTTGTTCTCCTCGATATGGCCACTTGTCTGGCCTCCAGCAAGCCATCCTGTAACGTTCGTATCTCACCTTTCCATGACTTCCGTTTGGTGTATGTTTTTGTCATGGTCCTATTGTAAGTGTTACAATAATTCTTGTGGGAAAGGCGTCCAGGAAAACCTAAAGTAAATCTCACTTGCTTTTATCTTTGTTTTCGCACATTATTTTGTCATTCAAATTGCACAAGAGGATTTTGGTGGATTTTTGGTTTATGTTTTATTGTTTTTGGCAGATGTAATGCAAATTAGTGGATGGGTTTTAGTGGAGATTGGGTTTAAAAGGAATGTGATTTATTTGAACATTGGTATTTTTAAAAAGTAATGAATAATTGATTGTGGAATTGTATTTCAAGTAAGATTTTCATTTTTGTGTTGCTAGGTAAGATTTGGAGCATAAGCTAATTTTGATTATACTTAAATTAAAATATTTACATGAATGATTATGAGAATTAGTGTTTTTTAATTAGAATTTCAATCAAGTTTGTGAATTTTTGTTATTTAAAATAATTTTTGAATGCATAAGTGAATTTAAAATTCTAAAAATTAAAAATCTCTCGTAGATTTTGATTAAAATTAACCATAAGAAAAATCATTTAATGGATAAGAAATAATTTAATTAATAATAATAATCATTCTAACACATTTAAATAGACTTAGATATCCCTAAATAAAATAATCAAATTAAAAAACATACCTCAATTAAATAGGATATCTTTTTAATATTGTATTTCAGTAATGAATTTTTCATTTAATAAATTTGTTTTGATGTAAATTCTATTTTTTTGTTACAATGTATATTTTTAGACGACGAAGATTTCCTTCTTTTCTAAAATATTTGTGAGCAAATTTCTCTCCAATAAGGTACAAATATTGTAATATTTTTTATAACATTTTCCTTAGTCAAAATAAAATTAGAAAAATAAATAGATAAATTTAAAAACAAAAAATAAAAAAAATAAAGTTAATAATTATAATTAATAATTAAAGCAACTTAGATCCATCTTGGATCTACCAAGTGGCAAAAATCAAATATGAATTATTTTTATTAAAATATTTATAGGAAAATACTTCAATTATAGAAACAAATAATTATTTATTATTTTGATATATTTGTTTTAATGTAAACTTAATTTATAATTTTTTAAGTTTAATAATGTTACTTAATTTAACTTATTCACATTATCCTTAATCCAAATTTGAGTATATTGTAGAGTGCACCTTACTTTGTTTAGGTGCAAACAAGAGTAGACAATTCTTTTCAAATCTGATCTCCCCATTATTTTAAAAAGTATATATTTATTTTAATCCCAAACCTATTAAACATAGATAAAGATTAAAAATATAAAGAACAGAAAGCATAATCATGTTTGTGACAAAACAAATTTGAAGTCCAACTTGATATATTTTATCCAGTATAATTAAAATTAAAGTACTGCATTTGTATCTCAAATTAATCTTAAAAGAATAAAAATCTATAATATTGAAGTCTCCACTACACCACATATTGGAGGATGAGATGTTGATTATGTTTTTTGTCCATTTACATTTCATAGAGGTAGGTGGCCCACATCTTACCAACCTTTTTAAAAATTTAGTAAAAGAAGTGACACATTTAGATTGTAGCATTTTGCTACTATGGCATATCATCTTTCCCTTTGTGTTTCTCAAGATGCATTTAAATATGAGGAGATTCCTTTGCACATATATCCAGTATCCATTTTTACTTGGATTTAATGCATAGCTTCCATGCAACTTGAGGCATTTCTTTGCTTGCAATATCATTGGAGAAATATAATTTGGACACTTGTAAGTTGTGACATTAGATTGAAACAACTAATAATTTGTTGTAAAATGAATTTCTCTTATTAGAGGGATTTGAAAACTATATGTTGATAGTATGTTCCTGTGCCCTTTTAGGGTTTCATATATTTATTTTTTATATCAAACCTTATATTAGATAATTTGACATCAAGTAATCTACCTAGGATCAATCATATGCTTTCAATAAGAAAAATAAACATGTTGCAAATGTTCAACATCTTTTTGTCGAAACGTCCACAATTGTAGTTGTCAAACTATTATAATTTTAATATATTTAATTTTAATTCACATGTCATATTAAAGGGTATAGTCTCTAAATAAGACATCAAGGTGAAAATTATTTTGATTTTTCAATTAAATTGTTTTGTCTAAAAAATAAAATAGTTAGATACTATATAGAGCCCTTTTAGAGTGAGTTTCTTATGGTTTTATTCAATGTTACTTTAATACAGAATGGTTTTTTTGTTTATATATATATATATATATATATATATATATATATATATATATATATATATATATATATTGATTTTACTACTAGTTTGGTGATAAATACAAGGAAATATTTGATTATATATATATATATATATATATATATATATATATATATATATATTGATTTTGCTACTAGTTTGGTGATAAATACAAGGAAATATTTGATTGGGCATGCTTTTACCACATTTAATACTTATAAGTATTTTCTCTCTAAAAATGTAATAGTGGAGGAAATCATAACAAAATCCTATAACATGATGTTAGGAGATCTACAATTTCCATTTATTATAATTTTAGTCTTTTAAAAAAAAGGTTCAAGTACTAAGTATTCATTCTTGTTAACATTAGTGTATATCTCATTATCCAAAGCAGTGCTAAAATATATATGGTAAAATGTACTTTATCTTTAAATCCACTAGTATATATTAGATTAAGTAAATAGTAACATAAACCATATAAATAATCTACTTTTGAGTTTTTATTGATAACATTCAATAGTTTTACTATGGTGGCCATCTTATATGTACCATAAGATATCCTTAGTCATCATGTCTGGGGCAAGGACATTTGATTTCAAGTTCCAAAGACTTTATTGTGAGTGTTCCATGCAATTTGAAACCAAAAGTCGAGAAATATTAAGTCATTTGTGTGTTATGGTCATTTTGTTTTTTTTCTCTTATGATAAATATGTGAAAATTTAACATAATTATGTTATTGAAGGGTAATTTTATAATCAAACATTTATTGGTAAAGCGTTAATTTATTCTAAGAACATTACTCTTGAAGGGCAAAATTTTAAACATAACGTTTCTTGACGGGAACATGAAAACCCAAAACGTAAAAAAAAAAGTGTACGATGGGTAAAGAGAAATCCAAATTCCAACCCTGCCCTCCAATACCGTGTGATGTAGTCTCCTCTCATTTTAGTCTCCTCTCATTTGTTCCTTGTGGATCCGAGCATCTAATACTTTCCACGTGCGTACGGTGCCGAGCGCCACGTGTCTCGTAGAGGAGGACGGCATAAGATGCAGAGGGGCATTCAAAAGAAAAGCGAAAAGAATTATGACTTTATTACCGTAGACCAGTTTAGAATTTTTAAAAATATTTAAGCTAATTGATTTAATAAAATATGATAATTAATAATATTTTTTGTATTTTATTTTTAATATAAAATTAAAGCATAATTTTAGATAATTTTAAATTAATTGAAATAAATAAAAAACAATCAATATTACATAGTGACTTCCTGTAAATCTTTGAAACCAAAAATGTATAGAGGTCGTTATATCTTTGCCCATGATTAATGGGCATTATTTATGTTAGGCTTATAAATTTAAGTATTTAAAGTAAAACAATTATAAAAATGGATTTATAAAAAAATAATAATAAAAAATAAAAAAATTATATGAAAATAATAATTTGGGAAAAAAATTATATAAAAGGTTTAAAATCGATATTTATTACAAGTTTAATTAATACTATGGTATTTAAAAAAAAATGAGATTGGAAAGTTCTTATGAGTTTGAGATTAATTATAAATCAATAAATTTTTATTTGGAACGAGAAAAAAAAATATTTTTTGATATTTCCATTATTTTTATTATTTTATATTGATGTAAAATTTGAGACTGTAATATTTGTAAAAAGTCATGGAGAAAGATAAAACCAATCTAAAATAAAATTATAACTTATACTCCTAAAATTAAAAGGAATATACTTCATCTTGGTAATATCTCAAAAACCAAACTAAACATAACATGAAGGAAATATTAATGATTAATATAAAGACATGACCTAAAATGGTTGATGCCCAAGAATTAGTTGTAGGTTTTGGAACATTTTTGCACTAAGTTCTAGGACTGCAAATACCTTCAAAGCCCATTCTCGAGAATACAGTGTCGATCTCTTTTATCCAAATTTCTTTGCAACCCCATTTCATACCTATTGGATTTAGGGTCGAATTTGTCCTTAAGTGGAGGAGTTGATCATGTTGGATTCATGAAAGAATCCCCTATCCAATGTCATATGAATTTGACACTTTGGAATTCATACGATATTTTGCATCTAATTTCTTTTAAACATAACACTTGAATTTGTTTTTGGACAATTTAGGGCTGAATAAAAAAAAATCAATAACATAAAATATACAAAACAGAAAAAATTCAAAGAATACCACTATCTTCGTTTACGAGTCCTCTTCAAAAGGGTACTCTTGGTTTTTCAATTTATTTAAAGAGTTGAAAAAAATCTTATGTGAACACATGTGTCTCTAAAATGCAATTGAGATATTATTTCACCAACTTCAAAAAATAGCTAAAAATATAATTTTGCATAAAAAAATAAATTAATACGAAAAACTTAGTTGTCTATGTGTACATCATGCTCATATATATATGTATGTATGTATGTATATATATGTATATATATGTATATATATATATATATATATATATATATATATATATATATATATTAAATTACACATTTTAGACTAAGTTACGCTACACAAATACACGCATACCTCATATATTGCATTTAATGGAAAATTGAGAGGTTATACGACACTAATTTTTTTTGCAAAAAATATCATTAGTACAACAACATAATTCTCCACATATTGTATTTTTATTCCGAATCAAAATTCACAATGCTTATATGAATTTTGACGGATAAATTCGATAAAAGAGGAAAAACTTGAAATTTCATCTCCACATTTGGCCCAAAAGTGTAACGCATCTTCATGCTTTCACCCATAGATAAGAAGACAAGTATGAGTGATTTCAGTATGGTCCAAGATGTCATTGATGCAATTCCAACAAATAACAAGAATTGTGTCACCATTAACATGAAAGCAGACGCCTATAAGCCCAAGAAAAAATTACATTCCATTACCAACTCACTCTTTCATAGATTTTGTGTTGGCAGATTCATCAGGAGATCGATGTTTTTGGTTCCAAATCTACCATTATTAGGTGCAAATCCCCTCTAAATCAACCTTGTTCATTTTTGCAAACTGTATTTGGTTGTATGTTATTCTATATGGCCAATTTATTCTAGGTGATCTATATGCAAAATGCATGGAAATAGAGTAAATTGATTATGTTTGTTTGTTTTCAATGAATAAGGAACTATGTAAATTGGGTGGTGCCTTATGTGAAATTAAAGTTAATTAAAATAAAAAAAATAGGAGAAAAACAACAATTACTCGATTCCTATTATTAAATTAGACCTGTAATTAGAGCAACTAAGAGTAATATAGAATTCCTTACACAATTCAACACAAAACATGATCACCAAAAGAGTACTTTTTATATATATATATATATATGAAAGTGTGGTTTCACAATGCTAAATACATTTCCACTAAGTTAATTGAATAATCGTTAACCTCTAACAATGGCCAATGCATTTGTGATATTAAAATAGCCATGACTTGCAATGGTTAATGCATCTAATTTTGTATCCATAGAAATAATATAAATATGGTTTTATTAATGCATGGGACTTTGCCTTTTCAACCATAAATAATCAGTGTTTTATAATTGCATGTATGCATGTGAACTATGAAGGAAAAGACATGCTTTTATATTTTTTAAGGATTTATTTAATGCATGTGAAATAGAGGATGAATAAGCATGTTTTTATAATTTATACACACGTGAAATATGGGAAAAATAGACACGCACTTATAAATGTGTGCACTTGTATTATATTTTGGGAATAAAGATAAAAGTATTACTTGTATTTTATTGCAATGGTAATAATAAGATTGGTTTTGTAGTAGAAGAAAAAAGTAGAATATTACACATGGTTTTGCAACAAGAAGAATGACCAGAAAACAATACCATGGTTTTGCAAATATATTTCCATATCTTTTCATTTGGATTAAATGCATTAAAAATATAGTTTTGCATATAATATTTAAGGTATTGTATGTATTAAATAGTTATGGTTATGCATGTAAAAGTAAGAGATTAGTTATGGAGATGACTTTTACTTTTATATGTGCAAGAAAGTGTTTTCTTGAAAAGAGGTATAATGCATAGAAGATTATTAATGATTCTGACATAGAAATGTGAACCAGTAAAGATTGAATACGCAATCAAAAAGGTCATAATTTTTTGGGTTTTGATATTCATGATGTTAGGGTTTATTGATGATAGTGTTGTAGAAAAGAATCATGTCCTTCACAAAAAAAAATGTAGCATTTCTAAACTAAACTCTTTTCCAACAATCGAAAGATAGATTTTAACTAATACTATGGAAAATAATGAGGCCATTATACATAACTAATGCTACATGTAGAGTGAAAGATCATCAATGTAGTTTATAAGAGGTAACTTACCGCATGAAACAACCATGCCATGAAGACATTGTACAGGAAGAACTGTTAGGTAATGTGGTTGAGAAACATGACATATTGTTTAATGTAATTGCTTCTAGTTAATAATGCTTGAATTAAATATTATGATCCTTTTATAAAAATTCAACAATGGACAAGGGATAGAATCCCTTGTTGAAGCCCTAAGAGATAGCTCAATTGGTCGAGTTCACGTTGCTAAGTACCTTGCCAATTGAGAGGTCACAGGGTCAAATCTCCTTGCCCCCCTTAGGGTTAGGCCCGACTAGATAAGCCGGTGGGTATATCCCTTCAAGTGGATGTAGCGGCCACTCAGTGACGTGAAAAATAGTTGAAAAAAGAATCCATTGTTGCCATCGAGTGAGGGGTGAACTCCCTCACGAAATGTTTAATAAAATAAATGTTTGTTGGGTTTTCTCTTTGGTCTTTCGAGGGTATATCGATGTCCATTTATGTGTTTGTTTAACTTGATGATATTGCTACCTTGCATGATGTTGAAACTTATATCATTCAATGTGTTATTAACAAGCCTAATTAAATGAACAATGTCAATGATGCAAAGTTGCAGCAGACAGCATTATGTTAACAAGTTGTATTAATGGTTATTAATTTATGTGATTTACTATTACTTTTCTAAGGTTAATTTCCTTAAGGATCATGACCATATCATTTGATTATTAGTTAAGTATTATGGGATAAGTCATTGGGAAAATTACATGCTAGTAAAACTGGTAAAATTTTCTAACTCTATGTATTTTGTACGAAGTATATTGAGGGATGTTACAATCCTATCCTCCACATATAAGAAATCATTTCCCAAATTAAGAGCACAACTATGACAAGTACACAATGTAAAAGAACAAGTTAAATAACATGGAAGACAAGGGACTTCTTAAACATGCTTTAAAGGGGGTGGTGTGACGATTTGAGTCATGGCTCAACCCTTAGATAATAAAGGAAGGGATCATTTTGCAAAGTAAGGATAGACTTAAAAATAGTATCACATCAATCTTTAAGTAGAAAATGGTGCAATAAAAAATTGGAGGGAGAAAGAAAATTACAATATTATAAGGAGGTTATCAGCCTGACTTTAGAGAATCAAAAGTATATCTTTGTTCTAAAGAGTGTAAAAAATAAAATTAATCTTGATAAAATAAGAACTTATTCTAATGAAATCCATAATAAAACTAGGCAATGGTCAATTCTTGGAAATCATTGGGATGAAAGGGTTTGTTACCTTTATGACACTGGCAGGGTGTAAGATAAAAAAACACTTTCTCCTAGAATGTCTTTCATATATTAAGAATAGATTCCAATTTCAAAATATGTGTCACATGGTCCGTCTGGGGTAGCTCAAGTGGTAGTGGCTGTGGAAATGAAGTCTTACTGAACCAGAAGTCTTGGGATCAAATATTGTGCTACCCTCCCATAGAGAGGTGAATAATGGACATGTAAACATGAAAATCAGAGAGTCCTACCAAGCTTAGCAAAAAAAAATATGTGTCACGTGACCAACCTTCCTAACCTTTTAACTCAATGAAACTATGGTGATATTGGAACACTTCTCTTAATTTTTTTCAAGAACATAAATAAAATTCTAAAAGGTTTCAAGTAATCCCTTACTTTCTTAAGGTCTAATAGACCAATTTGGTCTCAGTGGACAATAATCATCATCATCGTCATAATTATTAATTTTAAGTTAAATTTTATTAATAAAAAAATATTTTACAAAAGATAATTTTAATCATGATGATTTATGTCCATTCCAATCATAATTGATTTATCATATCTTAAAAAAGCTAAATATTACTTACTCCTTTAGAGTATTTATTTCCATGCTCAAAAAGTAGTAAGACAAGTGTTCTAAGATTATCATAGTTTTGATGAATTAGGAGGCTAAGATGTTCAGTATTGTAACAAATATTTCAAAATTGAGTTCTAGTTTGGGTGTATTTAGGGCACTGTAGTAGAATGTGGCTTTCCTATTCAACCCTCTTAGTGTCACAAAGATTATAAATTATTGCATTCCACAATGTTTTGGTAATGTCCAATGCTTAGTTTCACTATGTAGCTCATGGGAGTTGGTTTGTATTTTAATAATGTTTATTTTCTCCATTGTGCTAGTTAGAACTCAAAGATACTTTTGATCTTCTACATTAGGGTTGACGCCTTCTTGTAGTATTTTCACTTCCTTTTATTTTCTAAATCTTTATTGCACTACAAATTGTCTTTATCTTTAAACATAATAATATTTTTTAGATGGTTAGTATCTGTTGGGATGATGCATTTCTATATTCCCCAATGATTTAACCAAGAATTGGTGTCTTGATGCCATCCTCACTTAAGATCATAGTGGTTATGGTTGGAGATGGACACAATTTTGGGGAGCCTCTTGTCATCCATGTTGTTTATCTTGTTCTTATAGATTAAATACCTAACCATGACCATGCATTCAATGGGGGAGGGTCTCACTTTTATGAGGAGAATAGGATAGGGTTTATTGCTTTTAATATTAAGATTATAAGCTATAAAATTATTTGGATTTTCTCTTTCCTTCTCCAAGATTCACTATAAATACCGCATCCCTAGAATTCACATCTATATAAGATAATAGGAGTGACAAAAGTATCAAATAGGAGTTTTTCTTAGCACACAACAGAAAGGTTTGCTAAATTACACTTGTTTTCATGCCCATAATGAACTTTCCACCCTCTATTATCCCTTTTTCCACATTATATTCTAATTGAACTTATAATGAGTATCAAATCCAAGATATTTGTATGAAGGAAATTTTGTTGGCATTGTATTGTCGGCATTGATGTCAATAGGTTGGAGATAATACTGGTCATATACATGTGTGATGTGTGATGAGTGCTTGGTGATGGATGTTTGGCTTGATGGTCTTGTTAGTTTGCATTGATGTCAACATACCTATGACTAGACTTAGTGGAGTTGATTTGGAGATGGATTCCACATGTGATGTTGGTTTGAGGATGATATGTTGTGTTGGTTGGAGATGTTACTGCTGCAAGAGGTTGGAGTGCTACTCTAGATGTTTCATATGTTTATACATGTCTTGGAGACTTTAGATTGCTGCTACATTTGATAAGATGAGGTTGTTTGTATTGGAGGTGCCTCTATCAATGTTGGAGGCAATTGTGTGAGATGATGTTGCTATTACATGAGTTGGATATGCCACTATAGGAGTCAGAGATGTTGATACAGGTCCTGGAGGTGTTGATATAGTGACTTGGTGGATTCAGTAGAGGGAAGAGGTGTATCCATCCAACATGATTTGGATAGTCCAATGGAAGTTGGGCGAGGATCATTGATTTGGGTGGCCTTCAGCGGATGGTAGTCCATAGATCTGAGAGAGAAACAAGTTCATGTTTGAAAATACCAACATATTGTGAAATAAGTCAAGTCTTCCAAACAACATACTGTGAAATAAGTCAAATATTCCATCTATGAGTGTGGCTAATCCATGTAAAATTTGTTTAGCTATTTTAATAAAAAAATTGAGCAGCGTAGCAACAAGAGACTGATTTTTTCCCTAGTGAAGGGTTTTCCACCAAAAGCACTTGTGTCCCTGTGTCCTTGTGTGATTTATTTTTATGGTTTCATGTTTTTTTTTTGTTGCTCTGATCTATGTTTATGTGTTTCAGTTCATTCATGGTTATAATATTAATATATTGGAGAAAAAGTTTATGTGTTCTCTCGCCACTGATTCACCCCCACAGTAGTGATCTAGTTTCCAACAACTGGTATCAAAGCAGGGCTCTCGGGTGCAGCTTGATCGTTGATGAGTGGATCTTGGAGATTTTGATAGAAATTTGCATACTTTTTTTCAAAATGATTTCTCCAAAGAATTTGGTTCTTATTGCTACAAATTTCAAAGTATGGAAAGAAAATGTGAAAAATAAATTATTGATTTGTGGCTATAACATTTGGAGATTGGTTTGTGAAGGAAATGATGAAGATTTTCCTGCATCTAAATTATGGAAGCAAAATGCTCAAGCAAGGTGAATTATTTTTGAAAATATCCATAATGAAGATTTAGAGAAAATTGGAGTTTTAAAATATGTAAAGGAAATTTGGCATAGATTGCATATCTTATATGGATCCAGTAGCAACAACAATGATGGAGAGTTTGAGAAAAGAAGCAAAAAGAAGAAAGAAGATCCTCTTGAACCAGTTTTGAAAAAGGGCAACAAATCTAAAGGTATAAGCCATAATGATATACTTTTGAGTTATATTTCAGATAGCGGTAATGCCAATGATTCATATTTGTTTAGTGATCGAGATTATGATCACAATTGTATTCTTCTTAACACTTAATATGAATCTTCCATGGTTGTTATTGAATAATTTTCTAGTGAAATTGGTAGGATAACAAATGTATGCAAGGATCATAAGAAGACATTGCAGGATTGTGATCAAAGGGAGAAAAATCTCAAGCAAGAAATTACAAGCTTAAGAGAATAGTTGGAAGAATAAAATACATTAGAAGAAGTCAATTACAACAAGAAAAAAGATAGAAAGGATTATGTTGAAGTGCTTGAAGGTGTGATTGAAAAATTGAGAAAGGAGCTTGAAGAAAATAACCAACAATTGGAGAAAGGGAAGAGAATTATACCAATGGGAAAAATAGGCAACAACTTTCACAAGGGTGAGACAAGTTTGCATGCAGGAAATAATGTCAAAGTAGAATCAGAGAAGCCTACAAAAAATCATGAGATCCATGAGCCATGCAAGCATCAACAATATAGAAAACCAAAAGGAACTTTAACATATATAAGACCATTTGTTCCTAAGGTAGGAGGTAGCAGTTTTCAAAGGAGAAGTCAAAACTCATTTTCCCCCTTGATGTACGAGATTGAGTGCTTCAACTGACACAATTTTTGTCATGTGGCGGTTGATTATAGGAGGAGAATGCACTCATCCATGCAGTAGTATAATCATCCAAAAAGAGGACCTACATTCAGGTATAAAAATTATTTCAATGGTCATTTTTTTTGCTTGTAACATGTTTGGGCATAAAGCCATTGATTGCAGATCTAACGTAAAAATCTGAAGTTCTAGTATGAGCAACAAAAGACTAGATCCTTTGGCTATATATATTGGTCATATAGAGTGTTATGTGTGCCACAATTTTGGGCACATGGCCAAGGATTGTAAGATGCCTAGATCTTTGAGGCCATTTGTTCAAAAGTAGCAGTTAAGGGAAAATGTGCAACCAAGGAACACATGGAGGAATGAGAAGCAACTAGGAAGATGTGGAATTGCACTTTTCTTTCATGATGTTGATGAAATGTGGTATATAGATAGAAGATGCTCACACCATATGGCAAGAGATAGGAGAAAACTTTGTTTTCTCAATAAAACCAATGATTCTTGTGTGGTTTTTGAAGATAGTGAAACCTCTAGAGTGTTGGGAAGCTGCAAATCCAATCTTGGTGAGAAGAGAACAAATGTAGAAGATGTTTGGCTCATTGAAGGTCTAAATCATAATATCTTGAGTGTGATCCAAATGGTTGATGGAGGAAAATAAGTGATATTCAATTACAAAGGTTGCATCATCTGGAAGGAAGGATCAAAGAGAGTGATTGCTAAAGGATTCAAGACACTAGATAATGTATATGTGTTGAAGGGAAGAGTGAAAAGTAAGAAGAGACCAAGCGAGTACTCTTCCTCGTCAAATTTAGAATAGATGAGATCATTCCTTACTACAATCCACTCTTGCATGTTACATTTACTTGACTGCAGTACTATGCATGAAACTTGCATGGTCTCAGGGGGAGTGTTGGCGGCATGGTTCAGTTCCTTCATGCACTTTCAACTCAGGCAGATACTTCATATGAGTTACATCATGTTCAGGGGGAGCTAGTTTCTCAGGGCTTCATTCCTTATGCTTATTTATTTTTCACTCGTTATTTTTGTAGCTAATGTATTTATTCTATATGAGTGGAAAATATATGTATATCAGCCTTGTTGTAGCATTCATTGATTATTTTTTCAGTTATATTTTTACTGATGGTTTTTGGAGAAGTTTCATGATGATTACTGGAGATTTGATAGCCACATGGTTGTATTATGCATATGGTCAAGGTGTGATGGAGGATCACACATTCAAGGGGAGCATATGTGCTTCCTAGTGGATTTTCAAAATGTTGACATTGTTTTATGCAAGATGATTTTTATTACTATTGTCACATTTTTCTAGTTGGATCATCTAGAGTTTATGTACTTCGTTGCTTTTGTTTTCACTTCTAGATGAATCATGCATGCTATTGATATATTTTAGATGGTTGAATATGATATTCATTATCATGTGTTGGACATTAATTTGGTTGAGTGATGTTGATTCATATGGTTGTTTATGTATGAAGAGATTATTGTAGCTCATGATGAGGATATGTACTTGTTATTGTTACTATTGTTGTATTGATGCTATCGGTTGATATTGTTTGTTGATGCACATTTGGACCATGGTGATTGCTAGTGGTTATCATGATTATGCTGCAGTATATTCATTGATGGGATGGTGGTGTTCAAGGTGTTGAGTGGTCATGTACTAGCATCTGATGTTGTTAGTACTTCTTATTTTTGCTGCTACATTTGGAGAGCTCATGTCATAGCTCGTGGATGCCATGTATTGTAGTTCATTGTTGCTTCCATATAGAGCATATGTTGATGCTCATTGATGCCATGTGCTCATGTTATTTTATGTTTTGGGCATGTATTAATGAGAGCACCATTGTGTGCAGATGTAAAAGCCATGTACTATCATTGTGTCATATTTCAGGTGTGTTTCTCATGGAGAGACCCATGGTGTTTAGCATGTTTTGTCATTAGCCATGTATGGGCCAATTGGAGTCCAATTCATGTATTAATTTGCATATCTTTGATGTAGCCTCATTACATTGAGAGCATGATGTAAACTTGGGTCCATAAAAGTCTTGATTGGTGATAAAAGAGTTTATAAAGGACTCATATGTTAGTCATATGTACTTGTCACAACTATGTATTTTATCCATGAGACATTGTATGTATTGTACTTCATTGTATATCATTGCTTAAAGTTAGTTGGAGTCATGGCCATGAGGAGTAGTATCTTGCACTTGGAAAGGAAATGTATTGTAGCAGTCAGAGTGTATGATTGTAGCTACATTACATGCTTAGGGGGAGCATGTTTAGTTTTAGAGATGGCATGGCATTGGCAGAGACATGATTGCCACCTGAGATTTTTGGTCTACATTAGCCTTGCATCAACAAGATATTTTGTTTGACAGCGAGAGTCCTTCTTTCATATGGCACATAATTGGAATTATCTTCAGTGTTTGTATAGCCCTTTTCCATTGATGTCAAAGTGGGAGAGATTTTGGATTGTAGAGGTCAGCCTTACTTAGTGGATGGAGGTTGACATCAATGTCAAAGGGGGAGCTTGTAGGCATTGTGGCATTGGCACTGATGTCAACTAGTTGGAGATGTCGTTGATCATATGCATGTGTGATGTGTGATGAGTGCTTGGTGATGGATGTTTGGCTTGATGGTCTTGTTATTTGGAATTGATATCAACATACCTATGAATAGACCTAGTAGAGGTGATTTGGAGATGGATTCCACATGTGATGTTGGTTTGAGGATGATATGTTGTGTTGGTTGGAGATGCAACTACTGTAGGAGGTTGGAGCGTTGCTCTAGATTCTGAATATGTCTCTACATGTCTTAGAGACAAAAGGGGACTCCAACTCCTGCTTACACTCTTAATAAGAGTGTTGGAGTAGGGCTCCCTATCTCCTCCTGAGATTCAGAAAGTGTGGTTCTAGGTTGTGCACCAACCTTCCTCCGAGATACCCCATAAAATCAAACCCGAAATTTGCATTTGAAATCCATTTACTGTTTCCCAACTATTTGATACTTTCCCTACCTTTGAGATTCTTGGATGCTTATTTTCCACCAAAACAAGTGCTTTTTTGCACTGGACCTCCCAGTCTCCATATTAAATACTTTTGACTTTAAAATTTTCTCGCTAACAAAGGTTTAACAAGTCCAATTTTAGAGAGCTATAGTTTGATGCTTTGAAATGAAGACCAAAAAACACAGAAAATAATATGAAAATGAGGGAAATGTGGGTTTGACTTGTTCCTTCAATTGGAAACGAAACTTCTAATTTCTTTGTGACTAAGCTTGGTTGAGCCCCAGGAACACTACTTTGGATGGGCCTGGGAACGCTGTCCCTGTAACACCTGCACATTTAAAAAGCCCTAAAATATCCATGCATGTATACAAAGCCAAAGACTGGGAAGGGAAAACATATATCCTTTTAAATCCGTACCATGCCAAGTATATTAGGAACTTTATCCACTATGGTTGTGTGGTTTCCAACTCCATACGAGAAACAAGAGGTAAGCGACATATGGTCTCGAGCCCACAACCAACAATAATAACCATGTTTTCTTAAAGGTGTCATGTGGTTCCTTTTGATGATTCCCTCTCAATTAGTAGATCGAATAATGTAGTCTATTTTCGATTGAAGTGTCAAACAAAACAAAGAAGAAAATTTGACTTTTGGTGTACTAGCTAAATACTTGGCTTTGGTGTGTTGACCAAAAAGACATTTGCACTTTTATTGTACTCACTAAATACTTGTGTTTAGTGTGTTATTTAACCTTTTATTATTCTTATGCATAAAGGTTTAGTGCCTGGTTTACTATTGATGGTCTTATTATTCCTACTTGTAGGCAAATATTATGCATTAGGTATTTGTTGAATATTTATTAATTCAACCAATGGAAATATTTTTCCATTTAACAAAGTATAACTTAAAAAAAAAACATATTTTGTAATATATTTTATTGACATTTAAAATTTATTCTATTGGCATTTAAAATGTATTCTATTGACATTTAAAATTTATTCTATAACAATAAAATATATACACCTTTATCATTTTTATTAGTCAAATTCTGAATTGGTATGGAAACATATATTTACTGTACGAAATGAATGATTCTCACAATTTTTATAATTTGTTTTCAATAATATTTAAAATTAATTAAATTATAATAAACTTATCAAAATTAGTTTTACACTACAATGAATTTATTATAAATTTTTAATTGTGTTTTACTTCCAGCTTTATTATACCAACTAGTAGAGGCAAGATATGTTGCATTGAGTTTTGAATTGACCACGTATTTACATTCCATGAACCAATAAATTATTATCATGTAACTTGAACAATTATGAATATTATTCACGATTACAATTGAACATAAAAAGTGTACTATTATATATATTTCATTTACATGTATTATAATTAATATGAAAAATATCTAATAATTTCGTAAGCTAATTTTGCATTCTCCATAATAGATGAAAATTTTAACTTCTTTATATTTTCAAATTTATATGTTTATCATCACTAAGTATGTTTATCATTTTATATTTACTTAATATAGTTATAACATTTAATATTTCAAATATCATTTAATATTTTTTCCACATCCAAAACAAACTATTTACTACAAGTAATTATTTATAAGTAATACATTGTATTATTTCTTAATTTTTTAAGTTAAGATATATATTAAATGATATTTTCAAGATTTTGAACTAGATTGAAACCAATCTTGTCCTAAAGTTACATTTTATAACTACATTTACAAATCATAGTTGTTTATTCTTTTAATATATGGCAATAATGATTAGATAGTTTCACTATTTTGTTACAAAAGGAAAGGGACGAGATACTATGTAGCACTTGTTTTTTTTTAATTGCTTTTTATTTAAAATTGATAAATATAACACCACTAAGATTGACACCCTCACGATGTATTCATATTTACCCTCCATGACAAACCAAAGGCTTACGAAGTGTTGAGTGTCGACCACTCCACCGTGCTAGCAAAGTGCTCAAAACACTTCGGTATAACACCCTCTTAGAAAGCTACCATCTCTTTCTCTACCTCCTCTTTGTCCTGACAGTTGTAAGTGTCACCTGGAGAGAATAAACACATGGAATTTTCGAAATGTGGGAGCTCCCCCATTTGTATATTATAATGCCCTCACATGTCTACCTCTAAAGGTTTTGTTAACTCAAAAATCCCTTCTATTTTCCTCAATGCACCACAACCCCTCAAAATAAAATACCTCAGAGTTGCTCGCAATGAACCAACCTTCACCAAAATATTACAACACATGATGCGGAGGGTGTGAAGTTTTATTCACACACCTTTAGGAAAGGATACCTCCGATACTTCTATATAGTACAACTCTAACTGCATGAGCCAAATCAAACCTTTATCATTTTATCTTCGCCTTCTATTTCTCCTTGGGGAAGACAACTCCTTAAATGGAATTTCCTATAATGGACAACCACGTACTCTTAAAGTTTCCAAATTTTTCATCTCCATGAGACCTGGTATGTCCTGTATTCCACATTTTTATATCTCCAAGTCAATCAAATGAGTCAACATTCCAACCAAATGGGGTAGGTGTTTCAATTCATGGCATCCATGGAGAAGCAATATCTTCAAACTCGGTAGGAAACCAAGCGAAGGTGACAACTCTTTCAACATAAGACTTCCTAAGAAAATATATTTCAAATTGCTTAGGCATATTGTTTTCTCATTGGTCAACTCTTTTAAGTTTGTACCCAAAAGATTTAACGTCTGCAAGGACTTTTGATGTCCCACTTAGGCGGCCAATAGTTCCATTTGGACACATCCTGATAAGTCTAAGTATTGAAGTGTGGTGATGCTTCCAAGTGTTGTGGGAAAACATGTGCTACAATAATCAAATACAAACATCTCAGCTATGATAGGTTCCCTAATGAATTTGGAAGCTTCTTTAAATTTTTGCATCCAGACAGATCAAGGCTTCAGAGGTTCGTTAACTTTATAAACGATTTTAGAAGCTTCTTCAAAGTTTTGCAGTTATCCAAATCAATGGATAAGAGTTTTGTTAAATTTCCCAAGGAATGTGGAATCTTTTCCAAAATTTCACAACTGGACAGGCTTACTCTTTGGATTTTTGTTAAATTCCGAAACAAAATATTTGGAAGCATCTTCAAACTTCTACAAGCTTGCATAGAAATAGACTGAATATTTCATAAATTTTGAAAGGATTTTGGAAGTGTGTTTAAGTTAGAATCTCCCAGTTAGATGCTTTGAAGAGTCTCTAAATTCCCAAAGGAATCTAGAAGTACCCCTAAAATTTCGCAGTAGGCAAGGGTGATTTCTTAGAGATTTGTTAAATCCCCAAAGAATTTGAAAGTTTTTTCAAACTCTTCCACCCAGCTAGAGAAATATGTCGGAGATTTGCTAAATTCCCCAAGTATTTTGGAAGCCACTTCAATATGTGGGAGCTAAACATCATGAGGTGTTGGAGATTTGTTAAATCTATGAAAGAATTTGGAAGCTTGTTTAATATTTTCAACGCAAAGAGTTCAATGAGTAGAATATTTTTCAAGCTCCCAATGAAATCTGGAAGAACCTCCAAAATTTCGCTGTTGTTGAGTGTGATTGTTTGGAGATTTGTTAATTCCTCTAAGTAATTTGGAAGCCTCTTCAATCTATTGCAGTGCGACCGACTGATTTTCTGGAGATTTAACAGACTCCCAAAGGAATATAGAAATGCCTCCAAACTTTCACAATCGTTGAGTGTGATTCGTTGGAGATTTATTAAATGACCCAAGGAATTTGGAAGTTTTTTCAAACTCTTAAACCCAGATAGATAAACATATTAGAGGTTTTCTAAACTCCCGCGAATTTTTGGTAGCCGCTTCCATCTCTCAGGACCAAACAACTCAAGGTATTGGAGATTTGTTAAATCTGTGAAAGAATCTGGAAGCTTCTTCAATCTTCTGCATCCAGTGAATCCAATGCATTGAAGATTTTTCAGATTCCGATAGGAATCTGGAAGTACCTCAAAACTTTCACAGGAGTTGAGATTGATTTCTTGGATATTTTTTAAACACCCCAATGAATTTGTAAGCCACTTCAATCTGTCGCAAATCCAGAGGCTGATTCGTTGGATATTTTTCAGATTCCCAAAGGAATCTAGAAGTCCCTCCAAAATTAGACACTTAGTGAGGGTGATTTGTTGGAGATTTGTTAAATCACCAAAGGATTTTGGATTTCGCTTCAAACTATTGAAAAGAGATAGCCGACATGCTTATCGATTTGTTAAATCTGTGAAGGAATCCAGAAGCTTCTCCAATCTTTCACAACCAGAGAGATCGATGTGTTGGAGATTTGTTAAATTTCCAAATTCCTTTAGAATAATCTCGAAGCACCCTTCTAGTTCTATATATTTCAAATAGCGTACATGAAAAAATTTGTCAGGTAATGTTGATAGATCTACAGGCTCTGGAGGAAGATTTAAATAATGTTTCATGAGGACAATATTTTCCAGGTGCTTCAACTTCTCTATTGACCTTGGAAACTCTAAAATTAGAGTATCAAAATAGAACTCCCGCAACTGCAAAGATGTCTACAATGTTCGACCTTTGAATCATAAACATAAATAAAACATACATAATTATTATCATATGCTAGTATTGTATGTTCATTTACGTTTACTTACCTGAGAATCTTGATGCCATAAAATTTTTAGGTCATGCCTGTTCATTTCTAAATCTTTTAAATGGTCCATGAGCATCCAAGAAGGATGCGAAGAGTAGGGACATTCATACCAACAAAGCCATACTGTATTTGGTGACCACACCCTCCTGTTTTCATGAAAACAAAACACCCCCATTTTATTTTATCATAACAGGCATGGGGGCCCTTTTTGCATTTCATGTAGGCTTTGAGTATGATCACTTTATTTCCAGTATAATATTCTTTTTATTTACATATTTTGCCTAAGTTTGATTATAAACTTTGTAATAAGTTTTTCTAAACATCTTAGATTAATGAATAAAACATAGCCCTTGGGACCAAGATCTTCATTATTATTTATTAGTGGCTATATTTTTCAAAAAACTGGCTTTGAACTTATAAAGAAGATGTGCCTTTTGATAAAGTGGTTCTAGTTTATTTAAGACTCACTTATCACATAATCCTTCTCCACTCACTTTTATTGGAAAAAACACATATCAGAATCTTATATCGGATCTTAAGTCCATCATGCATATTCACAAACAAGTGGTTATTATATCAGAGATATTGGAGCTTTGACATCGGAGGAACTCTTTTAGAATTATCCCATAACAAAACTCGGATACATATGACATTGGCCCTTTATAATGATAAACATACATAAACTTTGAAATACATAAGTGATAGCCCTTTTAAAATATTTCGACATATTATAATAAGCATTATAGGAGGACCCCACATGCCACATCATACTCCACTCTAGCATACCAGAGTAAATATAAAAATAGATTAACTCTTAATTTATATTAGACTAATATTAGATTATTTTTAAGTTAATATTAGATAATAGGGTAGTTGGATCCATTACGAGTCGGAACTACCATTTCAATGGAAAAGGAGCTGCTCTAAGTTCCCGGACAGGTGGTCTCCTGTAATGTTGACAGTGGAGATTTTTGTTGATCAACATTTTTGGTGCTAGAAGGAGGGCCAACATCTGCTTGGTTTCTTTAGAGATCTTATTTTTAAATTTTTATTTGATTTCAATGGCTCCTCTTAAGAGATCACTTTGGAGTTGATTTACTAGACTTCCACCTGATTTGATTCCAACTTGGGTAACTAAACTCTTGTCAAAGGAGAAGTTTAATGGTGAAAATAATACCTCTGCTTATGAACATGTTTATCAATTTATTTTAAATTCTAATCATTATGATCTTGATGAAGGTTTCATGTATAGATTGTTTACCCTTACTTTGGAAGGAATAACGAAAGACTGGTGCAAAGCCCTACCAGTTTATTTTGTACGCACTTCGGATGATTTTGTAATTCTTTTCTTACAACTTTTCAGGATTATGACTTTGAAATGGTATGTGATCAATTGGAGAATATTCGTCATTTTGAAAGTGAATCATTAGATAACTTTCGTATTAGATTCAAATTAACTTGTTCTCATTTTCAACCTGATGATTTACCTCCATAATTTCAATTAATAGGATGGTTTGATAAACTAACTTCTTTCCCTTTCATTCCTAACCCATACGAAACAATTTCAAGCTTTAGTGAATTGTCTTCAACTTCCATTAACAGGACTGAAAAATGTGATATGGAGGAACTTGCTAATCATGATGAAGTTGTTGCAACCATATATGATAGATTTCTCCATTTAATTCATACTTCTTATAGTGTTAATGATAATTCAGATTCATTTTCACATGTTAATGTAAGACAATCACCTAAGTTGGAAAAATTTGACAACCGATTGCAAGATGAATTTGTTGTCTTGAAATCAGAAAGTCAACAAACAGATCAGCAAACGTAAGTACCAATTGAAGAATTAGACAAAATTCACCTTGCGACATAAATTTATGATTTCTGTCATGATGACCAACTTCAAAATTCAAGGCAACCCAACGACAATCTTCAAGTAAGCATGATCCAGGTGGATATTGGTGGCCACCTGCCAAGTCCACCTGGACCCCCACCATTGTCTTTCTCAGCATTTTTAGTTTCCTTAATTGTAGCACAACTTACTATTTTTAGCAGTTTTTCGAGTCCTGAACTTCCGGAGCCGTTTTGAGGCCCTAAACGACGTTTTTGGGGAATCCGGGGGCAACACGAGTCCATGGAATGGACTGGTGTTGCCCGTTCCAACAATGATAGTGCTCGGATAGATCTTTCTAATGAGCTATTGTACGCGTCAAACGGAGATCATATGCCAAAGTTACGACCCCGGGAAGTTGATGTACCAACTTACCCCCAAACGGGGCCCACAGTTTGGGTGTTTCATCTCCTAGGGTTAGGTTTTGGAATGTGAAGGGTTTTTCCATTGTTTCTCAACAATAAATAGGCCTTCGAGCCTCATTGTAACATAGTTCAGAGGCATGTAGCCATCACATCTCTTCTCAGAGATAAGCTACCATCGCCCTAGCTAGTTTATTTCCATTTCTGTTTGTAAGCATATTTCAGTATTTTCCATTAATGAAATGAAGTATTATTTCCGCTGCATCTTTGTGTATATGGTTATCTCTGTAATTTGTTGCGTTCCTGTTTAAATCCGGATCAGTGGTATCAGAGCGGTCTGCTTTTTCTCTGTTTTTCTTTGCATGTCCCCAACAAGGTCGGGATATAAGGAGTTAGGGCTTGAACTGGTTGAACCTTTGCAAGACCAGCCTCGCAAATCTCGACGGCCTCCCATGGCGGACGAGAAGAAAGACGAGGGGGTAGGAGATCCCATCAAAATCTTGCTCGAAGAAGCGCTCGAGCGACAACGGAATGCGATGATGGACAGCTTTGCGCAGATCCTTCAGCGGCTACCCAGAAACGGCGCATCGGCTTCCAGCAGCTCCTCTGGAAACGCCACACCCTTTAAGGTACAAGTTAATTTTGAAATCCCCATATTCGAGGGTCAGATAGACGCCGATGCCGTAGATAAATGGTTAAATCTGCTAGAGGGTTATTTTTCTGTTCATGAATTTTCGAGTCGGGAAAAGATTGTTTTTGCTCTTCTCAAAGCAGCCCCCCACGTCAAGGACTGGTGGGAAACCTACTGCGAGCAGAAGGATGAAAGTATTGGCTCACTATTTTCAGCCGCACCCACCTGGGATTCGTTCCGGGATGCCATCAAGGAGCAGTACTACCCTGTCGGAAGCTATGAGGATGAATACATAAAGTGGACCACGCTGCGGCAAGGAAGGGACCAAGACGTGCCGGAGTTCACCAATCTTTTCCATACCCTTCGCACAAAGTTGGGTATCAAGGATTCGGAGCAACATTTGATACTCAAATACCGTGGCTGCCTGCACAAGTACATCCAGGAAGAAATACAGTTCCTAAACATCCCCTCGCTCGGCGCAACATACCGGTATGCCGTCAAGGTCGAGCAGAAGTTTAAACAAAAGAAGCGAGACTTTGGATCTGCGAATCCAAAGCAGGGGAAAGGTGCCCCTAAACCACAGAACAAAGGACAAAGCCAAGGCGGGACAGCCCAAGACAACCAGCTGAAGCTGCAAGCAAAGAGCAACGCCGCGAAGCCGAGAAAGGACACTGGAAAATGGTGCGAGTTCCATAAGAGCTCCACTCACAACACAAGTGAGTGTCGGGCCAAGCAGTCACTGGTGGCTGAGCTAAAGGTTTCAGAATCAGATGCATGTTCCGACTCTGAGTCAGAACCCGATAAGGGGTATGAAAAAGGGAAGCAGATCATTGATGCGGATCCCAGCGCCACTGTTGCTACCGCAAAGATCCAGAAAAATGAACCCGAAGATCCAGAGGAGGAGGAGCGTCTCTTCCACTCCCAGATGTGGGTAAAGGGCTCCCCGATACAGTTCATTGTTGATAGCGGGAGTCAAAAGAACCTCATTTCGGCAGAGGTCGTGAAGCGGTTGGGCTTACCGACCACAACACATCCACAACCATACACCATTGGGTGGCTTCACCAAGGGCGAGATCTTCGCGTGAGCCAGCAGTGTCGCCTTCCATACAACATCAAGCCCTTCACGGATGAGGTATTGTGTGACATTGCTCCCCTTGAAGTTTGTGATGTATTACTAGGACAACCATACTTGTGGAAGCGACATGCTGTGTATGAATCAAGGCCCCGTGCTGTTATTATTACATTGGGAAATAAGTTGTTCAGGATACCAGAGGTAGCACCACCTGCCGCCATCTCTTTGATTACTGCAAAACAATGCAGTAAGATCATTTCCAAAACCAGGAAATTTGTTTTCCTGATGATACGCCCTCAAGGGAAGAAGAAGACAGTGGCCGCGGCCTCCAAACGGGGTCCCTCTGCACGACAGCTACAGATGGACAAGATTGTGGAGGAGTACGAAGACATCTTCACCTCCCCAGCAGGGGTTCCTCTGCACTGTCAAGTCAAGCACTCCATCGATCTGACCCCAGGTGCGCCGCTACCCAATGGACCAATTTATCGGCGCTCCGTTCTGGAGAACAATGAAATCAAGAGGCAGATTCAGGAGCTCCTGCAGAAAGGTCACATCCGTCCGAGTTCTTCGCCCTGTGGGAGCCCGATAGTGTTGGTACAGAAGAAGGATGGGACGTGGAGACTCTGTATTGACTATCGGGCGCTGAACAAGATCACTGTCCGTAATAGGTACCCGATCCCGCGGATTGATGACCTCCTAGACCAACTAAAGGGGGCGAAATATTTCAGCAAGATCGATCTGAAGTCAGGATATCACCAGGTACCAATTGAACCCTCAGATGTGTGGAAGACTGCCTTCAAATCCAAGGAGGGCCTCTTCGAATGGTTGGTCATGCCTTTCGGATTGACGAATGCTCCTGCAACCTTTATGAGGCTAATGGATGACATCTTGCGGCCATTCACCAACTCCTTTGTAGTAGTATACTTGGATGACATTCTGATCTTCAGCCAGAGTTGGGAAGAGCACCTCCACCACATCCGACAGGTTCTCCAAACACTGCGGCAACACAAGCTATGTGCCAATTTGGAGAAATGCACTTTTGGCATGACCGAGGTTCAGTATCTGGGATACATCATTGATGAACAGGGGGTGCATGTCGATCCAGCCAAGGTCCAAGTCATTCGGGATTGGCCCTCTCCAACCACTCTAACAGAGCTCCGCAGCTTTCTAGGTCTTGCCAACTTCTACCGCAGGTTTGTGTTGGGATTTTCTCATATTTCTTGGCCCTTGAGTCAAGTCACCAAGGGCGGGGCGAAAGCAAAATTCTTTTGGTCTGAATCTCAACAGAAGGCATTCAGGGAGTTGAAGGATCGCCTCTGCACGGCACCAGTGCTCGCGTTACCAGATTTACAACAACCATTTGAGGTCGAGACAGATGCCTCTGACTATGCTATTGGGGCAGTCCTTACTCAACATGGACATCCAGTGGCATATCACAGTGAAACACTTTCAGACACAGTCCGGAAGTACCCCACTTATGATAAAGAGATGTATTCCATTGTACAGGCCTGCCGACAATGGAAGCATTACATTTTGGGGAAGGAAACGGTCATCCACACAGACCACCGACCTCTGCAGTTCATACAGACCCAAGGGAAATTGCAGAATGATCGCCATCAGAAGTGGTCTACATACCTGCAACAGTTTCACTTGAATATCAAGTATAAAAAGGGCAGCACCAATAATGTTGCAGATTGCCTCAGTCGACCACCGATCATGGCGCTAACCACCGTGCTCAACTCTTGCGGGCACGAGACTTCTGATTGGCCACTTCTCTACAAAAGCGACCCAGAATTCGGCCACACATACCAGACACTCTTGGAGGGTCGGCAGGTTGCAGATTTTCACCTCCAGGATGCCCTATTATGCCACCTCGGTCACCTTTGTGTTCCTTCAAGCGAGCGTGCCAAGATGATTTGGGAAGCACACTACAGTCGGGCTGCTGGGCATTTCGGGGTCGAGAAAACAGTGGCAGTACTGCAAAACTATTTCTATTGGCCGAATCTTCGACAGGATGTTGGGAAGTACATCCGATCATGTACTGCCTGTGCCATTGCCAAACCGACCATTAAGAAGCAAGGCCTCTATACCCCGTTGCCTACCCCTAGTCGACCTTGGGAATCCATCTCCATGGATTACATGTCAGGCCTTCCTTCCACTAAGCATGGAAATGACTGTGTTTTTGTGGTCGTCGACAGGTTCTCAAAGATGGCCATTATGATGGCCTGCAAGAAGAATATCACAGCAGAAGCCACTGCTAAACTCTTCTTTGAACGAGTGTGGGTGCACTTTGGGATCCCACAGTCTATCATCTCAGATCGGGACAGTCGGTTTCTCAGCACCTTTTGGTCCAGTCTCTGGTCAATGCTGGACACCAAACTCACAAAGTCCACAGCCTTCCATCCTCAAACTGATGGCCAGACAGAGGTTGTCAATAGGATGATTGTGCACATTCTGCGCATGTATAACTCAAAGCATCCACGCACATGGGACGAGAGCCTCCCCTACGTTCAGCACAGCTACAACCGAGCTCTTCACAGCTCCACTGGCCATAGCCCTTTTCAGGTGGGTTTGGGATTCCAGCCACTATGCCCCATTGATGTGGCCATGCCACTTGCAGCTACTCACATGAATTCAGCTCATGTCCAGTTCGAAACAGATAAGGCCACCAGCTTCATTGAGCGCATCCAACATATTCGCCAGCAGGTCCATGACATTCTTGAGAAATCAAATGCCAAGTACAAGCAGCGACATGATCAACATCGGGTGCCACACAAGTTTCAGGTGGGCGACAAAGTCTGGTTGCATTTGCAAAAGGAACGCCTTACTGGAGCCTATCGGAAATTGAGACCACTCCGATATGGTCCTTACACCATTACTAAGGCTATGGGAGACAATGCATTTGAGCTTAGCATTCCCCCATTCCTTGGCCTGCACCCAGTATTCAATGTGGACCGCCTTCGGCCATACTTTCCACCATTGCTAGACACATCCGACATTGCAGAACAGCTCAAACCCACAGAATTAAATCCAGATTGCATGGAACAAGCTGCAATTGATCGGATCATGGACACACAAATCAAGAACACTCGCCAACAGAATATCCAACTGTATCGAGTTGTCAAAGCGGGCCAACTCCTTCAGCAGGGCAAGTGGCTCACCAGGGAACAAGTTCAGCAGAAGTTTCCTCATCTCATGGAGGAGCTCAACGCAATGGGGACCATTGCTTCCTAAGGGGGGAGGAATGATCCAGGTGGATATTGGTGGCCACCTGCCAAGTCCACCTGGACCCCCACCATTGTCTTTCTCAGCATTTTCAGTTTCCTTAATTGTAGCACAACTTACTATTTTTAGCAGTTTTTCGAGTCCTGAACTTCCGGAGCCGTTTTGAGGCCCTAAACGACGTTTTTTGGGGAATCCGGGGGCAACACGAGTCCATGGAATGGATTGGTGTTGCCCGTTCCAACAATGATAGTGCTCGGATAGATCTTTCTAATGAGCTATTGTACGCGTCAAACGGAGATCATATGCCAAAGTTACGACCCCGGGAAGTTGATGTACCAACTTACCCCCAAACGGGGCCCACAGTTTGGGTGTTTCATCTCCTAGGGTTAGGTTTTGGAATGTGAAGGGTTTTTCCATTGTTTCTCAACAATAAATAGGCCTTCGAGCCTCATTGTAACACAGTTCAGAGGCATGTAGCCATCACATCTCTTCTCAGAGATAAGCTACCATCGCCCTAGCTAGTTTATTTCCATTTCTGTTTGTAAGCATATTTCAGTATTTTCAATTAATGAAATGAAGTATTATTTCCGCTGCATCTTTGTGTATATGGTTATCTCTGTAATTTGTTGCGTTCCTGTTTAAATCCGGATCAAAGCATGATCAGACAAACAAATAAAATATGAAATCTGTAATAGAGAGAACTCAAAGGATTCTACAAATAAAGAAATATTCAGGTTTATTGTTTCTAATTCTCATTTCTCTCCTTATCCTGGTATTTTTGTTGATAGAAATTGATGTCCTAGTTATTATATTTCAAAAATAAAAGAAGTTGATACAAATGAATTGCCTTTAAATTTTTGACAGGATAAAGAAATACTTAATGATCATTCTTTCGATCTTAGGAAAAATGTGCCTAGTTCTTCTTCTTATTTTGATGTCTCTCATGGGAATGCTATAAATTTTAAGGAAAGTTGTGAAATCATTTATGACAAATACGCTGATAATGAGGATATTGATTCATCTTATTCTTCATTAAATCCTCATAATCAAAGTAAAATATCATTTGAAAATGAAGAAAAATCTAGTTTTAAAATTGTCCCAATAATTTCTCATTTTCAATCTTCTAATCATTGTAATGATTTCATTGCTCAAGATTCCATCCCGACTTATGATTCTTACGATGATTGAATTGTCTTTTCTATTCCCGATCCATTATCTCATGCACAAGATGATGTCGATAACCATTCCAATTGCATTATTTTGGCTAAGTATTGTAAAAAAAAACTTTTCAAACTTGTCCCAATTGTGGTATAACAATAATTGTAATTATAGTATAAGTAGTAATTGGTTAGAATTTTCTTCTTCTTTTATTTTTCAACACTTTGATATTCTATGCTGGTATGTTAAATTGTTTAGCATTGCAGACATACATGGTACATTAACAAAAAGGGATAAAATTGAATTTCAGAGCTTTATTTATGAACATCAAGAGCCATATCTCTTCCCATTTTGTTTGATTTTCAACGCATGTCAATTTTATTTTTCTTCTCAAAGGCATCACCAACAAAAAATTGTACTCTAATGTGTACCTTTACAATATGACCAGTGATCTAACACAATTGGTGACCTTTCATCATATGTACATAAAACTGATAATTTGATGTAAGACATTTCCTTTAAAGGAATATTTTCACAATCTGACATGTAATCCTTTTCTTTAGATCACTTCCAATCTCTAACAAATATTCATCCATATTTTTATGATCCCATCGAGATTTGGTTGGAAGAAAATCTACAAGAAAGGGTTATTGTAAATAAGTTACTTCTTATACAGACATTAACAATAGTTGTACTTAATGTTTTTAGTTTTATTTCTTTTGATTTAATTAGATTTATACTTTTGTTACTAATGTTTGATGTCATGCAGAAAATAAAATGATTGAATAGCTACATTGGAGGGATGATTTCACTTACTCTTAGTTTTCTTTTTAAATTAGGATTAGGTGTAGGTTAGTAGAAGTTTAAATTGAATAAGAAGATGGTTTTGAACTTTGATTAATACATGGGAGAAAATCAAGATTCATCAGGTAAAATTATCATCGAATTCTTCCAGATACACATTTATATGTTCATCCTCATCTGGTTTGAGTTTTATTTTTAGTATTTCTTTTCTCTTTTAATTATTATTTCTTTCTTATATTTTTTTTTTCTTCTTGCGGGTTCCCATGGATTTGATTTATAAATTCAACTTTGTTGGAAACAAACATTTTGGAAGAACAATCATCATATGATATTAGGGAGTTTTTATCTTTTCTAATTTTGCATACATTTTAAATCAATTGTCAGTCTTATTCTTAAAATTGAATCTTTTTTTTTCCACAGAAAAAATTCCATCCTTTTATTAATTAAAAGGGTTACATAAAGATGTAAGGGAGACACCAAGCCAGAAACCGCCATCAAATAGGCGTGACTCAGCAAACAATAAACCTCTCTTACAGAGATCCCATCACAGGAGGGGAGAGCCTCCCTAGTCACTCAAAGCGTTTGAGCATCGTCCTAACGTTCATGCAACTAAACAATGGAGAGCCACCACAAGGGGAAAGCACCAAACCGTCAACAACAGTGAAACGAAGGACTGCGCGGACCCATAACAAAAAACCACCCATAAATCTTGGAGGAAAAGGAAGCTGCTATGAAAAATCTAGAAACTCTGCCCGGGCATCCACATATTGGGAAAACAGCCCAAGAAAGACGGCAGAGGAGAAAATGAGAGAGTGTAGACAAGGAGAAGAGAAAAGAAAACATGCACAAATATATACAGGAACAGAGGAAGTGAGGAGAAAGATTAAGCGAAGATAGGTTGTTCAACAGGCCGAACAGACCCGTTATCAACCTCCGAGACAGTCCACAGCCCCATCTCACTAGCTACTCCTTCTTTGGAAAGACGATCCGCTTCAGAATTCCTTTCCCGGTATATATGACTTAGAGAAATCTCCATAAAACAGTTCCTGAGCCGAGAAACTTCTTTAAACAGAGGAAGATTATGACAGTGATGAGTCCCATTGAACCAATGGACCACATTCATGGAATCCCCAAAAAGCTGAACTTCTCGCACCTCTCGGAGGATAAGCCAGCTGAGGAGGAGATGAAGGGCTTTCAATTCGGCAAAATTGTTTGAACCCTGTCCCAGACCTACTGAGGCTTTAAGAATCTTTACTTCTGAAAAATGTATGATCAAGCCAGCCCCACACCGACCATTGATATCTGACGCCCCATCAAAATAAGCCCACGGCATAGATTGTCTTATGACTTCTGGACAAACAGCTCTGGAGGAGTTAGGAGCTTGAGGAATAGGAATGCTTCCATAGATGGCCGCTCCCTCAGCTGCAAGTCTTCCAATAGGGAAAGCAGAGTCCTTGAAAATGGCTAGGTTCCTGGCCAGCCATGTCCCCCATGTAATGATTAAAGGAATGGATCGTTCCCTTTCGTTTAATGAAGAATTCCACCAGCTCTGCCAGGCCTCTAAGAGTCCCTGCCCTTCCCATCTATGAGGAATGTTAATTAAGCATAACATTGCTGCCCAGAGACTAGAATTGAAAGGGCAAAAGAGAAATAAATGCTGGGCAGTTTCAGCGCTGTCTTTACACAGAGGACATCTACCAGGACCAATTCTGCCTCTTCTTTGAAGGAAATCCCACGTAGGAACTTTCTGGGAAAGGACACACCAGAAGAAAAGTTTCGTTTTAGCAGGTCCTTTTAACTTCCATAAGGGTTTAGCCCACCAGCCCGGAATTTCCCACCCCTTTTGAGACATCATCCATTTGTAATCTTCCTTTGGGGAATAAAAGTCATTCTGAGCAAAAACCCATTTTAACTCATCCGGAGAGTCTGAAAGCCGCACCGAAGAGTTAACGAGATTCCTTATGTACCTGTCCCATTCCTCCAACCTGTCTTCAATCAAATCTAAGTCTCGTCCTTTAAGCCACCCTTGATTCCAAATGGAAGAGGCCCTGGGATCAGCAATCTGGTTTAAAGTGAATAATCCTCTGTCTTTTAAAACTGCCACCAAATCTTGTGATAGATGAAAACCCTCAGAACAGCCAATCCAAGGGTCACGCCCCAAGCGGATCTGAGTTCCATCTCCAACATACCAAGCCAACCCCTTCTCAATGATGTTAACAGAAGCGATCACTGCTTTCCAGACCACCGATGAATTTTTGGACGACTTTTGCGGCAGTCGGATCCAATCTAGCGTTGATAATGGAACTATATATTTCCTTTTAGTCACTGTAGTCCATAGATTCTCCGCTGTAATGATCCTCCAAGCCAACTTTGCTGCAAGGGATTGAGAGAAGCTGACAAGGTTTTTTATACCCCAGCCCCCCCACTCTTTAGGGCGGGTAATTTTGTCCCATGCGATCCACGGGGTAACTCTCTCAGACTTAGACCCTGCCCACAGAAAGCTGCTGCAAAGCTTCTCAATTGAGTTTATAATACCTTTGGGCACCCAAGTCAAGCTCGCCCAATAGACTGGAATAGCCATTAAAACAGATTTAATTAGAACAAGCCTACCTGCCCGGGAGAGCCACTTATGGCTCCAGTGCTTCAGTTTCGATTCCAATTTTACAAGGATCCACTGCCAGTGTTTTATCCTGTAATTATCTGGCTTCAGATAGAACCCCAGATATTTGAAAGAATCCTCAAGCGTTATGACTTCAAAGTTCAGAACCAAGGACACCCGACGCACCTCCTCTCTAGCCAGACCTGAACAGGTTATGGAAGATTTTCTCTCATTTATACAGAGGCCAGTCGCTTTCAAAAAGAGGTCCAAGATCCTCTTAAGCATCCTGCAATCATCAAGGCTGTCATTGCTGAAGAGTATAATATCGTCCACAAATAGAAGATGAGTGACCCAAAGATTTGGAGCAACTTCAATTCCTTTCAATAAGCCTTGACTTTTTGCTTCATGGATCAAACGACTGATTCTGTCTGCTGCCAGCAAAAACAAGAGGGGAGATAGTGAGCAGCCTTGGCGCAGGCCACGTTCAGGACTGAAGAAACTAGAGGCTACTCCATTGATCAAAACAGCAATGGAAGAAGACGTGACACAGCTCATAATCCATCTTACAAGTTCAAAACTAAAGCCCAGATGTGTTAGCAAGAGTCTCAGGAACATCCAGCTGATTCTATCATAAGCCTTCGATAAGTCTATTTTGACAACAACTCCTTTTTTCTTTCCAACTTTGAGACTGTGGAGTGTTTCTTGAGCTACTCCCACAGCTTCATGAATTTGCCTGCCATCTAAAAAACCGAACTGCTCCAGGGAAACATTTTTAGAAAGGAAAGGTTTTATCCTAACAGCAATGATTTTAGTAATAATTTTATAAACGCAGGTACACAACGAGATGGGCCTGAAGTCGGAAAAAGAACATGGGATATCAGATTTAGGAATGAGAGTTAGAAATGTAGCATTAAAGGGTTGATAGATGGAACCTAAGATTCTGGATTCTTCCACCACCTCCACTAACTCATCGCCAATGAATTCAAAGAAATGCTGGAAGAATTCAACAGTCTAGCCGTCCGGCCCAGGACTTTTTTCTTTTTGCATCGATTTGAGGATGCTTTCAACTTCCTCTTTTGTAATAGGTGCCATGAGAATTCCATTATCTTCCTCCTCTATGAACCGAGGAAAAACCTGGGCAACCCTTATAACTTCTGCAATTGTGGCTTCAACTGGGGCTTTAAAGAGGTGTTTAAAATAGTTTACCCCTTCAGTGGCCAAATCTTCAAAAGAGAGCGCTATGTCACCGTTTGCTTTCTTCATTTCCCATATTGTATTTGTATTTTTTCTCCCTTTGGCGTAATTCTGAAAAAACTTGGAATTTTCATCCCCTGCCTGTAACCAGATCGCTCTGCTTTTAAGACGCCAACTTTGCTCCCTCAGCTGCAAAATTCTCCTTCTTTCCATTTCCAACTCATGTATCCTCGAGCGCAATGCGCCTGTGCCATAGCCCTGACTGTCTGGATCCTCAAGAAGGGCAAGTTCTGCGTTCACCGCTTGCATTATTTCTTCCTCCTTTAGCTTCTTTTGATGTGCCCAGCTTTTAGAAGCGGCCTTCATCCTTAATAAGTTTTCCATAAACAGCTGACTTCGGTTCTCATTCTCACTTACCCCAGCTTTCCTCCAGGTTTTATGAAAAAGACTAATGTAAGATGCATCCAAAAGCCAAGAGGAGTTAAACTTGAAGGGGATACCTGGCTTAGTTAAGTTACCTTTCATCTCCAGAAGAACCGGGAAATGATCAGAGAGGCCACCATCTCCAACCCAATGCCTAAACACCTGAAGTTTCTCCGTCAGCAAATCGCTTATTAAGAAGCCATCTAATTTCTTCCCAATCCAATCATCACCAATCCTTCGATTGCTCCAAGAGGGGCGCATCTTTGATGGGTTAACATCAACAAGAGGCGATAAGGCCAATTTCTGAAGTATGAAAGTAGAGAGGGGGTCCGCTCTAGCATTAACACCCCAGGATTCAGCCAGGCCCAACGAGAAATTGAAGTCTCCACCAATGATAAGATTTGGATGCGCCAAAAAAGACTTCGCAAAGAAAGAGTTCCAGAACTTCTCCCGCTCCAAATTAGGGCCATAGATATTTAGTAAAAGAAAAGGAATACAGAGTTCATTGGAATAGAGTTCCACTGCCAAAACGTTTTCTGCTCCCCAAGATGAGATTTCCCGCACTACCTTCACATTAAAACCCAGAGCCGCACCTCCTGAATGCCCAGTAGCATCCACTGCGTGAAAACTCCATCCCGGCAAAAGTTTATGCAGACATCCTATAATATCACCTCCTTTCCCAAGCGTTTCCTGAAGAAAGAGGATGTCAAGTTTATTCGCCCTAACCAGTTCCTTCAGAGCTAGTTTTTTGGGGGTACTAGCAAGACCCCTGCAATTGAAAGATAAAATAATCATTTAAAACCTTCGGGAGGTGATTGCTTTGCTCTAAGCACCCCTGGCAGGGACAACTGCTTTCCTCCAGCAATATCTATGATAGCCTTCAGCTTAGCTTTCGATAAGTCCGACTTCCTCCCTCTTAACTTCTTTGGGCCTATGGACACCTCATCTATTGCCAAACCGCCTGCAACTAACTCTTTTCCTTTTCTGGTAGCTAAAGGCCTTAGATTGTAATGAGGTTCACGACCTCCATTTCCGGAATGCAACGGAGCCATAGGAAGGGGGGATGTCACCGTCATTAAAACACTGTCAGTTGTATTTTGTCCCTTCTTCGAGTCTGTTATAACTTTTGAGAGATGACATAAACAATCTAACTCACCACTACACGCCACATGCAAATCACTTGATAAGATAGGTGATGAGGATTTAGGGGGGGGAGGACAAGCCTGATATAGTTCTTCCAATGCAGTGGCTGCTGGGACACCAGCTGCAGAGAGCTGATTTGAAACAATAGCACTCGTTATCACCTCAGTCTGAGATATTCCTGTGCCCTCCATAGGATCCGATCCTATCTCCTGGATGTTTGCCAGAGCTTCGGCCTCCTTGGACTGAAACTCTTCCTTCTGAGCAGTGATCTTCTTTTGTTCCTTTTCCTCTGACTTAAAACCATTTTTCCTCTGCCTTCGACGTCTACGATAACCATGAGTGCAATCCCGAGCCAGATGTCCATATTCTTTGCACCGATGACACCTGAACGGGAGGTTTTCGTAGTCCAGGGTCTGGATGAACTCTTGGCCTCGATACTTTAGAAGGATATCTCCCGCCAATCCTTCTTTTGGATTTAAAATTACCATAAGGCGGGCTGCACTCCAGTCGTGTGAATGTAGATAGGATTTTTCAGCTTCGAGGTACTTACCCAGAGTATTTCCTATGGAGGAGAAAACCGAGTCGGTCCAGAGGTGAATAGGAAGACCCATTAGTTTGACCCAGACTGGAAACTCTTCTGATTTTTCTTTCTGGGCATCAAAGAGAGGCGTCCATTTCCTGAATAACACAGGCCTCTTCCCAAGGCTCCAATGCTTTGACATCACCCATTCAACGTGCTCCTTTTGCCCAAACCGAAGACAAAACCACCCTCTATCAAGAATCTTGACCTCTTCTGGTTGTCCAGGAGCTTCTTTCCATTCAGCCAGAGCCCATTTCTTAATGGAGGCCACCGTGAGCTTCCTTCCACCAACTCTGCCGACAAGGAGGGTTTCTGATGCTTCCAACGCCCTGTCTATGTGGATATCCACTCCAAAGACACAACTGGGTCTTGCCTCTTTTTTCCTACAAATTTTGGGCTTCTTCCTCTTTCCACCCAGCTCCTCCGGCTTATCTCCTCCCTCTACAGCCTCGAAAGACACAGAGCGCTTTTCAGACTGTAGGTAGCTGCCTTCGTTTGGTTCCTCAGCCCCCCTGGAAACCCCACCCGCCAATCCTTCCAGGTATCTGAGATTTTGACTTTCTTTTTCTGCACCTTTAGCATCTGATCCCAGCTTTTCGGGCCGGACAGAGCTAGGAAGTTGCCCTTCCCTCATTATTTTTCCCCCAGGACTCCGGGCGATGGCATCTGATGCCTTAACTCCCACATCCGCTGACCTATCCACGATTCCTGACAACACTGCCTGCATCGGGAAGAAGTGTTGCAGATTCTCCTCTGAATCTTCCAGACCCCAACATGCAAGAAGATCCTCGGGAGACGGATCGATATCCAGAGATTCCTTTTGTAAGAAGCACAACCGCCTTTCTCCTGCACCCAACGCCATCTTTGCCAGACAGAAAAAACAAATCCCTAGATGCTATCGCCTTCGGACCCACTGCGCCAAAATCCAGAAGCTCGGTCATGGCCGCCATGAAAGACCGCGCGGGAAAAAAAATTCAAATGGAACCCCTGCGTGCTCTCGGCCCATTTTCGCTCCTCCCGGATATCTAGATTCTTAAAATTGAATCTTTAAAGACTCACAAACTGTCTTTAAACAACACTTGCAAAAGTTAAAAACCCATGTCAAAGCATTCAACAATAACTCTAAATCAATAACTATGCTTAGGAATAAAAAATTTTATTAACAAATCATCCTACAAGATAAAATTAACATAATCTCATTTTTATGTTAATCCTCTATATTATCTTGTAAGATGTATCTCAAGGTTCATTCTCTTGATTGTTTTTTCTTTTCTTATTTGATAAGCATTTTAGGCTTGGCTAGATTGTCTTTTCATTTTCTTTCACAACAATGGAGTAATGTTTTCTCTTTCAGCTTGGCATAACCATTGGACGAGTAATTTTTATGCTCTATTTTTTAACAAAGCCTAATCTCTAAGGATCACTTCAATGAAGATGCTTTCGTTTATGTTCATTTTCAGCTTTCTTAACCAAGTAGAGTCCTTGGTTTGTGTTCTTTGAGTTTAAATCTTTCCGTTATTTGTTAATGAACTATCTTTAACCCCTATTTTTAAATAAATTAAAACATATTTAACAACAATTTCTTAAGGTCATGAGTTATTTTGGCAAACAATTTTAGTCAAGTAAATAGTAGTTCCCTTAAATATTTTTACTCCATCCCTAAGGAGTAGTATGCCACCCCATCTATTAAGTAATCTCCATGCAATTAATAATAACCATAGTTCATAAAAAACAAAAATGGTCAATTGAAGGATAAGAGGTCTCATCACAAGCCCACCTACCATGATCATAAGTTCTATCATTGTGACATTACCATTAATGGTCACCAAGCCAAGGTAAGGGCTTTCAACCGCAAGGTTGAAATACAAGAGGTCTCATCATGAGTTGACTTGTTCACAATGTTAGATCTCGTGAATGGCATCATTGTTAGCTAGTTACCAAGCCAAGGAAGTGATCTTCAGTTGGCATTCAAATAAGATTAAGATGATCTTTTGCAACTATGCATTTATTCCTAATAGATGGGACATTGGAACTTAAAAGGGTTAAAAGACATCCTTGTCGAGGCTATAAATGTCTACTAGCAGCAGTAGCCTTGCCTATGGTATGGAAGTTAAATTAATACTATGTTTTCTTGATTATCTTGTTTACTCGAAAATTGATGTCCAACTAAGATGATTGTTGTACATTTAAATTTACTAAAACATTGAATTCATGTGGTAATTTTTTTATAAGTTCATGAAAAATAATGGTATATTTATTTATTTGACAACATATAATAGGGACAAAATGGCTAGGATATCTAAATTTGATCATTTAAAATCATCTAATTATAACTCCATTTTTAAAATAAGTTATGTATCTTTAGTACATAGATAACTGCTTCTCACCAGTGTTTCACCATTGTTGTTGTGAAAACACAACACCCCCATTTTATTTTATTATAATATGCATGGGGGCCCTTTTTGCAATTCATGTAGGCTTTGAGTGTGATCACTTTATTTCTAGTCTAATTTGCTTTGTATTTACATATTTTTCCTAAGTTTGATTATAAACTTTGTAATAAGTTCTTCTAAACATATTAGATTAAGAAATAAAACATAGCCCCCGAGACCAAGATCTTCATTATTATTTATTAGTGGCTATATTTTTCAAAAAACTGGCTTTTAGATTATAAAGCAGATTTGTCTTTTGATAAAGTGGTTATAGTTTATTTGAGACTCACTTATCACATAACCCTTCTCCACTCACTTTTATCAAAGAAAACACATATATGAACCTTATATCGGAGCTTAAGTCCATAGTGCATATTCACAAACAAGTGGCTATTATATCAGAGATATTGGAGCCTTGACATCAAAGAAACTCTTTTAGAATTCTCCAATAACAAAACTCCAATACATATGACATTGGCCCTTTATAATGATAAACATACATAAACTCTAAAATACATAAGTGATATCCCTTTCAAAATATTTCGGCGTATTATAATAATCATTATAAGAGGACCCCACATCCACATCATACTCCACTCTAGCATCTGGGAGATATCATATCGGCGTTTGTGTTATGTGTTACCACTTAAAATCCTCGATCTTTGAACTTAAATATCCTATACTCTACGAACTTCAATATCCTATAATATAGGAACTTTGATATATCCATTCCCTGATATACCTTCTTTCTCCTCCTTTGATCTTTGATGTCATATAATATCTGACTTCTGACTTGCAATATGTTAATCCCACTCCAACCTCCGATTCCTTTCAATCGTCGATACTGTGATATGATAGCCCTCTGATATTGTGATATGTCATTCTGTCGATTTAATCCCATCTCCAATATCCAGACCCGATAGGCATATTAGCATTGTTCTAATCAGAATATCGCATCTATTCCTGTATCACAACTTTTAAAATGGCACCTTCGATAAGACTGAACCTTCGATCGTTGATTTGGTTATGGATCTGATATGGATTTAAAAACTAGTTGAATATGATTTCGCATCCACTCCATATCGGAGCTTCCCATATCGAAAATATTTTATGCTGTCTCATTTTGAATGTTGCGATGAGAAAATCTCCAATGCCACTCTGTGTTTTCCACTTATCACTTTCATATGGGGTCGTTGTTATAATAATTGAAAAGTCTATTTTCATTGGTTTTGAGGGAAGCTTGTGTGTTTAGTTTTCTATTAATTTAATATTAGAACTAATAAGCTTTGTTTGACTGAAACAAGGATGAAGCTAGGGTCAATAAGGAGGAAGTAACAGTTTGATATGAGGTTTCCAATCACTCTCTTCCATGTGATATGACGTAGTTCTAAAATGGAAAATAGTTGTAACAAAGAGTAAAAACACCAACAACGTAAGTAGAAAATCAAACCTTCGGCTAAAGAACAACACTTGTTGCAATGATTTCCCAAATTGGGAATGTTTTTAACGAAATACAAAACCTCCAGATTTGGTTCTTGAAATAATTGGGGAAGATTGTTAGCTCTTTAAACCTGTATAAATACCCTTTTATTCAATCTTGTGAGGGGAGATCGTGATCACACATAGGGGGCTTTGTAATAACGCGATTTGTACTTTTGTACTATTGTAGAGTACAAAGAGTTTTATTATAGAGAATGTAGAGAAGTTATGGCTCTTTTATAAAGGGACTTTGCACTATTGTAAGAAATTTCATTAAGAGTCAGAGCTACCCTAGGAACTGCAGTAATAAAACTTTGGCATGGTTTTATTGATTCTTGTTCTTGTATACTTTTATCATAATGAAGGATTATGGTCTCATTGTTAGATATTCATTATTGATTCTGATATTTATTCTAAATAGTATTACGTTTCTTTGATATTATGCACTACTCTTGTGGCATTGACATTCTATTGTTGAAAATTTATTAAAGTTATCTTTACAAGGTAGAATGAGATCAGAATCAATCTTAATTCATTGAAGTATTCTGGTGGTGACTAATAACTATTTTCATTCATTTGCAGGCTTGTTTTGATTTCACTTGTATTAGCTAATGTGAAATACTTCCTTTAATTGATACAAGATCATATGATGAATTATATCAATTCCTTCTTCCCATTTCCTTCCTCCTTTTTTAGTTAACTTGCTCTCAAGTTAGAAGAGGGCTATCCCATCCTACTTCGAGATAGGATTTCATAATTTAGAATAATTTTTCATTTACATCTTAATTTGCGTCAATTCCTCTATTAGAGAGGCAAACAAATCATTTAATTGTGGTTTGATCAACCTTCAAATCGATCAAACCTTTGTGTTGATCTATTCTTTTAATTCACATCTTTAAAGATCAATATAAAGGAAATGTATCCTAATGTATTATAGATATAAATAGATTAATTCTTATTTTAGATTAGATTAGTTTTATGTTAGCATTAGATAATAGGGTAACTAGACCCATAACTAGTCAGAACCACCACTTCAACAGAAAAGGAGTTGCTCTAAGTTCTCGACTGGGTGGTCTCCCCTAATGTTGACGACATACATTTTTTCTGATCAACACCTCCTTATTATGCATTCCACAAATTTGCCTTTACTTTCAAGCAGTTTCAATTTTCTCAATTTGAGTGCCAGCTAGCTTGAATTTTTGTTCAATGGTATTTCTGATTTTGTGCGTAATAATGCCTCTTCTTTTGTTATTCTAAAGGTCCAACGTGTAGGAATCCTAATTCTACATACATGGGAAGAACATTTAAAGCATGTTAAGCAGACTCTAGGTGTTTTGAAAAGAGAAAATCTTTATGTTAAACTCTCAAAATGTGAATTTGGCAAAACATCTTTGAATTATTTGGGTCATATAGTAGGGGGTGGTGAATTGAAGACAGATCCCTCTAAGATTGCAGTCATTGTAAACTGGCCTAAACCCAAATTTTCTACAGAAGTTAGAAGCTTCCTAGGAGCAGCACAATATTGGAGAAAGTTTATTTGTAACTTTTCCTTAATTGTAGCTCCCTTACATGCTTTAACAGGTTTGAACAAGGTGTTTCAGTGGGGAGGCAAATAACAGCCTTTGACACCTTGAAAGAAAATATTAGTACAGCACCAGTACTAGCACTGCCCGATCTTCAAAGACCATTTAAGATTGAAACGGATGCCAGTGACTATGCCATGGGAGCAGTGTTGATGAAACACGGTAAACCCATATGTTATCATTCTGAGACATTTAATTCTACAATAGTTAATTATCCCACATATGATAAATAATTGTATGTGTTATAGACATTTTTGTGACTTACAACATTGAGCATGAAATGTCCATAATCCAAGGGATCCAAAGTCCCTAAAAGAGTTGTTCCTGCCCCTAAAGGAACAAGGTCAACCAATGACAGCTTCTCCCAGAAGTTCTCCACCAAAAACCACTCAGAAACAGTCAATTCAGGATCAATTCAGAGGCTCCACTAGCTGCCTGCGTTGAAATGCAGAGGCTACACTAGCTAGGTGCACTGCAATGCAGGTGGAAGCACTACCAGGGTGCGCTGAGAAGGAAATGACAAATGGCAAGCTCATTCAACAAGGTGGAAAGACCATGGAAGCTTCCAGAATCTTCTCCAATGACACTTGCCTCAATGAATTCGACCAAGTGATGAGTAAGAGGTTCTCAACCTACAAGTGGAAGCAAGAACTGACAGAGAGAAGCCACAAGTCAAAACATAAGCTGACTCATCCTCTCTTCTTACATATATGTATATGGATCTCTCACCCAGAGGTTCAGGAGGCTGGAATTTTGTACTTTGCAGAGAATTTCTGTTGGTTTGAGATTGAGATTAGTACATTGGGTGATTTATTCTTTGTTGGAGGAGAGGAAGGGATTCCTTTGCTGGGAGGTAGATGCTGGATCAGGACTCACTTGGTTGTATCTCCTCTTGAACTTTATTATCATATCAATAAAGCTATTTGAGTTTCTCCTATATGCTTGTATATCAATGATGTTTTGTTATATTTGCATATTTAGTTTATATCTGATCCTAAACTAGTTATGAATGTGAATCTATGTCTTTTGTGTAGTTTTCCTCTCTTGTGATCTTGCAGGAACTGGGTGAAGCTGGACCAGTGAAAGAGCAGGCAACGGGAAGCGAACAAAAGAGAGAGTGATTGGATCGACAAACTAGCGGAAGACACCGGTTAGTTACATCCTTCTTTCTCTATTTACATCTCATAAAGAAGAATACTCAGATAGTTTTCCTTGTTTGTTGCTAAGGCACTATCACACCTTAGAGTGGGATAGGGGCATTCCGAATTGGATACTTTTCCCATTTTTGTGCCTTACAGCATTGAGCATGAAATGTCCATAATCCAAGGGATCCAAAGTCCCTAAAAGAGTTGTTCCTGCCCCTAAAGGAACAAGGTCAACCAATGACAGCTTCTCCCAGAAGTTCTCCACCAAAAACCACTCAGAAACAATCAATTCAGGATCGATTCAGAGGCTCCACTAGCTGCCTACGTTGAAATGCAGAGGCTACACTGGCTAGGTGCACTGCAACGCAGGTGGAAGCACTACCAGGGTGCGCTGAGTGGGAAATGACAAATGGCAAGCTCATTCAACGAGGTGGAAAGACCATGGAAGCTTCCAGAATCTTCTCCAATGACACTTGCCTCAATGAATTTGACCAAGTGATGAGTAAGAGGTTCTCAACCTCCAAGTGGAAGCAAGAACTGACAGAGAGAAGCCACAAGTCAAAACATAAGCTGACTCATCCTCTCTGCTTACATATATATATATGGATCTCTCACCCAGAGGTTCAGGAGGCTGGAATTTTGTACTTTGCAGAGAATTGCTGTTGGTTTGAGATTGAGATTAGTACATTGGGTGATTTATGCTTTGTTGGAGGAGAGGAAGGGATTCCTTTGCTGGGAGGTAGATGCTGGATCAGGACTCATTTGGTTGTATCTCCTCTTGAACTTTATTATCATATCAATAAAGCTATTTGAGTTTCTCCTATATGCTTGTATATCAATGTTGTTTTGTTATATTTGCATATTTAGTTTATATCTGATCCTAAACTAGTTATGAATGTGAATCTATGTCTTTTGTGTAGTTTTCCTCTCTTGTGATCTTGCAGGAACTGGGTGAAGCTGGACCAGTGAAAGAGCAGGCAGCGGGAAGCGAACAAAAGAGAGTGTGATTGGATCGACAAACTAGCGGAAGACACCGGTTAGTTACATCCTTCTTTCTCTATTTACATCTCATAAAGAAGAATACTCAGATAGTTTTCCTTGTTTGTTGCTAAGGCACTATCATACCTTAGAGTGGGATAGGGGCATTCCGAATTGGATACTTTTCCCAACAACAAATTAGCGACTCCGCTGGGGAGAGTATCTTGTTAGTTTATTTGTGTTTCTATTGCTATTCATTTCATAAACTCAAGAGTGTCGAATCGAACTGCATTTGCTATTTACAAATGCAAAGTAGAGATCTGCTACTCTAGTCCATTCGTTGGGCCTGTTTATGATCTAAACAGCTGATCCACGAGTGCTCTAACAACCCTTTGTGATAGATCTTAGTCCTCCTTTAAATCATCCTTCTAATTGTACCTAATTGATAGCTTTTATCCGTCCAAAAACCGTAGATTAAACTGCAAACCGTGACCCATAACCCAGAAACAACTCTCATTTCTGCTTTAGCGCAGACTCTGTGAAGAGGTTCTGCATTTCAACGCAGGTCCCGTGAAGGCTACCTGCGCTGAAGTTCAGTTTCTCTGTGCTGAGGGTGCGCTGATCAGTCTTTGCCTTGTACAGCTGAGGTTCTCTGTTTCTTTTGGCTCAGTTTTATCTCTGTTTTTGCAGCCTGTTATCAGTCAGTGTACCTATCTGAAACCCATTTTCTTTGCCTCAATTCCGCCTCAGTTGTATAGAGAAACTATATTTGTTCTTTGTGTATTTGTTACATCATTTGCAGTTTCCCATTATAAAAGTAAACTAGTCATACTGTCGCCCTTAGATCTAGACCTGTCGTAAGTGTCGTTTTGATCTTAGGAGTGAGTTTGTTTGCTGTTCACAGTTGATTAAGCTTTTACTTTTGTCGTTTGGTTTGAATTTATGCATTTCTAGTGTCGAAACAAGTAAATCATAAAGTGTCGTAATCGTCTTTTTGATTTCGAAAAAGGAACTTGTTTGTGTTTTTCACTTGAAATCGAATTCAAATTTGTACAACAGCTTTCTTTTTAGGCATCAATATTAAGAAAGTGAAAACAAATACATGCATATGTGCATTTGCATTTTGACAGTTTATATGTTGATTTAGGGAAAAGTGCATTACTATGTGCTCTATGCTCTTTGAGAAAAGATGGTGTCTTTCTTTTCCCCTTGTAGCTAGGATTTTCATTGTTGAAAAGATATAAAAGCTTGCTTATCATCTTTAGACTGCATTTAGGAATTGTATCATACATCTCGTGGTGATCCAAAAAGGCAAACTTCTAAGAAAGATCAACCTAAAATAAATTGAATGAACTTAACAACGCTTTGTAACTTAACGCACAACATAGAGGTCTAGGCTAGAGACGTGTTCCGGCGTCGTAAAACCTGGTCACTGGTCGCCTCACTGATGGTTGGGTGATTCCTCCTGAGAGACGATAAGTGCCAGTACGGATTGTGCTCCCACGTACTGTCGAGTATATATTGGGAGACCCCTATAGGAATAAAACCTTTATCCATAGGAAGCCGTGTCGGCCGCCCTACTGATCGCAATGCACTGAACACAACATTCGGGAAGATTGACCGCCCGTACCCTAAAAAGTATTCTGCGATTTTGCGAAAAGTTTGGCACACCCTCTACCTAGAACTCCAGAGCAGTCCCTTTCATTCCTTTTCAGACTCTTTAACGGAAAAGGTCCATCTGAGCACTTGTCACTTCAGGCTCATTAAAAATCGAAGGAGACTAGAGTCATCTTTAGCTTTTTCTCGACTCTTTAAAATTGAAAAAGCAAGTTGTGTCTAAGCGTCATTAAAATTTATTTTAAACGGAACAATCACCCCCTTTTTTCCTGCGTTGATCTTTAGGTTGAGAAAATGGAGCCCACCAACCAAGGAATTCCCCTTGGTGGAAATCCTAGTCCCTTCTCCTCTTGGGGAGATGTTGGTGCGCCTCATATGGCCACATTGTCGCTTCCAGGACTGACAATTGGCCTGCCGGTTTGGCTCTTCTCAACCAATGTCGTTCAGAACACCACTATTCCTCAACAATCGAATCAGCAATTAGACGAGTCCAGAATTTCCCACCAACCTTCTACTTCATATAATTCTTCCTCTCTTCCTTCCTCTTCGCGTGACGGAACTGGTAAAACTAAAAACCACGTTCCTAAGGAGAAGAAGGAAAAGAAGAAGAAAGAGAAAAAGAAGAAGGAGCCAAAGGCAAATAAGGGAAAACAAGTGTCATCTGATGAAAATCCACACACAGCACTGACCAGGCCTAAATCGCCATGTGTCATCTGCAAGGGAGACCACTTTCACAGAGATTGTCCTTGCATCCCTCAGATACTAAGGGACTGGTCTCCCTGTTTGCACAATTCGGTGTCGTCAACCTCTGATATCCATGTTGAAAGTACACCGTCAACTAGCGAAAGTGAAGTTCTAGGACAAAAAGGGAGAACTAGAGCTCCCTGTAGACTGTGCGAAGGCAACCATGCCCTCCACCGTTGTCCCTTCTTAGACGAGGTTAAAAGAGTCTTGGAAGATCATCCGGTTTCACTGTTACGACTTCCTCCTGGATATAAAAAACTCTTGCCAACTCCTTCCTTAGTTGAAAATCCAGCTGGCCCAATCAAGTGGTCAGCTGAAGTGTCTATCATTGAGGATAAACCAACTAAATCCATACCAGACGAAAGTCAAAAGGTCGAGGCGGTAATTGACCCGGTCGTGCCTTCAGAGGATTTATCTTCGAATGATACAGTCACTGAAGAGGATAAGGATGACACCATCCAGATTCTTTTCATCAACACAGACTCAGACGAACACGGGGGCAATGCACCCATTCCTTTATCGCAAGAAGGAAGTTCGTCAGAGCGATATCCGACCGTCTACTCTGTCCCACCACCAAGCAACCTGGTTGTATCCTTCGACTGGAACCAACTAGGCAGACCCCGTTTGCCAGCCAGCATACCATTCAGAATTATCATCCAAATATACAGAATGGTCATGGCTGGCACCATCATTGATGAGGGGGCATCTGTGAGTATCCTTTCCTCTATTGCTTGGAAAGCGCTTGGTTCGCCAGTGATTTTGCCTGAAATGAGAAATCTGACAGGCTTCGATAAAGGAACCAGTCGACCTTTAGGGATCCCCCCCAATGTGCCTATCACATTGAAAGGGAAGACAGTTCAAATGAACGTGATGGTCGTTCAAGGACCCTTGGATTATAACCTACTCCTTGGACGAGACTATATATATTGCATGGGAGCCATCGTCTCCTCACTCTTTAGAGTAATGTGTTTTCCGCATGAAGGAAGAGTGGTCAAGCTCGTGGACCAACTTTCATTTCCCGGATCACGCATCGCGAATAGTCATATACCATCCCTAAATGGTCTCTTCACGCAAGAAATGTCTCAACCCACGGTCCGTCCTCCCGATGAGCGCGAGTGATTCGGAAGGATATGACTGGAACCCAGGTGGCATGCGTCCTGGTCTGCTTCGGCAGGAAAACTTTGGGTATAAGGTAAGTTTCCGCGGGAGAATATGACTAGTCTGTACCCCGCCCATGCTGGAAGAGGGTTATTCTAGAATAAGATTCTTTTGTAAAAGTTATGTGTTTGGCGCTCGTTGTCACTCACCTTTGTCTATCTCGGTAGACATCGCCGAAGAAATGTTTTGTTTGCTGCGCAAATGAGACAATCTTTGGGTAACCTAAAAGAGGTAGACCTTTCCTAGTAGAACAAATGTTTTATCTGCAAATTGAGGGGTAACCTTGAAATCGTACTTTATACCTGGGGGCATGCAAACCTTTTGGAGTGCAAGCAAGGGGTGACTATTTATTTTTTAAATTTTTAGGTCCTCCCTTTAAACCTGTAGGTCTAACCCTTTAAACTTGTAGGATTAGTCATTTCCGAACTTGCATAACGAAAGGATTCCGGGGCAAAGCTTTATAAGGTGCAAGCCCCATAAAAAATGGCATCTTAAATGAGACATTCTTATCATATGACTGGATTAATCGAGCAGTTTTAGCACATAGTTCATGCTCGTTAAAAAATAAACATAAGATCGAGCAGTTTTAGCGCATAGTTCATGCTCGTTAAAAAATAAACATAAGATCGAGCAGTTTTAGCACATAGTTCATGCTCGTTAAAAAATAAACATAAGATCGAGCAAGTGTTTCAACCCGCGTTTAAGCTCATTAAAAAATGAACTATCCTTCGGTAAATAGCCACTGTGAATGTAAATTTATCAGCCATTAAAGCCTTGGTCGTGTTTGCACCGTCACCTCCACTTTTCCATTGGCCGATCATTCATCTCCATTTGATTGTTTACCCATTTTGAGGAACAACTGCGAAGAGTGATTTCACTAGCCATCCTTGTGACACTGCCGTGATTGGAAAATTCCAAACCTTACCTGGAATCAACTGCTAACTCGTTTTATCACTCGTTCCTCAAAAGACGAGTCTCCTTTAAGCTCTTTTCATCTAACTCGTAAAATATGAAAAGATTGCCGAGTTTTGGCCTTCCAGCTCGTTAAAGCGACCGGAAGTGCTATCCCTCCTCTAGATTTTAATCTTTTTGGACTTGAGGGATTATTGCACAAAAAGATCGAGCGCTTGTTTTGTTCGGCTCGTTAAAACTATCGAAAATTCATCCCTTCTGTATTGTTTTATACTTTTTCGGACTTAAGGGATTAGATGACGAAAAAGGAACTTTGGAGTTATCTTTACGTACCTTTTCAGACTCTCTAAAAATGAAAAGGACCGAGTTATCTTTGTCGTTAGACTCGTTAAAAACATTAATAGCGACAAACTTGTCTTTAGACGAGAACGAGTTTCACTATCGCTAGGCTCGTTAAAACATAGCGATGGGTTTGCCTGAAGGGAAAATTATAGAACAAGCATATGTTATCCTCCTCAAGCTTGAAAAAAATAAAGAGGTACTGGTCAGAAATGACTGGGGAAAAACTGGGAAGAAACTCAAAGAACTTTTATTGGTAGCAAGTCGCTCTTGAACATGACACTTCCACTCCGTGCCTGAGTCGCGTTGGGTTGTTTCATTCACCAGTCACATCACCATGGTCTCGCCAATACCATCCACCTTTGGGGTAAATGCTACCAATCCATCACACAAGTGTCGCCGATATGTTCAAGAGAAGTCATCCAGAGAAGTCAACCGTGTCCCATCCACTACCATACATTATCCTTCATCCTTTCATGACCGCCACCCTGAACCATATATCATCAGATCGTTTTCACCTCCATCAAAATCATTTGCTCCGTTCCATGTCACTGATGTGGGATACATTAAGGCCCTCCTTTGACGGATCGCTTCTTTTCGACATCATCTCATTATCCAAGAAGTTGATCTAGGAACACCCCCTTCAGTACTTTGAAGCTTGCATGCCTCAATGGCAAGTTTCTCACTTCCGGCGATAGGTATACATCAATGACCTTCGATCGAAAGATTTTGCGTGGTGTTCGACGCCCAGTCCTTTATTCACACCACGTGAATTGTACTGCAGTACCTTGAGGGTCATTATCATTATCGGTGATTCCTCTCGCGCTTGTTAACAGTTTACATCATTGACTGGTAATCAAGCGATGTCTTTCCATGTTCGACTTCAGAACATTTATCACATGGATCGACTTGTACTTAGAGTGAAGATCGGACGAGATTGAAGACCCCGGATCTAGTTTCATCCATCCGGGCTGCGATATATATTCAGGAAAAATAAAGACATTGACATGTACAGAATTGCAGCACAGATGATCATCCTACCAAAAGGATGATGATTTCATCAAAATCATCAGTCTACCATCAGACGACTGTCTGTTCTATGTACAGAAAAATGAATTTATAAAGCTGAGCATGGGAATGCCCGCCTTAGCTAGATCATGAAAGCAGTATGAAAAATAATGTATTGTATTGTATCTTATTACAGGTCTCCTCCCAGCATTGGAAGAACTTCGGATCCTCCTAATAAAGCATTTCACCCGATAAATAGCCTCATACTTTAGGGGGCAACTATTATAGACATTTTTTTGCCTTAAAGCATTGAGCATGAAATGTCCATAATCCAAGGGATCCAAAGTCCCTAAAAGAGTTGTTCCTGCCCCTAAAGGAACAAGGTCAACCAATGACAGCTTCTCCCAAAAGTTCTCCACCAAAAACCACTCAGAAACAGTCAATTCAGGATCAATTCAGAGGCTCCACTAGCTGCCTGCGTTGAAATGCAGAGGCTACACTGGCTAGGTGCACTGCAACGCAGGTGGAAGCACTACCAGGGTGCGCTGAGCGGGAAATGACAAATGGCAAGCTCATTCAACGAGGTGGAAAGACCATGGAAGCTTCCAGAATCTTCTCCAATGACACTTGCCTCAATGAATTTGACCAAGTGATGAGTAAGAGGTTCTCAACCTCCAAGTGGAAGCAAGAACTGACAGAGAGAAGCCACAAGTCAAAACATAAGCTGACTCATCGTCTCTGCTTACATCTATATATGGATCTCTCACCCAGAGGTTCAGGAGGTTGGAATTTTGTACTTTGCAGAGAATTGCTGTTGGTTTGAGATTGAGATTAGTACATTGGGTGATTTATGCTTTGTTGGAGGAGAGGAATGGATTCCTTTGCTGGGAGGTAGATGCTGGATCGGGCTCATTTGGTTGTATCTCCTCTTGAACTTTATTATCATATCAATAAAGCTATTTGAGTTTCTCCTATATGCTTGTATATCAATGATGTTTTGTTATATTTGCATATTTAGTTTATATCTGATCCTAAACTAGTTATGAATGTGAATCTATGTCTTTTGTGTAGTTTTCCTCTCTTGTGATCTTGCAGGAACTGGGTGAAGCTGGACCAGTGAAAGAGCAGGCAGCGGGAAGCGAACAAAAGAGAGAGTGATTGGATCGACAAACTAGTGGAAGACACCGGTTAGTTACATCCTTCTTTCTCTATTTACATCTCATAAAGAAGAATACTCAGATAGTTTTCCTTGTTTGTTGCTAAGGAACTATCACACCTTAGAGTGGGATAGGGGCATTCCGAATTGGATACTTTTCCCAACAACAATATGCACTAGTACAGAGTGTGAAAAAGTGGAAACATTACTTAATGGGCAAAGAGACGGTTATACACACTGATCATCAACCACTTCAATATTTACACTTCCATACTAAGTTGCAACAATCAAGACACTATAGGTGGATGGGTTTTCTACAATAGTTTCATCTTGTCATCAGATATAAAAAGGGCATACACAATAAAGTTGTAGACATGTTGTCTAGACCAATCATAAATGCATCTACTATACGTAAGCATAATTCAGTATTGCATGAAAGCTACATTGAAAAGTATGCTCAAGATATAGATTTTAAAGATGTATATGCAACTTTAAGTCAAGGCAAACAAGTAGGAGAATTGGATTATCATGTTAAGGACCATCTCTTGTATCATTTTGGGAAGTTATGCATTCCACAAACTGAAAGAGTAAAGATAATTCGAGAAGCACACACTTCTCTAATATCAGGTCACTTTGGTGTAAGTAAAATAGTTGCAGAGCTACAATTGAAGGATAAGAGGTCTCATCACGAGCCCACCTACCATGATCATAAGTTCTATCAATGTGACATTACCATTAATGGTCACCAAGCCAAGGTAAGGGCTTTCAACCGCAAGGTTGAAAGACAAAAGGTCTCATCATGAGTCGACTTGTTCATGATGTTAGATCTCGTGAATGGCATCATTGTTAGTTGGTTACCAAGCCAAGAAAGTGATCTTCAGTTGGCATTCAAATAAGTTTAAGATGATCTTTTGCAACTATGCATGTATTCCTAATAGATGGGACACTGGAACTTAAAAGGGTTAAAAGACATCATTGTCGAGGCTATAAATGTCTACTAGCAGCAGTAGCCTTGCCTATGGTATGGAAGTTAAATTAATACTATGTTTTCTTGATTATCTTGTTTACTCAAAAATTGATGTCCAACTAAGATGATTGTTGTACATTTAAATTTACTAAAACATTGAATTCATGGGGTAATTTTTTTATAAGTTCATGAACGATAATGGTATATTTATTTATTTGACAACATGTAATAGGGACAAAATGGCTAGGATATCTAAATTTGATCATTTAAAATCATCTAATTATAACTCCATTTTTAAAATAAGTTATGTATCTTTACTACATAGATAAATGCTTCTCCCCAGTGTTTCACCATTGTTGTTGTGAAAAAACAACACCCCCATTTTATTTTATTATAATATGCATGGGGGCCCTTTTCACAATTGATGTAGGCTTTGAGTGTGATCACTTTATTTCTAGTCTAATTTGCTTTGTATTTACATATTTTTCCTAAGTTTGATTATAAACTCTGTAATAACGTTTTCTAAACATATTAGATTAATAAATAAAACATAGCCCCCGAGACCAAGATCTTCATTATTATTTATTAGTGGCTATATTTTTCAAAAAAATGGCTTTTAGATTATAAAGCAAATTTGACTTTTGATAAAGTGGTTATAGTTTATTTGAGACTCACTTATCACATAACCCTTCTCCACTCACTTTTATCAAAGAAAACACATATCCGAACCTCATATCAGAGCTTAAGTCCATCATGCATATTCACAAACAAGTGGCTATTATATCAGAGATATTGGAGCCTTGACATCAAAGAAACTCTTTTAGAATTCTCCAATAACAAAACTCCAATACATATGACATTGGCCCTTTATAATGATAAATATACATAAACTCTAAAATACATAAATGATAGCCCTTTCAAAATATTTCGGCGTATTATAATAATCATTATAGGAGGACCCCACATCCACATCATACATCACTCTAGAATCTGGGAGATATCATATCGACGTTTGTGTTATGTGTTACCACTTAAAATCCTCGATCTTTGAACTTCAATTTACTATAATCTACGAACTTCAATATCCTATAATATAGGAACTCTGATATATCCATTCCCCTGATATACCTTCGTTCTCCTTCTTTGATCTATGATGTCATTTAATATCTGACTTCCGACTTGCGATATGTTAATCCCACTCCAACCTCTGATTCCCTTCAATCGTCAATACTGTGATATGATAGCCCTCTGATATTGTGATATGTAATTCCGTCGATTTAATCCCATCTCCAATATCCAGACCCGATAGGCATATTAGCATTGTTCTAATTGGAACACGCATCTATTCCTCTATCACAACTTTTAAAATGGCACCTCCGATAAGACTGAACCTTCAATCGTCGATTTGGTGTTATGAAACCAGCTCAAGAAAAGATAGAAAAGATAGATCAACGTCTTAGAATTCAGCCTCTTCGAGGGGGCAACCTCCTTTACATTACATAAATGAACAATTCTTGGATGATACAAATGAAAAGACCTCCTTTCTATATATAGGAGTCTAAGGGGTTATAACATAATCAGAGCCGACATAACAATAATAATGTAAGGGCACAATAATAACACTAGTGGGCTTCTATGTGGCACAATAGTAACAATATGGGCACTACATGGGTACATCAATATAATAAGTGGGTTATACTAACAACAATAGGGGGTTACACTAGTAGTATAGGGGCCTAACATGCCCCTCTCCTTCAAAAAGCGTTGTCCTCAACGCTTGAGTAGTTCTTGATGTTTCTGTATAAAATTCTTGTCCTCCCATGTGGAATATTCAGCGGGTAAGTTCTTCCACTTGATGAAATACTCTGAAATTGATCAATTTCGTAGCTGTCGGGTTCTTGTTTCTGTGACTGCTCCAGGTTCCAATATGATTTTTCCTTCCTCTTCAATTTCTAACAATATTGCTTGAATTGGGATCTTTTGCAACTTTTGAATAAGTGGCCATACTTCTTCGTCCTTCTTCCATTCATCCCTTGCTTCGTTTATCCAATTTGGTTGGATAATATAAATAGCAAAAAACAATGCTTCCACATCCTCATCCTTGAAGAGTATTCTCATTCGGTAAGGTCGCCATTTTTTAAGTGCATGTAGTATTGCCAACATTTCCTTCTCATAAATAGCTTGCTTGAGATGTAGCAGTAAAAATACCCAATCACCTACATCAAAACATTTTTCACTACGATGTTGATCTACCTGTTGTTTCGTTTGATTTTGCACCGAAGTGGCGTTATCCTTTAAAAGTTGGAGAACTTGCTGTTGATGCTCGATGTGATCTTTCTCTGCTTGAACCTTTTTCTTCTTGATATGTCCTTCTATCTTTAGAGTTTGAGGAGTGGTAATTCTTTCCAATGCTTTACAAGATATGGTCTGATTCATTTCTTCTTTCTCTGGGGTGGTGTCCTGGCGTATATCCTCTTCTTTTGATGTTTCTTGATCCTTTTCTTCCTCCTCTTCATATTCTATGTAAAATAATTTCTTCTCAGCACACCTATGACCTCTAGTGCATTTGCTATCACAATTTTAACAAAGCCCTTTTTCTATTTTTTCTTCCAATTGTTGTGGTGTAACCCTTGTAGGTTGTGGAAGGCTGGGAGAAACAACACTTCCATCTTTATAGTTGTGAGGGGTATGCTTCCTGGTTTCCATAATTTTTCTTTCCATTATGTCACAAAGCCCTTTTACTCTTTCCAATTGTTGTGGTGTTGCTCTAAAGAAGGTGTTTCTCTTTGTATCCTCATAATGTGCTATCATTTCCTCCGTGAAAATTGACCACGTAACAAGTTTTTTACGAGAAAAAAGCCCTTCATACCATAAAAATTGATCTGGTTCTAAATATGAAGATGCAATACATACCTTTTGTAACAGTTGTACACCATGTAGATCAAAATATTGCTCCATTTGAAGTATCCAATTTACCGGATCCTTGCCATCAAACTTCCTCATCTTGCTTTTTCTTGATTTTAGGAGCTAGACCTTGAAACCACTATAACTCTGTACTTTTCAATCACCTAGTTCTGAATTTGTGACCTGCAGTAGCCCTCTATGTCCTCTTTCCAATGCCACAAGTCTGACCCAAATTGGATTCTCCAAGGAAGAGTTATGCGAAATCTCCCACAGTGACTTGATTATAGACTAGTTCAGTAGATCAAACTTGTATGAAGTGCCACGTGTCACTGTTTCAACCTTTGACTCTGAAAAATATATAAAAGAAAACTACAGTCCGTCCTCTTTCTGTAACTTCTTACGAAATTTCAATCCGATGCTCAGAAAGAAAGTTATGACGATTTTCCCCAGGTCACCTGTTTTGAGTGTAATTCAGGAGTCTGCAAAAAGACCAACTTCCTCAGATCATATCTCCGAAAATATCGCGCAAAAAGCTCTGAAATTTGGACCCAAGGTTTAGCGCGATTTCTTCTCAAATGGGTTTTTTTTTTTCGACTTCTGAAACATCACAGAAAAAAATTTATAGCGAAAATGCCACGATGACCTGTTTGGAGCAGCGAAACCCTAGAATCCAAAGCTCTGATACCAAATGTTATGAAACCAGCTCAAGAAAAGATAGAAAAGATAGATCAACGTCTTAGAATTCAGCCTCTTCGAGGGGGAAACCTCCTTTACATTACATAAATGAACAATTCTTGGATGATACAAATGAAAAGACCTCCTTTCTATATATAGGAGTCTAAGGGGTTATAACATAATCAGAGCCGACATAACAATAATAATGTAAGGGCACAATAATAACAATAGTGGGCTTCTATGTGGCACAATAGTAACAATATGGGCACTACATGGGTACATCAATATAATAAGTGGGTTATACTAACAACAATAGGGGGTTACACTAGTAGTATAGGGGCCTAACATTTGGTTACGAATCCAATATGGATTTAAAAAACAGTTGAATATGATTTTGCATCCACTCCATATCGGAGCTTCCCATATCGAAAATATTTTATGCTGTCTCACTTTGAATGTTGCAATGAGAAAATCTCCAATGCTACTCTGTGTTTTCCACTTATCACTTTCATATGGGGTCGCTGTTATAATAATTGAAAAGTCTATTTTCATTGGTTTTGAGGGAAGCTTGTGTGTTTAGTTTTCTATTAATTTAATATTAGAACTAATAAGCTTTGTTTGACTGAAACAAGGATGAAGCTAGGGTCAATAAGGAGGAAGTAACAGTTTGATCTGAGGTTTCCAATCACTCTCTTCCATGTGATATGACGTAGTTCTAAAATGGAAAATTGTTGTAACAGAGAGTAAAAACGCCAACAACGTAAGTAGAAAATCAACCCTTCAGCTAAAGAACAACACTTGTTGCAATGATTTCCCAAATTGGGCATGTTTTAACGAAATACAAAACCTCCAGATTTGGTTGTTGAAAGAATTGTGGAAGATTGTTAGCTCTTTAAATCTGTATAAATACCCTTGTATTCAATCTTGTGAGGGGAGATCGTGATCACACACAGGGGGCTTTGTAATAACGTGATTTGTACTTTTGTACTATTGTAGAGTACAAAGAGTTTTATTATAGAGAATGTAGAGAAGTTATGGCTCTTTTATAAAGGGACTTTGCACTATTGTAAGAAATTTCATTAAGAGTTAGAGCTATTCTAGGAACTGTAGTAATAAAACTTTGGCATGGTTTTAATTGATTCTTGTTCTTGTATACTTTTATCAGAATGAAGGATTATGGTCTCATAGTTAGAGATTCATTATTGATTATGATATTTATTCTAAACAGTATTAAGTTTCTTTGATATTATGCACTACTGTTGTGGCATTGACATTCTATTGTTGAAAATTTATTAAAGTTATCTTTACAAGGTAGAATGAGATCAGAATCAATCTTAATTCATTGAAGTATTCTGGTGGTGACTAATAACTATTTTCATTCATTTGCAGGCTTGTTTTGATTTCACTTATATTAGCTAATGTGAAATACTTCCATTGACTGATACAAAATCATATGATGAATTACATCAATTCCTTCCTCCCATTTCCTTCCTCCTTTTTTAGTTAACTTTCTCTCAAATTAGAAGAGGGCTATCCCATCCTATTTCGAGATAGGATTTCATAATTTAGAATAATTTTTCATTTACATCTTAATTTGCATCAATTCCTCTATTAGAGAGGCAAACAAATCATTTAATTGTGGTTTGATCAACCTTCAAATCAATCAAACCTTTGTGTTGATCTATTCTTTTAATTCACATCTTTAAAGATCAATATAAAGGAAATGTATCCTAATGTATTATAGATATAAATAGATTAACTCTTAGTTTAGATTAGATTAGTTTTAAGTTAGCATTAGATAATAGGGTAACTGGGCCCATAACTAGTCAGAACCACCACTTCAATAGAAAAGGAGTTGCTCTATGTTCCCAACAGGGTGGTCTCCCCTAATGTTGACGACACACATTTTTTCTGATCAACACCTCCTTATTATGCCTTCCACAAATTTGCCTTTACTTTCAAGAAGTTTCAATTTTCTCAGTTTGAGTGCCAGCTAGCTTGAATTTTTGTTCAATGGTATTTTTTATTTTTTGCGTAATAATGCCTCTTATTTTGTTATTCTAAAGGTCCAACGTGTAGGAATCCTAATTCTACATACATCTGGTATTACATATTCATTATTTAAAGTTAGTATTAAGACATATGACCTGGCATATTTATTTATTTGAAGAAAAATAACTTGAGAGTTGTGGACATGGATATCAAATCTTAGATTATTAAATCACTTACAGAGGATAATGACTTCTCCTCAAACAATCATCGTTGTCCTTTACCGAACACTAAAGATGATGTGGCATTAATACTTCCTCAACAATTTTCCTTCCCTTGTCGCTTAGGTAATCATGCATTCTCGTCCTCTTCACACCATCCATCTCTACCTCTTCAATACATCCTAGCAATTATGTCCTCTTCATAGTGTCCACATGTAGCTCTACAAGGCATCTATCTTCCAGAGTTTGAAGCCCTAGAAATCCCCCCTAGATTCATGTCTTCTCCTAGGGAAAAATAAGCAATATCTAAAAATATTTGCTTTTCCTCTTGATTCAATTAATTATAACTAATTTTAAGGCTCGCTAATATATTATCAGGAAATATACAAAGTTCCTAAATTTTTTCTTCCCAATAAGGCTGGTCTTTTCCACATAAAAGGGCCCCAAAAACATTCGGTGATAAAGGAAATTCGTTGCATCCAGTTACAAACCTATCAACAAGGTTTTCTAACCCTGGTCATGGATGTGGCTGAAAGAACACAAACGAGAAAAAAAGATCTCGGGAATGTGGTTTATTAAGGCCCTTTAGGTGATAAATTGGTGGCTTTGCTATTCCTACACTTCTAAGGACATTCTTGCCACGAGACGTAACCAAAATAAAACTCTTCATATCAAGAGAATCCTTATTTGGAAAGAACGCATCCAATTGATCGACATCATCTACATTAAACAAAGTCTTTCGATAGAAATCACATGAGAGAATGATAAGGTTTGAGATACTCTTTAAGTAGTCCTATACCTTCTTCACACATATTAATTTCATTTTATATACCTTTCATGAGCTCACTCTGCAAAGAAGGTAAACACGACCTAGATGCTTTTTCTCTGACATCAGTTAGAAAGGAGGGAAAACAAAATGTGGAGTTACAATAAATGTGGAGTTATCGATTCATTAATGAGTGGGGAAATATGCTACCCATTTGATAATGTACTTGGTTAAATTGGATGGGTGGAATATACTACCCTGCCAATTAACGAACTGATAGCTCCAAATATATTGTTCACCAAAAAGGAGTAGCTTGTTGAGAAATGGCAACAAGAAATTCTAGTTTAAATTTATCCTTGAATTTAAACTGTGAATTAAAATCGAATTCTATTCTCATAGCAACTTTTAAATAGTTAATTAAGTTTAATTGACTTAATTAGCTTACGAAATTCGAGTTTGAAGTCTTTTTGAAGTCATTTATATGTTCTCCCTATGTTTTAGGTGTCTAGGATGAGTTTATTTGAGTTGTAATTAGATAACTCAATTTACTAAGTTATAGGCAGTTAAACTAGTTCTAACCATTTGTTGAACTAGTAGAGGATTAGCAGTCAATTAGTGCACTGATGCATCCATAGGTGCTACTCCAGCTAACTGAAGATTCACTCATCGGAAACTCATGCATGTCAGTTCTGAGAAAGACCCAGTTGAGACTAGAGTGCAGGGACAATGTACTATCAAATGTATGATTTACGAGCTAGCTTCTGAGCAGAGAGTTGAGCATACTTGTGTGGAATTGTTCTAGTGAGAACAAGGTTTGTATTTTCAATCATATTTTTTATTAATGCAATACAGATAAGCGAGGTTTTGAGTAGTTTCTTTCCTCAAGAAAACTTATTGTGTTATGTGCCATTGATTGTCTTCCTCTTGCTATTATTGTTTTATATAGGAAAATATACATGGTATCAGAGATGAAGACAATATACTAGAGGAGATTTCGAAGTTTTTGAGTTTAGGGTTATAGGTGAAATTCAAATTTCCAATACATACTTCAAGATTAGCAGATGGATTTCTATGGTTTGAGGCTCGAGTATGCCTTGGAAGGAATCTAGAACTATACAGCCTGGAAGGACAAGGTGGAGGCATTGTTGGGGGATAATGGACTCAAGGAATTCATTGATCAAGACATTCCTAAACCAGGGACATCTGATGCACAAAACCTAGCCGAATGGAAGAAGTGTGTGGCGAAGGTGAGGCAAATAATCCTTGAGGGAGTTTGAGACCACATTGTCTCGAGTCTCCATGGGAAGGAACCTCCATATGCTATGTGGAAAGCATTGACAGACTTGTTCGAGAAGAAAAGATACCATAGGAAGTTGGCACTAAGAGACAAACTTCAAAAAATTAGGATGGAGAAAGACGAGACAATTCCAAGATATTTGACCAAGTTTATGACCTGACATGATGAGCTTGGAAGTTTTGGAATAACTGTTGTCGAGTATGATATGGCAAGCTTAGCTCTCCTAGGCTTTCCCAAGAGTTGGAATAGATATTAGGACTCTGTGAATGGGAGGGAGAAGCTGTTCGATTGGGAATGACTGTCGTCGGATTTGATGCAGGAAGAGATTAGAAGGAACACTAGAGATGATTCCTCATCAAAGACTGATGATGAGGAAAATTGTGCCTTAGAAGGTAAGGAAAAGAAAGGGAAAGGGAAGTCATCGCATTACAAATTGGATTCTTTCCATGAAGATAAGAAGAAAGACATGTTGAAAGTTAAGTGCTTTCATTATCATGAGCTAGGACATTTTGTTACAAATTGTCCATTCAAGAAGAAGTCTTCAGGAGTAGCGGCAGGTGAGGCTTTGGCCTCTTAATTAGAATTGGAATTTTCCCTCATTACATATGTTATGCTCCTATACCAATAGGTGTCATATGTCATGATTGACTTGGTTTAACATTGAAATATGTTCATACCTTTGCTTCTGCAAATGATTTCCATATTTGTAAAAAATAAAAAAATAAAAAAATGTAAAGAGGGTATACCCTAAAAGAAAAATCAAAGGGTAAAAAGAATAAATAAAAGGTCAAAAAATGAAAGAAAATAAACCCCAACAAAAAGAAAAGACCATGAAAGTGTGCAAGTCTAAATGCCACTAATTTTTTACTTTTGTATAATAAACAATTGTGTGCAGCTTGTCACCTATGCCCCAGTTCATGAATAGTCAAATAGTTTAAGCTTGACTAGTTCATATTTTCAATTTCATGTCGTAGAAATAGAAAATAAAGATCTGACCAAACAGTTTAATCTTGGCAGATAAGTAGATAGGTAGAGTGAATAAAAGGAGCTCAACAATTTAATCTGAGCCCTTGGATGTAATAAGTGTAGATTTAGATAGATATCACTATGTAAAAGAAAAGAAAAGTTGAAGAGGGTTTGCCAGTTTAAGTGAACCCTAATAAAGAAGTAAAAATGCTAGGGTAAAGTAGGTAGGGTAAGTAGATGATGGTTGGTGAATAATATGTGGTGGATGATAAGTTTAAAATGTGTAAATATTTTTACTTTCATCACAAAGCAAAGGCAAAGACATGGAAGGCACATCAAGTAAGCAAAGTCAAAATAATTAACTCCCCTACTTTTTTCCCCTTAAGTTTTACTAATTTCCCCTAAGTACTAAAGGCACTTACAAAGTTAGAGGGTCTCAGAGCATTTCTCTGACTTTTGGAGGGACTAGACCCTTGGCCCAATAATTTGGAATACCTAAAGTACTTAAATCCCCTTCCTCAAACAATTACCCCTTCATAAAGTCACTTACTCCCTTTATAAAGCCTTTCCTAAGTAAAATACTATTTTATTTAGGGAAATTAAAACATTCTTCATAAAATCCTTTTTATACACTTTAGCCTAAGTCAACATGTTATATGATGAAACACTTTCAGAAAACATTGGACTTAGTGCTTTCCCATTCATTTGGTCATATTAACCATTAATGTTTTATTACATAATTCCCAAATAAAAGAAAATTACCCACGCCCGTTTTATTATATTATATAAAACCCCAAATTATTATATATCCCGCCCCGATGGTTAAGTATAACTGTAAAACAAATAATAAATGGGATTAATTAACTAACCTATAGCTGATTAAGAACCCAACCCCGCCACCATTTAATGAGGATTAATTTAGTCATCTGGACAAATTAATAACTCTCCCAACCAATCAAATCACCCCCTATATGATTAAGTCTTTAAATTAATATCGAGCCCACCCCTATTATACATCAGTCATGTGATTGTCCCGACTACTGTCTGATCGGATCCTTCAGATCCAACGGCCCTCACTCATATCGCGCGGGCCTTTTGGTTGACCTTTAGCGCGCAATGTGAGCGGTTTTGTGAACAATGCCGATGCTACATGTCGAGAAACGCGTGGAATCGCGCGGTTCTACCTAAAAATCATTTACTTCCCATAAGTGGTGCGATGAAACCCACTTACCACTTTCCCATAAATGAAAAAAAACATCAAATCAAACCCACTTCCCACTCTTCGCATATGACAAATTGTCTACTGTTCATTCAAAGGTTACCTGCCAATATCAACCATTTACCCGTTTAAACACAAAAACCCCAGTTTTGTTCGTTTTCACCTAATTGTGCAGTAAAACCCTATGTAACCCAGTTGCACCACCGGAAGCCTCCATTAACCAATTCGAGCATGGTTTACCTCCCGAAAAGCATTCTGGACTCACTCCACAGACCTTTCAAGCTCAAATGAAACCTTTTCGACCTCCCCTACAAGCCAATGCTTTCTTAATAGTTTGTTTTGTTTTACAGGTGATCAGAAGACCATAGCCTTGGATAAACAGTCTTAATACTAGTCATAAGACCTGTTTACTCCAAGATTTTTATCAAATCTATTCAAACAGAGATGGAAGATAAAACATACAGTAAAAATACAAGCAAAGGAAACATGAAATTAAACGATTTACTGTTGAAACAGACAGTAAAAACCTAAACTACACATTGAAGGTAAAAGGACACAGTAAAGAACATTCAAAGTGTATCAGGGTTAAAGAGTATCAGATTGAAGACCAAATCAAGTAAATCAGCTAGGATGAAGATAAACAACAAAGAAGACAATTACAAAACAAAGTATACAAATTCATGTTAAAGTGAATACACATGAAAAAACAGAGCGATAAAAGTAAAAAGTAAACAGTAAATAGTAAAAGTAAACATGAAGACATTAAGGGTTAAACAAAGATGAAAACAATTTTACCAGCCACAATGAAGTTATCTAAAGTAAAAGTGAAAAACAGTCAAAATAAGTTTAAGGTTAAAAAATGAAATTAGAGCGAAAATGGTACATTCTTCATAAATTTCCTGTTTAAGTCATAGTTTTGTAGAACATATTGTGACCAATCCAAGATGTATTTTGAGAACTTGGAGGAGGTTGTTTTTCCTAACAGGTCCATCTACAAAAACCTCTCTCACTTTTTACACAGGTATTACCAAAAGGAATATAAGTGCATGTCTTCACAACCTATTTTTCAGTTTGTGCAAAGTCCTGTTTTTGACATCTTTTTGCAGAGAATGTTGTGAATAGTTGGAGCTAAATTTTTGGAAACTGAGAGAGCTTTATCTAAAAAACATTCCTATCTACAAAAAACTCTTTCACTTTTTACATATCTATCACGGATTGAGATATACAAGCATATCATTGGACCCAAAGTTTGTAGAATTCCTGGGGCAGAATGCACAAAGGAAGGATGTAGTTAGTGACTAGGATGCTTCATCATCAACTAAGAGTTGTTGTCAAATTCGACTTTCTCTTCTTCATCACCATAAATCCATAAACATAGTGCTAAATCAATTCATTAGTTTTGAATGTCCTTTATTTAAGTTCTATTAATGTAAACAGTTGGAGATATTTGTAAAGCAATCTTGATATTTTTTCAAGATATTTTACTTTAGAAATTAGTATAAATACTTCTTCATTTGAAGTATTGTGTGTAGATTCTTAGACATTTCTATAAAACTGATTACTTTGGAATAAAGTTCTATTGGAAAAACTCTTGTATGGCTGGCTAGAGGAATGATTAATTTAAGGGCTCTTCTCAGAATTCATGTGCAAAACACCGAACATATAAGTATTTTATATCCCATGTGTTATTGTTTTCTTGTTTAATATTTCAATTATGTTCCATATCTAAATATTAAAACGAAAAAGTATAATTCAAAAAGTGCTTAAGTGCAATCTATTTTCAATCGTTTTTATTCTTCATGTTTTCCTCTAAACTATCATAGGCAAGGAATTCTTAATTGCTCCTACTTCTTAGTTTATCATTTTGATCATTTAGTAAAAAATCCTTAATTGATTTTTATTAGTGATCATTTAAATTCTCTCTTCTCAGAACATGTGGAAGGATTCTTAATTTCCCTTCTTTCCTTTTGAGCCCATCCCATCTTTTCAAGTTATCATTTGCTCCCTGTTTAGCCATCTTGCCCTGTGAAGCCATCCTTTGCTGAAAAACCAAATCCAGTTGAGCCATCTTCTTTGACTCCATTAGCCCAATGGCTTGAAATATTCAGTTCTACCCATCTGCTATTGAATTTCACCACCAAACCCAATCAAAATCCCAAAGCTTTCATAACTAGCATAAAACCTTATTAAAACAAAGCTAAAACTTAAATAGAGCCCTGTCTGAGTACAGATTGGCTAGATTATGTACTTAAAAGTTGGTTTGTGGTTACCTCAGAAATTTCTTTCTTTAACCTTGAGAAAAATTTGAGTGATAACATAGTGGCGACTCCGCTGGGGAAGAACTAACATTTTCTTCAGAATTGTTTTACAGGTTTAGATCTGATCTATGATGGTGGATAGTGATCAGACACACAAAGGTTAAAATCATCCACCTGGCGACTCCAAATCAATTTCATAATCAAGACTCCACTGGAGAAATGAACCTAAAAGCACTGTGGGAAAAGATCAGGCTTTTAACTTGGATTGTTATCCAAGACTTTATGTTCTTTCTCATTGATAAAGTTTTTCATTGTATATTATATTTTAGAGATGATTTTAGATTAAATTTTTATTATTTTCCTTTGAAAAATATAGATATAAAATCTTCTTACACATTTGGGCAGCATTATTCTAATTCTTATGAAGATCATTTTCCAATTGAGGAGAATCAAAAAATTAAGACTGATCATACAATCCCTGTACATATTCCAGTACCTCATAAAGTTCCTAATAGATATAAGCCCCTCATGTTACCTACTACACTCCATTCTTTCCCAAATCATTATCCCAAGTATCTCCCTAGGTTTGATGGAGAGAATGGTATCACTACCCAAAAACATATTCAAGCTTTTGAAGATTATCTTAACTTATTTGAAGTAGATGAAGAGGATGTTAGTATTAGGCTTTTTTCTCTTTCTTTGCAAGACAAAGTCAAGAGTTGGTTCAAAACTCTGCTTGAGGCAAGCAACTCAAATCTCAAGCAGTTTCTCAAACTTTTCCTTGATAGATGGATAATTAAAGTCAATCTTCTTGTGATCATAGAAGAATATAATTAGTTAAAAAGACATTCAGAGGAAACAATACAACAATTTTAAGACATATTTAATCAAGCCTATTATTCAATACCATTAAATATAAGACCTCCCCCTGGTTCAGCTCTTTTGCATTACCCAAGAGCATTTGATTCAGAGATAGAATTTCATCTAAGAGAAAGAAACCCCTCAACAATGGAACAGATGCAGAACATGGCAGTAGATGTAGAAGTTAATCTGAAAATTAGAAGAGAAAAGTTGAAAGTAGAGAAAGAGGAAAAACTTGACATTTTGATAAAGAAAACAGAGGAAATGATGCAGAAGATCACCATGAAAGTTGATTTTTTTGTTCAAAATCACCATGACACATTTGTTTCACAAAAGGAAGAGGTTGACATCCATGAACAAATCCCTGTTAATTCCAACTACCATAAATCTAAAGATAGAGTTATAGAACCATATGTGGAAAGGCAATCTGCTGATCTAATGTGTATGTTTGATGACATTACTTCTTTTGATGATTTGCCCAAATATGATCAGTATGATGATAATTATGTTCTTCAAATCCAAACTAACTTTACAGAGCAATCAAAACCTCATTTGAGGAATAAGGAAGTTCAGGTTCAACATCTTGAAAATAGTGATCAACTTGTTCATTTCAGCTATGAGAATGAGAAGGAAAGTGTAAAAAATTTTGAAATCAGTGAAGTAACTTTACCATTTTGTTTTGCTTCATTTCAGTTTATCAGAGATAACTATCATGCAATTAGAAATCAAATGTCAAAAAGTCATGATATTAACTATCTAGAGGGAAATAAAATCTTTGTTCAAGACTTCTCATATATAGATTTGCAGCCCCAAAATGCCATTGAATGTTAGGTTGCAGAAGAAGACTTGAAAGCTGGAACATATGATCAAATGATCCGAGATGATTCCCTGCCTCTTTGTTTTGAATCATTTCAATTTTTAAAGGAAATGTGGTATAAAATTTTTAAAGAAAAGGAGGAGTAGCTTGCAGAAATCTATGAAGTTCCATTTGAACTTATATGTAATAAGTTGCAACAATCCTTCCAAGTTATTTATGATCCAATAGATGATAGGTTGGATGATGAATGCAATCATAATTTTTCTCCATTAACAGACTATGATAGTCAAAATCAAGATGATAATAGTTTCACCATACAGACACTACAATCAGTAGAAATATCATCACAAAGAGCAGTTGAAAACATGCAGGGTGATAAAGATAAAAGTGATATTTTAGTTTCATGGCATGCAGGCCATACACAACAGATGTGCAGTTGTTTGAATCAGTTCAAGAATAGTGTATATATTTTACAAGATCCTTTTGTACAATTTCTAGATTCAACAAAGAAGATCGGCAATTTCCTTATCTTCTCAAAGGTTAACAAAGCTATATTTGATTGCAAGATCTCAATTTTAAACACCAACAAGCACAAGAAACAAATGTCACCAATATATATAATGCTTGGATGGTTGCATTGGTTGTTTCATTTTACCTAACCAGCAGTCAGAAAGATGATTAGAGTAAGTAGGTAGGATTTCAGTTTGAATAAATTCAATTTTTAGCAGCAAGGTTATGTTAGATCAGATTTCAGTTTGCAGAAAAGGGTGTATTTTCAGTTCAATATTTTTAGTCAAAATATTATACAACAGAGCATACACATGTGTGGGATAGGCCCAATGGATCAGGCTACTAGTCGACAGTGTTCTTGACATTTCACAAGGAAATGCCATCCCCAAGTGGAGCCACTATTATGCCCCTATACCAATAGGTGTCATATGTCATGATTGACTTGGTTTAACTCTGAAATATGTTCATACCTTTGCTTCTGAATTTTTTTTCCATATTTGTAAAAAATAAAAAAATGTAAAGAGGGTATACCCTAAAAGAAAAATCAAAGGGTAAAAAGAATAAAGAAAAGGTCAAAAAATGAAAGAAAATGAACCCCAACAAAAAGAAAAGACCATGAAAGTGTGCAAGTCTAAATGCCACTACATTTTTACTTTTGTATAATAAACAATTGTGTGCAGCTTGTCACCTATGCCACAATTCATGAATAGTCAAATAGTTTAAGCTTGACTAGTTCATATTTTCAATTTCATGTCGTAGAAATAGAGAATAAAGATTTGACCAAACAGATTAATATTGGCAGATAAGTAGATAGATAGAGTGAATAAAAGGAGCTCAACAATTTAATCTGAGCCCTTGGATGTAATAAGTGTAGATTTAGATAGGTATCACTATGTAAAAGAAAAGAAAAGTTGAAGAGGGTTTGCCAGTTTAAGTGCACCCTAATAAAGAAGTAAAAATGCTAGGGTAAAGTAGGTAGGGTAAGTAGATGATGGTTACAGAATGATATGTGGTGGATGATAAGTTTAAAATGTGTAAATATTTTTACTTTCATCACAAAGCAAAGGCAAAGACATGGAAGGCACATCAAGTAAGCAAAGTCAAAATAATTAACTCCCCTACTTTTTTCCCCTTAAGTTTTACTAATTTCCCCTAAGTACTAAAGGCACTTACAAAGTTAGAGGGTCTCAGAGTATTTCTCTGACTTTCGGAGGGACCAGAACCTCGACCCAATAATTTGGAATACCTAAAGTACTTAAATCCCCTTCCTCAAACAATTACCCCTTCATAAAGTCACTCACTCCCTTTATAAAGCTTTTCCTAAGTAAAATACTATTTTACTTAGGGAAATTAAAACATTCTTCATAAAAACCTTTTTATACACTTTAGCCTAAGTCAATATGTTATATGATGAAATACTTTCGGAAAACATTTGACTTAGCACTTTCCCATTCATTTGGTCATATTAACCATTAATGTTTTATTATATAATTCCCAAATAAAATAAAATTACCCACACCCATATTATTATATTATGTAAAACCCCAAATTATTATATATCCCGCCCCGATGGTTAAGTATAACCGTAAAACAAATAATAAATGGGATCAATTAACTAACCTGTAGTTGATTAAGAACCCAACCCTGCCACCATTTAATGAGGATTAATTTAGTCATCCGGACTAATTAATAACTCTCCCAAACAATCAAATCACCCCTGATATGATTAAGTCTTTAAATTAATATTGGGCCCGCCCCTATTATACATCAGTCATGTCACTGTCCTGACTACCGTCTGATCGGATCCTTCAGATCTGATGGCCCTCGCTCATATAGCATGGGCCTTTTGTTCTACCTTTAGCACGCGATGTGAGCGATTTTGTGAATAGTGCTAATGCTACATGTCGAGCAATGTGTGGAATTGCATGGTTCTCCCTAAAAACCATTTACCTCCCATAAGTGGTGCGATGAAACCCGCTTATCGCTTTCCCATAAATGACAAAAAATGTCAAATCAAACCCACTTCCCACTCTCCACATATGAAAAATTATCCACTGTTCATCCAAAGCTTACCCACCAATATCAACCATTTACCTGTTTAAACACAAAAACCCCAGTTTTGCTCATTTTCACCTGATTATGCAGTAAAACCCTATGTAACCCATTTGCGCCACCAGAAGCCTCCATTAACCAATTTGAGCGTGGTTTACCTCCCGAAAAGCATTCTAGACTCACTCCACAAAACTTTCAAGCTCAAATGAAACCTTTTCAACCTCCCCTGCAAGCCAATACTTTCTTAACAATTTGTTTTATTTTACAGGTGATAAGAAGACCACAACCTTGGATAAACAATCTTAATACTAGTCATAAGACCTGTTTACTCCAAGATTTTTATCAAATCTATTCAAACAAAGATGGAAGATAAAACATACAGTAAAAAGACAATCAAAGGAAACATGAAATTAAACGATTTACTGTTGAAACAGACAGTCAAAACCTAAACTACACATTGAAGGTAAAAGGACACAACAAAGAACAGTCAAAGTGTATTAGGGTTAAAGAGTATCAGATTGAATACCAAATCAAGTAAATCAGCTAGGATGAAGATAAATAGCAAAGAAGACAGTTACAAAACAAAGTATACAAATTCATGTCAAAGTGAAGACAGATGAAAAAACAGAGCGGTAAAAGTAAAAAGTAAACAGTAACAGTAAAAGTAAACATGAAAACATTAACGGTTAGACAAAGATGAAAACACTTTTACTAGCCACAATGAAGTTATCCAAAGTAAAAGTGAAAAACAGTCAAAATAAGTTTAAGGTTAAAAGATGAAATTAGAGCAAAAATTGAACATTCTTCATAAATTTTCTGTTTAAGTCATAGTTTTGTAGAAACTATTGTGACCAATCCAAGATGTATTTTGAGAAACTGGAGGAGGTTTTTGTTCCTAACAGGTCATTCTACAAAAAATTCTCTCTCTTTTACACAGGTATTACCAAAAGGGATATAAGTGCATGTCTTCATAGCCTATTTTTCAGTTTGTGCAAAGTCCTGTTTTTGACATCTTTTTGCAGAGGATGTTGTGAATAGTTGGAGCTAATTTTGGGAAACTGAGAGAGGTTTATCTCAAAAACATTCCTATCTACAAAAAAATCTTTCACGTTTTACATATCTATCACGGATTGAGATATACAAGCATATCATGGGACCCAAAGTTTGCAGAATTTCTGGGGCAGAATGCACAAAGGAATGATGCAGTTAGTGGTTGGGATGCCTCATTATCAACTAAGAGTTGCTATCAAATTTGACTTTCTCTTCTTCATCACCATAAATCCATAAACATAGTGCCAAATAGATTCATTAGTTTTGAATGTCCTTTATTTAAGTTCTATTAATGTAAACAGTTGGAGATATTTGTAAAGCAATCTTGATATTTTTTTCAAGATATTTTAATTTATAAATTAGTATAAATACTTCTTCATTTGAAGTATTGTGTGTGGATTTTTAGACATTTCTGTAAAACTGATTACTTTGGAATAAAGTGCTATTGGACAAACTCTTGTATGGTTGGTTGGAGGAAGGATTAATACAAAGGACTTTTCTTAGGATTCATGTGCAAAACACCAGACAAATAAGCATTTTATATCCCATGTGTTATTGTTTTCTTGTTTAATATTTCAATTATGTTCCATATCTGAATATTAAAATGAAAAAGTATAATTCAGAAAGTGTTTAAGTGCAATCTGTTTTCAATCGTTTTTTATTCTTCATGTTTTCCTCTAAACTATCATAGGCAAGGAATTCTTAATTGCTCCTGCTTCTTAGTTTATCATTTTGATCATTTAGTAAAAAATCATTAATTGATTTTTATTAGTGATCATTTAAATTCCCTCTTCTTAGAACAAGTGGAAGGATTCTTAATTACCCTTCTTCCCTTTTGAGCCCATCCCATCTTTTCAAGTTATCATTTGCTCTGTGTTTAGCTATCTTGCCCCGTGAAGGCATCCTTTGCTGAAAAACCAAATCCAATTGAGCCATCTTCTTTTGATTCCATTAGCCCAATGGCCTGAAATATTCAGTTCTACCCATCTGCTATTGAATTTCACCACCAAACCCAATCAAAATCCCAAAGCTTTCATAACTAGCCTAAAACCTTAATAAAACAAAGCTAAAATTTAAAGAGAGAGCCCTCTCTAAGTACATATTGGCTAGATTCTGTACTTAAAAGTTGGTTTGTGGTTACCTCGGAAATTTCTTTCTTTAACCTTGAGAAAATTCTGAGTGATAACAACATACATGGTGTCACCAATGATGGGAAGCGTATGGTACTTAGATAGTGTAACTTCTTTCCACATTATTGTTGATAAGGAGTTATATATTCAGTGACCTAGAGGAGAAGGATCTCCAGATGCATATCAAGATGGGTGATGGCAAGAGGTATAGTGCTATTGGATTGGGCACAATTACTTTTTAGAGGGAGCATGGGGCTCCTCTCACCTTGAAGGACGTTATGTATGTGCCCATGTTGAAGAAGAAATTTGTTAGGCCCTTATACTACTAGTGTAACCCCTTATTGTTATTAGTATAACCCACTTATTATATTGATGTACCCATGTAGTGCCGATATTATTACTATTGTGCCCCATAGAAGCCCACTATTGTTATTATTGTGCCCTTACATTATTATTGTTATGTCGGCTCTGATTATGTTATGACCCCTTAGACTCCTATATATAGAAAGGAGGTCTTTTCATTTGTATCATCCAAGAATTGTTCATTTATGTAATGTAAAGGAGGTTTCCCCCTCAAAGAGGCTGAATTCTAAGGCGTTGATCTATCTTTTCTATCTTTTCTTGAGCTGGTTTCATAACATTTGGTATCAGAGCTTTGGATTCTAGGGTTTCGCTGCTCCAAATAGGTCATCGTGGCATTTTCGCTATAAATTTTTTTCTGCGATGTTTCAGAAGTTGAAAAAAAACCCATTTCAGAAGACATCGCGCTGAACCTCGGGTCCGAATTTCAGATCTTTTTGTGCTATATTTGTGGAGATATGATTTGAGGAAGTTGGTCTTTTTGCAGACTCCTGAATTACATTCCAAGCAGGTGACCTGGGGAAAATCGTCATAACTTTCTCTCTGGGGATCGGATTGAAATTTCATAACAAGGTATAGAAAGAGGACGGACTTTAGTTTCTTGTATGCATTTTTCAAATCCAAAGGTTGAAACAATGACACGTGGCACTTCATACAATTTCTCTCTTCTGGAAAGGTCTATAATCAGGTCATCTTGGGAGATTATGCATAACTCTTTCTTAGAGAATCCAATTTGGATCATACTGGTGGCACTGGAAAGAGGACACAGAGGGTTACTATAGATCACAATTTCAGAACTTAAAGATCCAAAAGTACAGAGTTACAGTTGTTTCAAGGTCGAGCTCCTAAAATCAAGAAAAAGCAAGATGAGGAAGTTTGATGGCAAGGATCCAGTAAATTGGATACTTGAGATGGAGCAATATTTTGATCTACATGGTGTACAACTGTTACAAAAGGTATGTATTGCATCTTCATATTTATAACCAAATCAATTTTTATGGTACGAAGGGCTTTGTTCTCGTAAACAACTTGTTACGTGGTCAATTTTCACGGAGGAAATGATAGCACATTATGAGGATACAAAGAGCAACACCTTCTTTAGAGCAACACCACAACAATTGGAAAGAGTAAAAGGGCTTTGTGACATTGTGGAAAGAAAAATTATGGAAACTAGGAAGCGTACCCCTCACAACTATAAAGATGGAAGTGTTGTTTCTCCTAGCCTTCCACAACCTACAAGGGTTACACCACAACAATTGGAAGGAGAAAAAGGGATTTGTTACAATTGTGATAACAAATGCACTAAAGGTCATAAGTGTGCTGAGAAGAAATTATTTTACATAGAAAATGAGGAGGAGGAAGAAAAGGATCAAGAAACATCAAAAGAAGAATATATACGCCAGGACCCCACACCAGAGAAAGAAGAAATGAATCAGACCATATCTTGTAAAGCATTGGCAAGATTACCACTCCTCAAACTCTCAAGGTAGAAGGACATATCAAGAAGAAAAAGGTGCAAGAAGTGAAAGATCGCATCGAGAAAGAAGAAATGAATCCAACCATATCTTGTAATTCATTGTTTGAAATTACCACTCCTCAAACTATCAAAATTGAAGGACATATAAAGAAGAAAAATGTTCAAGAAGTGAAAGATCACATCGAGCATCAAGAAATGAATTTGACCATATCTTGTAAAGGATTGGAAGAAATTACCACTCCTCAAACTCTAGAGATAGAAGGACATATCAAGAAGAAAAATGTTCAAGAAGTGAAAGATCACATTGAGCATCAACAACAAGTTCTCCAACTATTAAAGGATAACGCCACTTCAGTGCAAAATCAAACGAAACAACAGGTAGATCAACATCATAGTGAAAAATGTTTTGATGTAGGTGATTGGGTATTTTTACTGCTACATCTCAAGCAAGCTATTTATGAGAAGGAAATGTTGGCAATACTACATGAACTTAAAAAATGGCGACCTTACCGAATGGGAAGACTCTTCAAGGATGAGGATGTGGAAACATTGTTTTGTGCTATATATATTATCCAACCAGATTGGATAAACAAAGCAAGGGATGAATGGAAGAAGGACGAAGAAGTATGGCCACTTATTCAAAAGTTGCAAAAGATCCCAATTCAAAAAATATTGCCAGAAATTGAAGAGGAAGGAAAAATCATATTGGAACCTGGAGCAGTCACAGAAACAAGAACCCGACAGCTACGAAATCGATCAATTTTAGAGTATCTCATCAAGTGGAAGAACTTACCCGCTAAATATTCCACATGGGAGGACAAGAATTTTATACAGAAGCATTAAGAACTACTCAAGAATTGAGGACAACACTTTTTGAAGGAGAGAGGCATGTTAGGCCCTTATACTACTAGTGTAACCCCTTATTGTTATTAGTATAACCCACTTATTATATTGATGTACCCATGTAGTGCCCATATTGCTACTATTGTGCCCCATAGAAGCCCACTATTGTTATTATTGTTCCCTTACATTATTATTGTTATGTCAGCTCTGATTATGTTATGACCCCTTAGACTCCTATATATAGAAAGGAGGTCTTTTCATTTGTATCATCCAAGAATTGTTCATTTATGTAATTTAAAGGAGGTTGCCCCATCGAAGAGGCTGAATTCTAAGGCGTTGATCTATCTTTTCTATCTTTTCTTGAGCTGGTTTCATAACAAAATTGGTATCCATTTCCATGCTTGAGGATAGAGGCTATGATGTGATTTTCTCGAAAGGAAAGGCGTTGCTTCGACACATAGCCACGGGTCAAGTAAAGAAGATAGGGATTCTAGTGAAGGATATCTATAAGCTGGAGGTAGAGCATTGTGTTTCTTTGAGCATGAAAGCAGATATGGTATAGATATGAGACGTTGGTGATTTTTGGCACAAGCGATTAGGTCACTTGCATCATGGGGCTTTGAAAATCTTGCAGCCAATTTCTATCGGTTTTCCCAAAGGTACACTAGAGCATGTTGATATATGCAAGGGGTGTACTTTGGGTAAATACACTAAGGCTTCCTTTCACGATAGATACATTTGAGCAAAGGTGATTCTAGAATGATTCTACTCAGATGTGTGGACCATTCTCGACAACAACCACGTCCAAACACATGTATTATGATATATTTGTTGATGACTTTTCTTGTAAATGCTGGATATTTCTCATGCAGAAGAAGGATCAAACTTTCATAAAGTTTTGTGAATTTAAAGCATTGGTAAAGAAAGAGTTTGGCAATAAGGTTAAAGCTCTATAGGGTGGTAACAGTGGTGAGTATGTCTCCAATTAGTTTAAGAGCTTTTGTGCAGAAGAAGGGATTGAATGGGAGTTGACGACACCCCATAACCTTGAACAGAATGGGGTGACCGAGATGAAGAACAGAAGTCTTGTAGGGGAAGCGAGGGTGATGTTTCATAAATAAATCCACCCACTACACTTATGGGCTGAGGCATGCAACACAATGGTTTATGTTCAAAACCATAGCCTGCATCAGATACTTGGGTTGAAGACACCAGAGGAGGCTTCTCTGGTAAGAGACCAAATTTTGGTCACTTAAGGATTTTTGGGTCATCATTATGTTTCCAATTGACCAAAGATGTATGGAAGAAGCTTGAGCTAACAATAGAGTTGAGGATATTTGTGGGGTGCACAGATACACCTCAAAACTATCAGGTGTAGTTTTCAACCAGCAGGATGACAGTGGTTCACAAGGATGTTAGAATTGATGAGTAGAAGGCCATGAATGTTTCCCTTGAGAGGGAGATTTAGCTACATGGAGTTGAGAAACTTTTGGTTCCTAAGGTTGAGGATCGTTAGATTGATGTGGAGAAGCCACATGCAAAGGATCTGAGAGTGGAGACATCCACTTAGGTAGAGTCTTCCAGAGATGGGAGCAAGCGCACTAGAGAGGCTGACAGATTGTTGTCAAATGCACAAGAGAATGTGGGAGCACCCACATCTCAGCGCAAACAGAGGAGGTCACCTGAGAGGTACACTAGATACATGGCTCTTATGAGCGGATGTGTTGTGACAAAGCCATCTTCCTTTGACGAGGAAGTGCAACAACTGATTTGGGTTGATGCCATGGCTAAGGAGTATGACTCCATAGTTCATAACAGTGTCTGGGATGTGTTCTTGAGACTGAAGGAGAAGTCAGTGGTGAGCTCTCAATGGATTTACAAGGTAAAGCAAGTTGCACATGGTAGTGTGGAGAAGCATAAGGCCATATTTGTGGCCCATGGATTTTCACAGGAAGAGGGGATTGACTATGATTAGACCTTTTCTCCTGTTGGAAGGTACTCATCGATCATATCTATATTGGCACTAACAATGTAGATGGTTTGGAAGATACATAAGATGGATGTAAATACAACCTTCCTTAATGGCATGATAGAGGAAGAGGTGTACATAGAACAACCTGAAGGTTTGAGACCTTCGACCATGAGTCGCATGTGTGTCAACTGAAGAGAGAATTGTATGGGCTAAAGCAAGCACCTCGTGCTTGATACACTAGGATAGATAGCTACTTCACTAGGTTTGGCTTCACGAAGAGTGAAGCAATTGCAAACTTGTACCACATAGTGGTGGAAGGTAAATTTTTTATCATTGTACTTTATGTTGATGATATAATACTAACAGTTGATGATCCGTTGATTAAGTCTTGCAAGGAGGACCTTGCAAGAGAGTTTGAGATGAAGGACTTGGGGCTCATACATTACTTTCTGGGCATGGAAGTATGGCAGGGTGATGGGGAGTTGTTTGTGTCTTAAGGCAAGTATGCCAACAAGATACTCAATAGGTTATGCATGGAGAGAAGCAAACCTATGGAGACTCCTCTAGAAGGTAACTAGAAGAAGGATCATGCTACTTTGGAGGAAGTAGTGTAAGCTACTATTTATAGGAAGCTTGTGGGCTCACTCATATACTTGGTGAACACACGACCATATATGTGCTATGCAGTTAACCAACTTAGCCAACAGATGGTTAGGCCTATCAAGTTGTATTGGAAGGTGAAAAATCATGTGTTAAGATACCTTAGGGGCACTACTTAGTACACATTGTTGTACAAACAGACAAACGCAGTGAAGCTTCAAGGCTTCACTGATGCAGATTGGGCAGGCAGTCCATCCGACAAGAAGAGCACATCAGGAGGGATCTTCAGTATTGGGTCAGTGGTAGTTTCTTGGTATAACAGGAAACAAAGATCGGTTGCACTCAGTTCAACAGAGGAAGAGTACATGGCTGCAAGTCAGGCAACATGTGAGGTCATCTAGATGAGTAAGATCATGGTTAGTTAGTTTGTTTAGTCAGCAGATGGATCCAACTGTGATTTACTACGATAATCAGAGTTGTATCAAAATATCTAGAAATCCAGTTTTTCCTTATCCGTCCAAGGATATTGATATCCGATATCATCATCTTCGAGATTGTGTATTGAGGCGGATTATGTTGTTAGACTACACTCCCACAGAGGAGCAAGATGTTGACATTTTGACAAAGGAATTGTCAAGATGTAAATTCGAGTTACACAGAGATAGGAGCGGGGTAATTGATAATCCCTTTCTTGTTGAGAGGGAGTGTTGAAAAATGGAAATAAGAAATTCGAGTTTAAATTTGTCCTTGAATTTAAACTATGAATTAAAATCGAATTCTATTCTCATAAAAAGTTGTAAATAGTTAATTAAGTTTAATTCACTTAATTATCTTAGGAAATTCGAGTTGGAAGTCTTTCTGAAGTCATGTGTATGTTCTCCCTAAGATTTAGGGGCCCAGGATGAGTTTAGTTAAGTTGTAATTAGATTACTCAATTTACTGAGCTATGGGCAATTAAACTAGTTCTAAATGTTTGTTGAACTAGTAGAAGATTAGGAGTTAGTTGGTGCACTGGTGCATCCATAGGCTCTACTCCAACTAACTAAAGATTCACTCATCGAAAACTCATGCATGTCAGTTATGAGAATGACCCAGTTGAGTTTAGAGTGCCGGGACAATGTAGTATTAGTTGTATGATTTACCGAGTTGTACATATCATGCATGAAATTGGAACAAGACCTAGATTTGGATTGCGTAGTTATGGAAGCATGAAATACCAATTAAATATGGGTTATTCAACCTAGATTTGCGTAAGGAAATAGGGGCTTGGAGTGCAGCAAAAATTGGCAAATATTGGCCTAAGCTAGCTTGTGAGCAGAGAGTTGAGCATACTTGTGCTTAATTGTTCTAGTAAGAACAAGATTTGTATTTTCAATAATATTTCCATAACTAAAGATAGGTGGGGTTTTGAGAAATGGCTTTCATGAGAAAAACTTATTCTGTTATGTGCCATTGATTGTCTTCCTCTTGCTATTATTGTTTTCATCGATATATTGGCTTCCGCTAGTTGAAAGTAGAATTAGATTCTTGTCTTTTGTTTTAGTACACTACATGAGCTGTGAATCTACAGGAAAATCTACATAACCATCGTAATGTGGTCTCTTACAGTTGAAAAATTCGTTGGCAAGCTTCATTTTTCCAATTCCACCTACACCTGCAATCCCCACAAGTGGGGTCTCTACCAACTATTGCTTTTTTTGTGATAAGATGGTATTTTCAAAATCTTCAATTTATTCTCCCAAACCAGTTGCATATTTGGCCACATGCAACTTTGGTTGTGGAACCTCTTTCAACACCATGTGCATGATCCTCTCGAATAGTTCCACCTCGTCCTTGAATATTCATATATTCGAAGTTAGTGAAGTGACAAGAGAACAACAACATACTACCTTAGATGTCATATGGATATCAATTCATAAAAGTGAAGCTAATATAGATTTACAAATTAAGAAATAACACGGATTGGAACAATCAGAGATGTTCACGCATTACATGCCTCCAACTCAAAGTCAGTTATATCTGCAACATGAGAAAGGGCATCTCTCCAACCTTGAATTCTTTGGGGGAAGTATCACGCCTTTTCTTCATGTTTGTGCAGGGATTTAGCGTATAGTCCATTTTGAGCTTCGTCCACCCATGAGAGATAAAAAGGCTTAACATTGTAAAATACAGTCACAATGGTAGCCCCATGCTTCTTGTAATCCACCATGAGACGAAGCTCATCACGACACCATTTCGAATTGGCATAGTTTTCAAAGAAAATTTCTATGTGGACAGAGCCGACTTAGAAAAAAACTTCGATTTGAGAAATATTTCTTTTTCCAACCTGTAATTTTGGTCAGTCAAGAAACACTCACAATCCATGAGAATTAAGGCGTCGATAGAGATGTGAGGTGATGTTTTTTTTACATCGAAGCTTCAGTGATCAGAGAGGATCTTGTCAGATCAGTTGCACAAGTTCATCATCAGTATTTAGTCTCGTCAGTTTCGATAGTGTTGTTAAGGTCCAGGTTGTTCAGGTGATGTTAATGGTTTTCATGGAGATGGTTTTGTACATGGCTGTTGACATGTGATTGTCGTCAGTTCCGCCATGATTTGGTCATCAAAATATGTTTGTTGTTCACCTCACAGGATTTGGGTTTTCTTGTCCACTCGCAGGTAGATCATCGACATGGGTGAGTCATCCGTTGCAGGGGTTCGATATGGTTTGTCGTCATGTGATGACGTCACAAAAGTGGCTTTGTGACGAAGATGTGTGTTGGGTGAATGTCACTTTGTGAAAAATGATTGTAATCAGGTTTTTGATGTACACTATGTATTAAACCCTAAAACTACATCTAAACCATAACCCTAATCCTATGCATCAAAATACATCTAAACCTAATCCTAAGTCTAAACCATTACCTAAGTTCTAAACCTATAAAAACATTACAATACCAATCTATGTGTTAAAACCTAACACATATAACATAACTCTAAACCCTTTCGGCCTATGTCAAAACACATGAAAAACAGTACAAATACATTAACACAGTCATAAGCCGCAGCCTTGACCGCGTGGGAGAAGACCGTGGCTGTAGTGGTCATGTGAAGAAAGTGTAAAGCTATCAGGGTAGCCATACCTTAGTCCCTAACCGCTATCGAAAACCGTGTCGGGATAGTTGGCATGTTAGCGGGAAGTGTAAAGCCGCTGGGGTTAGCATAAACGACAGTCATAACTACAGAGTCTAACCGCATTGGAGACCACAGGCATAAACTATCACATGTGAACAGAAGGGTTAGCACCGGGAGTTAACCATTCGGTTACAGTTGACCATAGCAGAAAACTGTAACAACAGTTGTCACATGCAAGCCGGAACCATCAGAGCACCATCAGCCGAGACTGCCGGGGGAAAGCACAGAGGTGGCAGCCTGTGGCTGGTCACATGTAACCATCAGCCTCCTTCGCCTGGTCAACAAAGCCGCCAACAGTTAGAGATTTAATATAATGTTATTTTTGGGTTTTTGAACTTAAGTTTTGGTTATTTAATTCATGGACCTTGTAACAAATGCCTAATGTGGCAAACTTTGATAGGACCGAAACCAATAAACCCCAGATTGCAACCAATTCTTTCCTAAACACAACCTAAGGAGTTCGAATGCACCTGGTAGATGTCAAAAAGGCAGTTTTGTTTCATATGGTGATTTATAAATACATGAAAGTAAGAGGTCACGAAGGAGGAAGATGTTAAAGTAGTGGCGATTGTGTTGTGTGCCATTTGGAATAATAATAATAGATCAACATATAAATAAAAATATTAACCTGCCAGATGATGTGCAGGCAACAGATCGATAGGAAGTTTGAAGCACAAGTAATAGTAACAATGAAGTAGATGATGTGTAGGAAGGCATACTAATGGGAAGTTTGAAGCACCAAACCCTTAGATGGAAAAAAGAAAAAGCAAGTGCGGTTTTCTAGGTAAAGATTCAGTGGTTTTAATCATTACAAAGACACAGTTACCTGGAAACCACAACTCTGTAATTACGCATTGGGCATTGTTATGTTGTGTAAGGCCTCTTATCACTCCATCTTTACCATGTCATGTTGTGTAGGCATGAATAGTGTAAACATGCGACTTTTTCATTGCCTCGATATGGGGACTTGTTGAGCCTCTAGCAACCCATATGTCTCCCACACCATCCGACTCCCACTTTTCATCTGCCTCTGTTTAGTGTATATTTTTCCTTAGGGTATGTGATGGTACATCATGCATGATGCTATATGTATGCCCCATGGGGATAATTAAACATGCAAAAACAAAATTTTGAAATTCTGGAAAATAAGCCAAGAAAAACAGTCACATCCAAATGGTAGACCATGCTTTTGGTGGATAGCTTGTCGCAGACTATCTACAATTTGTAAGGGTGTGATCTCAGAGTTGAATTAAAAAAACCCAAAAATGGTTGGTTCCTTTAGCAGGTCATTTGCAAATTTAAGGGATTTTATTGATATGTTTTTATGGAGTCCACAACAAGAAAGTTTCCTTTGGAAAAATATTCATCATCATGTGAAGTGAGTTCTAAGAAACAATGCATTGTTACCGATAGTGACAATGAAGTGGCCTTGAAAATAGCTCAAAAATCAAAGTCCTCAGATGAAAGTTAAACCAAGACCAAATCATAGTGCTCGTTGCCTTGATTCCAACAGTGTGAATGACACTCAAATTTGTGTCTATATGCTCAACTTTGTAGCTCGTCAAAGTTCTAGTCAAACTTGGACAAGTGGCAATCACTAATGAGGCAAAAAAATGTCAGAGTCCCAAGGCACGAAAAATGATGGTTGGAAAGGGTGAATTTATTGCCTTCTTAATTTTCCTAATAGCCCTTAAATTCTTACGGAAAATTTGTGTATATGGCCTCTATATATAAAAATAAAAAAAATTTGGGTTGGCGGACCACCAACCCCGCCACACGGGACAATGGTTATGTTAAATATATTACAAAACGGGTGGGTGGGCCACCACCGGTGGACCTGACCGATCCACTGAACAATGATGTAACTTAAATAAAGTGTGGAGTTGGCGGGGGTTGAACCCGCCTGGGCCGGTAGGCCAGCACGCCACTCGCACGGCTCCAAGTGGCATCCTCCCATATGAACTTTGCCCAAAAACTATATTGCACCAACCTTAAAACAAAACTACCAAACAATAATATGTTATATTGGGAGCGATGGGGGTTTGAACCATTTCCACCCCCGGCCTAAACAGCTCTGCCACCAATAAGCCACATCTCATTCCTTGGTGGCTCTGCCCATCATTTCTATTTAAACCTTCATTTGCCCATTCAAATGAGACCGGTGGAGGGAGGATTGTTATTTTTTGGTAGCATCAAAAGTGCTCTAGCCATGAAAATTGGTGAATAGGCTAAGGCATGTGATCTATAAAGAACCCATAAACTGTTTGGTGAAATTCCACCCGGATTGTATTTTATTACAATAATTAATATTTTTAATGGGTTCCTAAGTCTAAACTTAGGGAAATTAAAATATTAATGGGTATTAATCAAAATATGGGTGAGAATGATCTAGAAGGTAGATCAAGTCATGTTTTAATCTTAATCATTGATTAGATACTTAATATCAGTCGTTGAAGACTCAATAGGAAAAGTAGAAAATGGAGGCTTGGGGTTCATTTGGAGAGAGAGAGAGAGAGAGAGAGAGAGAGAGAGAGAGAGAGAGAGAGAGAGAGAGAGAATTGATTTGGAGTTCAATTTCTGGGGCTAGGAAGCTGAGAAATTTGAACTAAGTGATCATTCAGCAGCAGAGGGGTAGTGAGAATCTGGAAGGACTTTCCAAAGAATACTGACAGAGAGACAAAGAGAGCTTGTAGAGAGGCAGCGCAGTAACCAGAAAAGGTTGATGTTGGGCCAATCCAGGCCCACGTAGTCCCTACACAGAGCCAGAAGGGTCAGCGTAGAGTAGAAAAGATGCTTGTAACGCAGAATCCAGAACTATCAGAAGAGGCGGAACTGTCGGGAACTACCGGAATAGTCAGGAGAGTTGATGCAAAGGGCAGAGAAGCTTACGCAGAGCCTACGTAGGGCTAGTGCAAAAATAGTAGGGGTTAGCCAGTCTTGTGATGGATCAGTCAGAATTTTGTTGGGTGAAGTGAGGTAAAACTCACTCAGATTTTCCTCCAGTATTTTCTCTGTAAAGGATTTTTGGTTGAGCATCCTATATTTGTATTCAAATATTTCTCATGCATACTAATAAAACCTCAAAGTTGTTGCACCCGTTTTCCCTCATTGATTTTTTCTGGGGACTATTGTGTCCAAAAATAAGTGTGTCATATGTATCTTGTTCTTTTCTCTATTTTTTGTTTCATGAGATCAAATATTTAGTTAGTGTAGGTTGCAAAAGTAGTTTGCTTTAGTATTCCGAAGAATAACTTGATGAGTGTAATTTAAAAGTCAAGTAGGTGAAGTAGATTCATATTTGCTGCAGTAGGGATTTCTTCAGTAGTTTGAATTTTCAGATGGTATCAGAGCATTGATTTTGAAGTAGGGAAGATCAGATTCAGTGATGAGCAGTGAGACCGAAAGCGGCACTTGGCAGCAATTTGAATCCCCTTGAAGGGATTGTGCAATCCTTGTCGAAAAGTATATGCGAGGAAATCTCTCTCTGAGTGAGATGATGGAGAGGTCTGATTTCCAGTTCATGAGTTTGCAGAAGCAGAGGGAGTGACACAGAGCCTTGATGTAGTGCTTGAGGGCGCAATTTCTGCCAGGGCAGAAATCCTCTAGAAAAGAATGAATACATGTAGAAGGGAAATTTTCTCCTCACAAAAATTTCCGCCAAAAAGTTTGAATTTCTCACTTGCTAAGCAACTAAGCAGTGCTAAGCAGTGAGTAGAGGAGTCAGTTCAATAGTTTGGTAAGATGGAATCACATGGGCTCGGAGATCAAGACAGGTTGGAAGTTGCTTCCAACTATGTCATATGGAAGACTAGAATCATAGTTGTTCTGGAGGAACATGATCTCGAGACCTACATCAATAGTGTTGCATTTTTTCTTGTTCACAATGATCAAAAGAAGAAATACAAGGTCGTGCAAGGGAAGGAAACAAGGCTCATTCTTGATGGAGTTCAAGATCATGTGGTCTCACACTTGCAGGGAAATGATACAGTCCAAGAGATGTGCGAAGTCTTGTCTTCTCTATATGAAGGCTCTTCCGAAAAATGGAAGATGTATCTGGAGCAGAAGTTGCAATGGACTTTTATGCAGAAAGGAGAAGGGGTGAACCTATATCTTTAGCGTCTTTAGGACACCAGAGACTAGCTTGCTACAGTGGGGTCCACTCCCAATCCAACCATGATGGTGAGGATAGCCCTGAATGGAGTCTTAGATGAATGGAAAGTTTTTGTCCAAAGCATATTTGGAAGAGAAAAACTATCTTCATGGGAGGAGATGTGGGCGGCTCTTTAATAGGAGGAGTTAAGGAGGGACCTAGTGAAGGTCAAGCTAAGTGGCAGGAATGGGAGTAGCAAAAAGATGAAGGAGGAGGAGGAAAACGTAGCTCTAGCATCGAAGGGATAGCAAAAGACGAAGCGAAAGAAGGACATTTCAAAGTTGAAATGTTTCAGTTGTGGCGAGATGGGCCACTATGCATCCCAGTGTCCTTTGAAGAAAAAGGACAAGGATGAGAAACATGATCCTAAGGTTGCTTTAGTAAATATTGATGAGGATGAGTGTGCCATGAATGCCCACACATCTACTGGAGGGAGATGGGGTGATATTGAGTCGTAGTCAAGAGGACTACATGTGGGTAGGGTCCTTGAGGAGTCCATCACTTGGAAAAATTCCTTACTATGGGAGCCCAAGATTCAGTAGTAGCGAGATGGACTTAGTGTTAGATGATGCAATGGAGTGTTTGGAGGAAAGTTGTAGTAGCTAGGGACCAGAGACTAATCATCGTAGAGCAAGGTTGGCAGAAGTGTAATTGGCACAGTGTAAGAGTCAGCAGCAGTGAAAAATACTTAGAGGGTTAGAATCAATAGCAATCAAACTCCAACATTCATTGTATTATGTTGAACACAGTTAAGTTCAACTAATTTTGGATGTTTTTCAGTTGCTTCTCTCAGCAACTGAGTTGCAATATAGATGCAATATTAGCAGTGGTAGTGCTAGCAGCATACTCGATGCATCATTTGAGAGGGAGCTGTAGTAAAAATGTAGTAGTGGCAGTGGTTGTGTCATGGAAAGCAGTACAATAGTAGCAACAACACAATGTTGGTGGCAGCAACAGTGCAAAAAGGAGGTTCTTCAGAGTCAGAGCAGCATGCAGGTGGTCATTGTTGCTAGAGAACTTTCCTCATTAAGAGGGAGTGTTAGTTTTTGGTATCATCGGAAGTGTTATAGCTTTGAAAATTGGTGGAGAGGCTAAGTCACATGAGTTCTAAAGAACCCAGAAACCGTTTGGTGAAATTCCACCCAGATTGTATTTTATTAAAATAATTAATATTTTTAATGGGGTTCCTAAGTCTAAAATTATGGAAATTAAAATATTAATGGGTATTGATCAAAATATGGGTAAGAATGATTTAGAAGATGGATCAAGTCATGTTTTAATATTAGTCATTGATTAGAGACTTAATCTTGGACGTTGAAGACTTAACAAGAAAAGTATAAAATGGAGGCTTGGGGTTCATTTAGAGATACAAAGAGAGAGAGAGAGATAATTGATTTGGAGTTTGATTTTTGGGGCTAGGAAGCTGAGAAATTCAAACTAAGTGATCATTCAGCAGCAGAGGGGCAGTGAGAATCTAGAAGAAGGACTTTCCGCAGAATATTGACAGAGAGGTAGAGAGAGCTTGCAGAGAGACAACACAGTAGTCGGGAAAGGATGATGTTAAGCCAGTCTGGGTCCACGCAGTCCCTATGTAGAGTCGGAAGGGCTAGCGCAGAGTAGAAAAGTTGCCTATCACGTAGAATCCAGAACTACCGAAATTGCCAGGAATTGTCTGAACAGTCGGGAGAGATGACGCAGAAGGAAGGTAAGCTGACGCAGAGCCTACGCAGGGCCAGTGAAGAAATAGTCAGGGTTAGCTAGTCTTGTGCCGGATCAGCGGAAATTCTACTGGGTGAAGTGATGTAAAACTTACTCAGATTTTCCACCAATATTTTCTCTCTAAAGTATTTCTAGCTGAGCATCCTAGATTTGTATTAAGATATTTCTCCTACATAATAATAAACCCTCAGAGTTGCACCGGTTTTCCTGCATTAGGTTTTTCTGAAGTCTGTTGTGTCCAAAAATAAGTGTGTCTTATGTATCTTATTTTTTGCTATGTTTTCTATTTCACGGGATCAAATATTTAATTAGTGTAGGCTGCAGAAGTAGTTTGCTTCAGTATTCAAAAGAATAACTTGATGAATATAATTTAAAAATCAATTAGGTGAAGTAGATTCAGATTTGTTGCAGTAGGGGTTCCTTCAATAGTTGGAATTTTCACACAGATGATGGAATCGTGAGTGGCCAGAGGTGGTGGAACCATGAGTGAGGGATCAGTTTAGATGCTGAAAAGGTTCCCTTAGAAGTCCAGGGGTGTCAGTGTGAAAATTTGACAAGTTTATAGTTGATTTTGTGCATTTTCACGCCAAGAATCCAACCGTGTAGTTCGTTTCTCTAGCCGAGGTCCCCATTTTCAGGCCATCATCCGAATTGGAGATACAAGGGTCATTTTTGTAATTTTTCTTGTAACTAATTTCTTTGATGCCACTTAATGAAAGAAGGTCTCCCCACTTTGAGAAGGGCTTGGAGACATAGCCCACATTAGGTGAACTCCATAAACAAATCGTTTGTGTGCATTTGATCTTATGGTTGCTTTATGATTTCCACTTCTTTTTCATGTGTTAAGTTACTTGGTTATTATGCTCTTTTATATTCAATTATGTATGCATCCTTGAAGTTAAAAGATCTGGATCAATTTTATTGATATGTTTTTATGGAGACCACCACAAGAAAGTGTCGTGTGGAATCATCTTCAGCATTATGTGAAGTGACTTCTAAGCGGAAATGCATTATTACCAATAGTGACAATGAAATATTTGAAGAAATGTTTGCTCTGCTATAAGAAATCGAGGTCACCAAGAAGCACTGCTTCAAGAGACATGAGGCTAATTTACAAGAGGTCAATCGAGGTGAGAAAGGTTGATGATGCATCTTATCTCCAGTTGCTCGTTGCAAAGTCCATATAGGTGACGAAATCCAGTGATGCCAAAAATAATTACATCTCATGCATCCTGTAAGCATTCAAATAGTAGGAGTGGGACCTGTGAGTTTTATTAGAAAGTTCTAAAATAAGTTTGCATCTCAATATAGTTAGATTTCTCTAAATACTTAGATATAAATATAAACAAAAATTATATATTTGTTCAATAAAAATATATACTTAATGGTAAATATAAAGAAGATTATATATTTGCTAAGTTAACACGTGATATAAATATAACATTTAGAATGATTGAATTTCTCAAGAAAGATTGAATTTGTCAGTGTAATTTTTTTTCAAATTCCTCATTCTAAAAGACACCTCGTGAATTTGAATGCCTTTAAACATTTGATGATATATATATATATATATATATATATATATATATATTAATTGAAATGGAAACCATGATTATATTAACCATATTAAAAATATGGTATTTAAAAACATTTTTTACACCATTTCAAAAATAATCCATCACATAATATCTTTTATAATTTTTAAAATAAAACAATGTTACATGAATATTATATACCTCATAAGTTTGAATACTTATATAATAAATATTTTTAAACAAGTTTTCTTTTCAATTTGAAAGATAAATGGTGTTTTCACTTTGTATTAAAAAAAATCATGAAAATCTAATTGTATCCCAAAAAACTGAAAAATTACAATATTTAATCTCATAAAAATAAACTATATGTTCTAACGATCGAGTTTTGCAACAAATGATTGGTAGGAATCAATGGTAATTCGAAGTAGTAAGTGGATGCAAGTTAAATAAAATGAAAATTATTCCTTCCCTCTTACAAGCAAAAAAAATTCACAACTAAATATCTATTTTTCAAACCCACTCTTAAATGGTTACTTCAAAAAGTAAATGATATATAATTGTAGTGTATAAAAATAATAAGAAATCTTTTTTGAACTAGTATATAACATATAATGGACCCAATTGTGGTGAATTTTGGGGTGACTTGTGCGGAGCAAGGTGAGGGGGTTATTGTCCCACTTGGTCAATGGATCGGGAGGCTTGGCAACACACCCTCTAAGATGTTTTAATGCTTATGGATCACGACAAGAGAAGGGCCATTAAAGCTTGTCATTCCTAATGGTAGAAGTGTCCTCAGACATGTAATTTTATTAATCGGAAAAAAAAAAAAAAAAAAAAAAAATTACATATTTGATTTTGCAAGAGTTTACACCCGAACAACCAAACACTCTTGCAATGAGCTATTTATAAGCTCAATGTCCTAACTACCTCTCATTATGGATCACTTATTAAATAACAAGTGTCCATTTACAATAAATGCTATTCAAAACAACTAGCTAATTAATCTTCTAAAATAGAGCCTAAGATACGACACATTTGGAGAGTCATATCTTGTTACAACAATATACTAATTCTAAATGTCTCCATTAAATAATTAAACATTCTAGAATAATAATTATTAATTTAATATCTTAAATTCATAATTATTTTATTCCAACTTTATAACCTATCATAATATTTTATTTTTGGATCATCTAACATTCCCCCTATGATCCAAAGATACATTACAACAAATACCAAGTTCATCCTTGAACTTAGTAAATTTTATTCTGCCAAGCGGTTTCGTGAAAATGTCGGAGATCTGATCTTCGGAAGGACAATAAACTGGCTTGAGGACATCTTTGGCAATGAGAGATCTGATATGATGATACTTGGTGTCCACATGCTTTGTCTTTGAATGAAAAACTGGGTTCTTGGCAAGTTTGATGGCTGACTAGCTGTCAATGAATAATGATGTAGCTTTGGCCTGACAAATGCCCAAGTCCTACAAAATTCTACGCAACCAAATAATTTCACATGTTGCTTCCCATGCTGAACTGTACTCTACTTCTGCTGAAGAAGTGGCCATTGTAGCTTGTTTCTTACAACTCCAAGATACTGTTGTTGACCCCATGCTCATTAAATAACCTGATGTTGATTCTCAATCATCAATGCTTCCAAAAAAGTCGGCATCGGAATATCCACCAAGTACAAATTTTTTAGTCTTTGTGTAAAGAAGACCACAATCTTTTGTTCCTTGGATATATCGAAGAACTCTTTTGGCTACATTCCAGTGGCTGTCTCATGGTTCCTGCATAAAACGTGAAAGAATACTGACTACATAAGATAGATCAGGGCAAGTATTTGTCAAATAAATCAAGCTTCCAATCAACTGTCTGTAAGTTGTACTATCCACCTTCCCCCCCCTTCAAATTTTCAAAGTTTCAAGTTTTGCTCCATGGGGGTGAGAATGGGCTTGCAATCCTACATGTCAAATCACTGAAGAACCTCTGCTACATACTTACTTTGAGAACTAAAAATATGATGTGGACGTTGGAAGACTTCAATTCCAAGATAGTAGTGAAGTAATCCCAAATCTGTCATTTTAAAACCTACATGTAACTCCTTTTTCACTTGTGCAATATGATCATCATGGTTGCTAGTAATGATCAAATCATCTACATACATAACAAGAATTACCAGATATTTCCTTGTTGTCACACATACAAAGTATCATCAGATTCACTTCATTGAAAACCAACTTGCTTAAGGTATTCATCCATGTTTTCATACCAAGCTCGAGGAGCTTGTTTTAACCCATATAAAGCCTTCATCAATTTGCAGACTTTATTTTCTTGTCCTTCAATTTCAAAACCTGGTGGTTGTGTCATATACATTTCTTCCTATAAATCCCCATTGAGAAAATCACTTTTCACATCCATTTGATGAACTTTCCATCCTTTCTGAGTGGCCAATGCAAGTTTTAATCGGATGGTGTTCCATTTAGTTGTAGGAGCAAACGTTTCCTCATAATCAATGCCTTCCTATTGCACAAAACCTTTTGCGACAATTCATGCTTTATACTTTTCAAGTTCTCCCTTTTAATTATACTTAATTTTGTAAACCCATTTGCATCCTATGGGTTTAACATTTGATGGACAATCAACAAGTTTCCAAGTGTTGTTATTAATTACTGCTTGATATTCTTCAACCATAGCCTGTTGCCATTCTTTATGTTTTACTGCTTCTTTGTATGTGGAAGGTTCAGTAAAATCATTTTCTATCAAGGCAAAATTTCCTTCACTTCTATGTGCCCTTCTGGTGCCTATTTTATTCTACTCATTAGGCTTTACATCTTTCAAAAGTTGAACTACCCATTTCGATAGTTGGTGCTCACTTGTTTGCATTTCTGAAAAGTCTCCATCATTGTAAAGAGGATTAATATAAACTGATGCTCTTCGTTCAGGTGAAGAGTCTGGAGAATCATTGTCAGAAGAACTAATGCTGATTGGAGATGCGAATGAACTACTAGAAGACCTAGATGATGTTGTTGAAGTAGATGGACTGGATGACTCATCTTCAGAGGAAGGAAAATCAAGTTCATACCAATTTGGTGAAGTTGGCTGACTTTGCATTTTTCTTTTCTTTAAATGCCCTTAGTTTCTAACTTTTGAAGAAGACTTTTGATTTCTTCAGCACTCTTACTTTCTGTTTCATCAAAGATTACATCCCTGCTCACAATGAATTTTCCATTGGTCAAAAGACGGTACCCTTTCTTCTCATTAGAATAGCCAATCATTGTGCATTTTAAACTTCTTGAGTCAAGCTTAGTTCATTTTTCTTTCATAACTAAGGCATAACATACTGATCCAAAAACTCAAAGATGTTTAACTCTAGGTTTGAAACCAAACCAAGCTTCATAAGGTGTGATTCCATCTAAAGAAGCAGTTGGAGATATGTTTCTTAAGTAGACAATTGTATGTATTGCTTCTACCCAATATGTTGGACTTAACCTCTTGAAAGTTAACATGGATCTCGCCATTCCTAACAAGGTGTGATTCATTCTTTCGACTACTCCATTTTTCTGTGGAGTGTAAACATTAGTAAGATGTCATCTTATGCCATTTTCATTGCAATAAGTTTTGAATTCATTTGAAGTGAATTATCCCCCATTATCTGTCCTGGGAGTACCTGTCTTTTCTTTGACTTCATTTTCAACAAGTTGGCGAAAAATTTTAAACTGATCAAATGCTTCTGACTTGTTCTTCAAGAAGTAAACCCAAGTCATTCTGCTGAAATCGTCAACGAATAGTAAGAAATATTTGCAACCAACCACAAAATGAAGTTTGTAGTGGTCCACAAACATCACTATGAACTAGTTGTAGCCGCCTATTGTCACGCCATGAACTTGTTGGAAAAATTTCTCGACTTTGTTTGCCATAAATGCAAGCTTCACATTTTTCATTTTCCCTTTTGAAAGTGGGAAGTCCTTTAACCATTCCTTGTTTCTGCAATTGAGAAAGACTCTCAAAATTTAAATGTCCATATCTTACATGCCATAGTCTTACAGGTGAAATACATGTAGTCACTGCCCTTGCAAAATCAGAATGCCTTGGAATAATTGTCCCTTTCATCCGTAAAAGTTTTCAAGCTCTATTTGACTGAATTAATCTTGACTAAACCATCTTCCATAATCACCTGATGTCCTGCTTGTCGAATCGTGACTAAAGAGAGCAATTTTTTCTTAAAAGTTGGTACATACCATACATTGGAAATCATTTTTTCTCCAATGCAAGGGAGAAAAACTTTAATTGCTCCTTTTGCATAAGTAGTATGTTTTGTATCATCTGCAAGAAAAATGGAATTAAGTTGGCAATCTTGAAAATTCCAAAAAAATCACATCGACAAGTCATGTGCTGAGTTGCCCCTGAATCCAAGATCCAGGCATCTTCATAATCACTTCTAAGATGGGATGAAAGTTGTGATGCTGGCGAGGAAGTAAAAACATATTATAAGTTATCATCATCTTGATCGTTTGCAAATTGCGTTGAATGCTGCTAAAACTTGGGAATTTTGTTAAGAGAAGTTCGACAATCTTCAGCATAATATCCAACTTTGTTACATTGTTGACACACAATTTGACTTAAGTCTCTTCCTCTTCCTGAAGATTGTCCTCTGCCTCTGCTTTGACTTCTATGTTGAGATTGTCCTCTACCTTGATTATTATTTCCTTGTCCTTGAAAATTGCCTCTTCCTTGGTTGTTTCCTCTACCTTGAAAATTACTCCTTCCTGAACTATTGCCTCTATTAAAGTTGTTTCCTCTGCTTTGGCTTTGACCTCGACTTTGTACATTATGTGCTACTTGATTCTGATTGAAATTCCCTCTGCCTCTGCCTCGAGAACTGTCTGCTGATGATTTACTAGTGCTGGCCTCTGTGAAAAAAACATCTTCACCAACTTTCTTCTTCTTCCCAAAGGTTTTATCATGTTGGGTCAACATTTCACAGAGCTCATCAAACTTTAGTTTCTCTAATTTCCCAGTTAATTGTAGAGTCTCCAAAAAATGCGTGTAGGAAGAAGGAAGTCCAGCAATTACAATTGTGACCATAAAGCTATCATCTATTGCTGGAAAACCAACATTAATGATTTCCTACCTAATATTCTTAAGTCTTGAGATATATTCAAGAACATCACCTCCTTCAGTTAATTTTTGTTGCAACAATTTTAATTGTAGATCAAATTTCTTTGATTTAGGCTGAGTATCAAAGAGGTCTTTAAAAGTTTTCAAAGCAGACCATGCATCTGTAGCATTTTCTATATGGACATACATTTCATCATTGACAGAAGATTTAATAAGAGCTAAGGCTTTGGCATTCTTAACTTCCCATTTTGCTAGTGCAACTGCATCTGTGGGTTTATTTGGCTTAATATCACCATAACATATACCCTGCCATAATTCATTGTAAATGAGAGTGATTTTGATGAGGAGGTGCCACGTTTTATAGGATTTTGTACCTTCAAGTTTGTCAGAATCAGAGAACAAATTAATTAACTTGGACATTGTAGTGTTGAAGCTTCGCACCAAGAATCAGAAAAAAAATGTCAAGATGGGCAACACAACATGCAACACACAACGCAATAAAAAAACGATCTATCGGGGCTTGGCCTTGACCCTCGTTTAGTCGTTGAAGTAGGAGAAAAATGACTGAACTTTGCACTTGGATCTAGTCAATTTCTCAAAAATTACAAGGTAACTTTCAAAATTTGACTTTTACAACGATGCTCTTGCAAAACTTGGTAAAAAAAAGTTACCCCCCCTGAAAGTAAAATTACTTTGAGTTGCACTTATCCCTTCACAATTGAAATCCCCTTATTACTCCAAAAATTTACAAATCACCTTATTACTCCACAAGCAATAAATTCCCAAAATTAAAAAATCACCAGATCTCTCCAAAATACAATATTCCTTATTTCTCCATTACAAAAAACTTTATGATCCACCTTATTTCTCCATTACAAAAAAACTTTATTATCTTTTAAAACTCCCATTAAAAAAAAAGGTGAATTTTACGTGAACTTTAAAGCATACATCATGCCTTTTAAAAAATCACATCCTTTGACCATTTAAAATAATTCTCGGTGCATGCTTTTAGCAATCCACACTCGCTTTTTGCTGGCAGGCTGGCTCACGCTGGCTTCTTGCTGGCAGGCTTATTTCTGGCAGGTTGGCTCATGCTGGCTTCTTGCTGGTAGGTTGGCTCATGCTGGCTTCTTGCTGCTCACCCTAGCTGGCTTCTTGCTGCTGGTTTCACTGTAAAAAAAATCGCAGAGCCTACACACAGAATTTCAGAAATATACTACCTGAGATATAATAGAAGTAATAGATTTCATAACAGGTGGAGCACCGAAACTGCTCCAAAAAAGACTTAAGACTAGAATCCAACATTCTGGGTAGCGGCACCTGCAGAAACAACAATATTACAGAGCTGCATAACGTATATCGTAGGAAGGAAGAACTAGTGATGTCACTGCTGCTTCGACATACACCAAAAGTAAGCTTTGTCTGCTCAGCTTGAAAACTATTTAGAGCCAAATGCAATTCACATAATCAGTTGCTTCCAAATATTATCTCTCAAACCCAAATTTCACCGATTAAGCTACTCCCCAAATTTACAATTTAATCCACAGTCGGTTCCAAATTTAACGAATATCGATCCCATCATCTATTCGCACAACCGCTTGCTGCTGCGATGAAACTTTCTCCAACATTCCCTTTATGCTGAAAACTACTAATATATGACCCACACTCATTTTCCATTGATGATAGGAATGAAACTAGATTTAAAGGAAATGAATTTTGGGAGCCTTCAAACGTTTCATGCAGAGTGCTTATGTACTCAAAACAAAAAATAAACACATGTTGCAAACGGTATTCCCGTAAATAAATGCCACTATTGAAAAATAAAAATAAAAATGAGTGGGGTATGCCAATCTTGCGGGGCATGGATTTGCTTCTATAAACATAAATCTTCTTATTTCCTACTCCATCCTATTTACACCGCTAGAATTTAACAAGGGACCGGACGTGCATCTCAAGAATTTACCGAAACAATTCAAACGAATCAAAACATTAGATCCAAGAACCCACGCAAGATTTTAAATCCTCCATCGCCAGGCCAGAAATCGTAGTACAAAACTTTTATTTCTTCCGAAGGGGCTGTTCAATCATTAATAAAATTTATGTTTCTTTTAAACAAAGAAAAAAAATTGGACAAATGCCATACCAATCATTTTCTGATCAATTCAATGGAGTTTTCCAAAAACTTGTAGAGCTGGAATCTCCTCCTCACATCCACTGCAACATTACTGGAGCTCTGATACCACAATAATGGCAGAAGTGTCCTTAGACACGTAATTTTATTAATCGATATATATATATATATATATATATATATATATATATATATATATATATATATATATATATATAATAAAATAAATAAAAATAAAAAATAAAAAAAATTACATATTTGATTTTGCAAGAGTTTACACCCAAACAACCAAACACTCTTGCAATGAGCTATTTATAAGCTCAATGTCCTAACTACCTCTAATTATGGATCACTTATTAAATAACAAGTGTCCATTTACAATAAATGCTATTCAAAACAACTAGCTAACTAATCTCCTAAAATAGAGCCTAAGATACGACACATTTGGAGAGTCATATCTTGTTACAACAATATACTAATTCTAAATGTCTCCATTAAATAATTAAACATTCTAGAATAATAATTATTAATTTAATATCTTAAATTAATAATTATTTTATTCCAACTTTATAACCTATGATAATATTTTATTTTTGGATCATCTAACAATTCCAAGCAGAGGTGGGTTATGGCATTGGTTTGTTTAACATATATTGGTGGTAATTTTTGATGCCTTCCGTGTGTGGAAGTGATGGGCATCAATGTTTTAACCACAACAATCATCATGTATTTCTCTGTGGTACTAGTCTTGGTGAAGAGAGATACATGAAAGCGCTAGTTTGAGGCACCTTTCTTATTTTGGGGGGAAGGGGGGTTTCTAGTCCACATGGGCTTCACTCAATGAACCTATGACATATCACGTGTGTTCGTGACATACTAAAAAATATCCTTAATTTGATTACATATTGGAAACTACCTCTAAAAATCACATTATTTAACCCCCTGCCAATACGAAACCAATACACCTTCCCAAATTAACAACCCCTACTTTTACTAAATATTGTAGGTATCCATTTTTTCATTAAGATTTATTATATCGCTTTATATTTTTTCATTAACTTTGAGCTCCATATTTTATAACTTCCAATATAAAAACCCTTTACCCCATTTATATGCTCAATATAGTATGTCATTTCTTCCCTCAATATATACCCCCCTATATGAAGCCACGTGGTGTGGTATTGCTCCTGTGGTGAAACCCTCGTGGTCCATTCATTTAAGGTTGTTGTGCTCATTTCCAAAATTGCGTTTGTAAGAAAATAATTCCATCATACTGGTGTTGATACAAGTGGCTACCGGTGGCTACCCACCTATTCCACTAAGACCCCCAACACCGTTTCTTTTAGTTTCCTTAATTGTAGCAAATTTTACTATTTGGCAGTTTTTTCGGGTCCTAAATTTTCGGAGCTGTTTTGAGGCCCTAAACGACTTTTTTTTGGAAAACATTAAAACCAATATCCCGTGATAAGGATTTGTAGATGAAATTTCTAGTCCTTGGATAGATATTTCTAGCGAGGTATCGCACACGTCAAACGAAGATCGTATGCCAAAGTTACGACCCTGGGAAGTTGGTGTACCAACTAACCCCAACGAGGCCCACACACTTTTGGTGCTTCATCTCCTAAGGTTAATTTTTTGGATGTTTGGGGTTTTCCCTTGTTTATCAATAATAAAAATTCCTACGAGCCTCATTATAACACAGTTCAGAGACACATAGTCGCCACATCTCTTCTCATAGATAAGTTGTCATCGCCCGAGCTAGTTTATTTTCATTATGCATGTAAACAGTTTTCAGTATTTTGTTATCAATGAATTGAAGTTCAATTTTCACTGTAGCTCTCTGTTTTTGTTTAAATCTATATTTCATTTTGTTGCTTCCTAAATACAGATCAAGTGGATTTATTTCAATTCCCACACAATCTTGTCATCTCACAGTTCGTAATGAATAGTTATTCTCTGCAATTTTCTATCTTAGAATGTGTTTTAAGAACTTGTGCAAGTTGTTTTCTTCAAGACTAGATCCTTGAGGTTTTCTTGTGGCCAACCCATGTTCCTTATTTCTCCATGGGATATCCCCTCTTGTTCCTTGTCCCTCATCCTTTTTAGATTTTGGTCATCTGTTCCTACCTCCTACCACAACATTATGTTTAGGGCCTTGCGTTGTGACTATTGTGTCTCCCCACTCCTTCATTATCGGGATTTTTCCATTTCTCATTTCAATTTTTCTATCAACTAACTGTGAATTTCCCCGTTTTTTCTTTTGGGTGGTCATCTTATATGAGTGGTTGCAATATTATCCCCATTATCTTGAGTGGCACCTTTTCATTTTCTTATTGAAAGGTGACAGTGGAAAACATTCTTCCAAGATTAGTCGTTGCTTGATGTGGCTTCTCCCTTGTCCTCTTCTCTTTCTTTGTCCTTTATGGATGTTACCTTCTTTCTTTTGTAGCTCAGTTTTATCCACCATTCCTCATTAGAGGGCATGAGTTCTAAGGGGCGTTGTGTCTAACCAGTAGTGGGTCACATGGGCAACACCCATGTCCTCCATCGGGCTGGAGGACTTTGCTTCACGCTTTTGTTAACTCATGCCAGGTCATATCCAAGAGGAACTCTCACGTGCAAAAAGAGGAAGTTCTATGCAAAGATAACCCCTCTCTGACACAAAGGTCCTCACATAATGGGCTACTTGGATTCCAGACACCATCCACATGACAAAATGTTTCAACCAATACATGCAAATAATCCATATTTATTGGCAGTTGAAATTCCTTCTGGGTCGCACTCTCCTAGACGTACATGAGCATCGAACCGATGTTATTCACTCCCTCTAGCACCTTCGCCGGCATTTGAGAGACTTGAATCAGAAGATGGAGAGAATCGAAGAGAATCTTGGCATTCCCCTATCAGTTGAGAAAACATGTAAGGCCTCTAAGGAGTCCATCCAGGTTGCATGTTTTGATCAAGATCACTGTGCCTAGTATCATTTATGTCTATATGTTTCTTTCCCTATGGTGTAGATTTAGTTCTACATAGGTGTTTTGGAAAATATATCTAGTCTACTATGTTTACTTTTAGCTCACCTTGCCCTCAAATGATTCTCTCCCTTGTAAAGAGTGAAATTTTGGATCTCATCAAATCTCTCTCATAAAATATTAACTTGAATATTTTCAATGTCTTTTATAAACTCTTATTTTAAAAAAGAATGAAATTTTTCACCTACAAAATATATATAATTTTTTTTTTTTTTGAATTGAGGCTTCTATGATCCATATCAAGTTTATGAGAGATTTTTTGGCATAAATCACATGATATGATGACAAATGAAATATCATGTGATTAACGCCGAAAAATCTCTCATAATTTTTTGTTTCTTTTAATTATCAATGTAATAATGAAAGATTGTCTATAAAATAAAAAACTCATATGATAAATAATTTTTTTTACTTTTTTTTTAATTTTAACTTCCATATATATAAACTTTCAAAAATAATATTTTTAATGCTTTTATAATATAATGTGTTTAAAAATATTTTGACCAACGAATCACGATAACAAATTCAAATTTATCATGATATCCACGGTATGATGTGGTGTGTCGGTTAGGGCATGTAACGCAGATGCCCGTTTGGTGTAGTGAGATGAGAGTTGTGCTTTTACTTTACTTGTGTGAGAGGGTTTTATCTATCCATTTGAAACTTTGACGTGTCACAGATATTTTCTTTCAAAGCAATCAATATTTTTATTTTTTTTTAAGATTTAAATTGGTTGATAAAAAACTTCTAGAATTGTGAAATTTTTATTATTTAAAATATAAATTAAGTATTCTAAATATTTTTTGGGATATTTAGATATTTAGTTTTTTTTTTTCCTTAAATTGAATATTATGCATGTAATATACCATTGTAGTAGCTACAACCTCCCTCCAAAATTTTTCCTTAACTTCGTTTTGGAGCCTCTCTACCAACCTTTCACAGCAACATGTCTTGCCTTGTCAAGTACACAAGCTTCAATGATTTTCTTGCAAAAAGACAACATGTCCATCAAAAATTATTGCATCCCCCTCATAGGTTGTTTCACTGGATTTGGTCCAGCTACAGGTTGAGAAGCTCCCTCAAGAAATTGCGCAATTCTAGAGGGCAACCAACCTTCCCTCCAGAAATTGCACAATTCTGTCTGACAGCCTGTTGGGCTCCAGAAGTCTACAAATCTGTCTGTCACTATTCACTAGAAAAAGTGTGCAATTCCTCCCAACAGGACTACTCAGCCTAGAAATTGTGTAATCCTGGGTAGTAGTTAGCTGCACTTCCCAAAAATTGCACAAATATTCTGAGAAGCTAACCCAGCTCCCTCCCAGAAATTCACATTTTTTCCTCCCAGTTGAGCAAACTGTTGCATGTGCAGTTGAGTTGACGGTTCTATCCGGGAATGAGCAAAAATTATTTGCATGCATGGACTACTTCTCCCAAGGCAGCATGCAAAGGCATCCCTTGATTCAGGGATCTACTTTTAGCAACTGGAGGTTGCATGCAAGGATCATTTCAGAAACCTCCCAACAAGTGTCGCTTTTCCTAGATTTGTGGCATGCACGTCGCAACCTCGATTTTATCAAAACTCATCAATCAGACGCTGCAGAGCTCATTACTCACATCGACCTTGCAGCTCTGACATCCCACATTGCACCTAGGAGTCGTCAGCACATTCAACTCAGCTGTTTTTGGGTAAGCTCATAGAACGAAATTACACTGATCTCTGGGTGCGGAAACTTGGTTCCAGCATTTCCCCATACTACTCCGGGTGAGACTTCAGTCTGCGCTCCACGGATTGATGCCGAAAGGGCTAGTAGTGTAGGGATTTGTTTAGTGAAACTAACTATGAACCTGGGTTAGGACCCACTAAGCCAACAAATGGTTTCGTTGTCGGGACCGGGATCTACATACAGAGATGTGTGATGTCACATCACTGGAATCCAACAAAGAAAGAAATTGAGAAGTGGTTTCACAAATTCGCAGCGCAAGAAAATAGAAATCCACGCTTGACAAAAGAACAGTGGTTGGATAGGTACCTATACACAAAGATCCAAGAAATCTTCTTCTAAGCCTTCCCGATCAAACTATACGAGTGGATCGATAAATTGGTAGATGGCTAAGGTGGAGGCTTGACGATCCAATAGTGTGGACCCAGGAGCTAGTGAGGAGGTTGGAAGTGTCTGAAGATAAGATCGTGCGTGTTGTCGATCATTGGATTGATCGAGTCATAGGAGGATTTGTAATAGAATTCGTGGTCGATACCTCAGTTAGCTACAGCGAAGCAGAGTGACACTTCTTTAAGGGACTGTGAGGTAAGTATTTAAGATCTTTGAATACTTGGATTAAAATTCTCTTGTGTGAAAAGCGGGTTATGCCACTACCTTGATGTTTGGAGCTACACGAAGTGGAAATTTCTTCAGGGATAGGGGGAGAACAGGCCCTAAATATAGCTCGTTGATTGAGCCTCCACTGAGTGACTACGAGGGAACAGCACAGGCTTCACCATAGAGCATTGTCCAGTTAATAAGGCAAGGGTTTCTGCGAATACCTCATCCATCCACAGTGCCTCCACCTTCACCTAAGCATACACCTTCGCCCACAACACCACCACCTCCGCCACCGTTCAATATGTTGAATATAATGAAGTTGCCCGATTCAAGGGCTTGGAAAATGAGGACCCAGACCAGTTTTGGTTCGTTGCGAAGGCCATATGCATAGCACAGAATATTACAGATGATCATATGAAGAAAGCACAATTGGTTACTACTCTACAAGATCATGCGTTGACATGGTACATTAAGTACTGCACAGATAAGCCATTGGCATCGTTAGTGGACACTCAGACTGCTCTGAATAAGGAATTCGGTAGACCTAATTCTGAACCCCAATCAGTACTTGGATTCAAGGAAATTGCAATGAGGATTGGCGAAACCCCATGGGAGTTGGATCAGAGGCTAAAGTGCAGAATCCACGAAGCCAATATGAACCTCACAAACAGTCAGTACTACGATTGGTTTATAGTTGCGTTCCTACCTCACTTGAGGATTTCTTTGTCATAAGAAGAGATAGGGACTCGGGTGGAAGCACTGGAGATCACATTGAGATTACATGAGACCCCTATCTAGGACGCGACGTTGGGAGTTCAACATATTCATGCGGAGTTGCAGAATCTCTGCTTAGAGTTACAGAGCTTGAAGAAGGAAAAGCGGCTCAACCGGAGGTGCCCGAAGAAGTTTTGTGCCTAAAATGTAAAAACTAAGGGCATGATAAGGATCATTGCCCTATGTTTGTGAATTATATGGTAGGGGGAGTGCCCATGCCACTGAGTTAGGAAGCCTTAGCAGGACCAAGTACATGGTCTGCGCTATGGTGCGCTATCTATCAAGTAGCAGGGAAACATGTAACAGACAATTGTCACTTGCTGAAGAAATTTGTGCATGCACTACAATAGTTATTCTGCAATTTCTATAAATCAGTGGGCCACGATGAGCATAAATGTCGTAGCTATGAGTTGATGATGGAAAGAACGCCCGTGTATCGAATGCAAACAGAAACTAGGCCTCCGGATCAAGGCGTTGGGGGAGCACGTGGAGGATACAAGGGGCACGGACGAGGCCGAGGAGGAGGAGGAATTGGTATAGGTTGAGGACAAGATATTTGCTACAATTGCAGAGTGCAAGGCCACTACGCAAGGGAATGTACGAGACAGACGCGCCCATGTTGTCGATACTGCACTTAGTTTGACCACGCGATAGAAGAATGCCCTATATTGATAGCTAAGATGCAGGAGAAGAAGGCGCAGCCTTAGCAGCCCACCCAGAATTTACAGATGATAAAGTTTGAGCCCTGTGAGGGGGATCCCAATGTAAATATTATGTTGCGAAGTGGGATGACGACTAGTGATGATAAAGGAAAGCAACCTGAAGAAAGTGAGTGGGTTCACAAAGCTCCAAAAAAAGAAGTTGGGTTTGACCTAGAGTGCCTGAGGGAAATGTTCATGGAATCGAGGAAAAGCTTCGCTGAGGCCTCTACCTCAGGAAGTCAGGACAAGTTGTCTGAAGAAGTTGACCCCTCCATGCTTACCACATTTTTGGAAACTTGTATGAAGTTGTTGTGTGACATCAAGGCGGAAAAAGGGCTATAGGAACTGATAAATAAGTATGCTAGTAAGGAAGGTGCTCCTGAGGGACACCACGCAGTCAGAAATATAGGCAAACACAAGACGAGAATAGGGCATGAGATGAGGCTCACCGCGCAAGTAGGAGAGTATGAAATGGATCAAGTTATTTTTGATCTAGGGTCAGATGTGAATGTTTTGCCTAAACAGACACGGGAAAGAATGGGGAGACCTGTGCTACAATGGTCCCTAATTCAGCTAAGAATGGAAAATCAACAAAAGATTATCCCTATGGGGAGATTGCATGGAGTAACCGTAGATATAGAAGGATCAAGCGCATTGGCCGATTTTGAAGTAATAGAGATTTTTGATGACAACAAGCCATACCCCACACTCTTTGGAATTGATTGGGCTATCGATATGAATGGGGTAATCAATATGAAGAAGCGAACAATATCTTTTGAGAGGAAATCACTCCACATAGTAGTACCTTTGGACCCTGCAGAGGGACCGCGCTACACTGAACCGGTCCGCAATTATGAGGAAAGCGATGATGATTTGGACTAGATCTATAAGATAACAACGCGAGACCAAGATTGGGTTAACCTGACTGCCGATGCAGGAATTGCATGGGACCGCGAAATTTCCTGTACAACGGATTCTGATGAAGAATTGGAGCACTGGCAGAATAGATTGCACGAAGTATCTATGCTGTTTTTCCTTATTATGATGGTCTAATGGACGTAGATAGATTTTTGGATGCATTTGAAAGGGAGGTACCAGAGAAGCATCGTGTCCAAGCACTGGATTTGGCGCTACGCCTGTACAGTGGTGGGGTATGCATAAAGACAGTTTCAATGAATGGTGCGAGTACAAAAGAATGATAAGGTTGTGGTTTGGTCGCCCAAAAGTTTGGCCAATAGAGAAATATGACGGGAGGAATGATCCGCACGATCACTTAGCAAAATGGACTAAGGTCTATGGAACGGAGCCGCGGCTAAAGCGGGTGCATATTTTCTGTCACACTTTGTACATCGTTCCTATGAATTGATACCTAGAAACAAAGCTCCACCATGGTGCTACGGAGCGAGACATCTTAAGAGAAGGATTTTTTATGACCGCATGATCCCTTAGACTTGATTCACCCATATTGGAGCACCCAATTGCGCCATGCGTTGGAATGCTACAATTTGACCGTTGAAGAAGATGATGAGGATCATAGGAATATCAACATCCCAGAGGCCAAGGGCCACCACGAAGTTGAAGGACCGCAGATAGAGAATCCAGACATCATCGCACCATTGAAAACTAGACAAGTGAAAATTGGCATAGAGGCGGAGCCGAAATTTGTGAAGATTGGAGATTACTAGGATGATTCCATAGTAGATAATGTCGTTGAGTTGCTCCACGAATACCAGGATTTGTTCCCCACGAAATTTTAAGACCTAAAAGGAATCATAGGAGACTTGGGCGTGATGAAGATTACCTTGAAGCTGGATGTGAAGCCGATCAAGCAGAGGCCATAACGCCTTAATCCCAAGTATAAAGGAAATGTCCGCTTGGAGTTGGACAAGATGCTTGCAGCAGGTATTATTGAACTAGTGGAGGAATTTGATTGGGTGAGTCCAATGGTCATTCAAGAAAAGAAGCAGAAGGATGAAATTAGGATTTGCATAGACCTCAGAAAGCTTAACGATGCATGCGTCCATGATCCTTTTCCGACACCATTTACAAATGAACTACTGGATAATGTTGGAGGACAGGAAGCATATTCTTTCACTGATGGGTTCTTTGGGTACCATCAGATTAAGATCGTGCCATAAGACAAGAGTAAGACCACCTTCACGACAAAGTGGGGATGCTTCCAGTATACCGTGATGCCTTTTGGACTTAAGAATGTGTCGGCGATCTTCTTGCGCATAGTCATCGTGGCATTCAAAGAGTTCATTCATAATTTTTTGGAGGTATATTTTGATGATTGGATAGTGTTTGGACTAGTAAAGTGCCATGTAGCTAGTTTGCGCTTGATGTTGGATATATGCCGAAGATATCAGATTGCGCTAAACCTGAATAAATGCTTGTTTTGTGTCCCTTATGGGATCTTGCTAGGTCATGTGGTCTGTAGGCAAGGACTTATGATGGACCCTACTAAGATCATAGTCATCATTAATTTGGAATCCCCAAGGAGTGTTAAATAGTTGCGTGCTACGCTGGGCCATACGGGATACTATCGGAAATTCATCAAAATTTATGCCCAGATTACTGTGCCTATGAAAAAATTGTTGAAGAATGACACTACATTCTGTTGGGATGAAGAATGTCAGCAAAGCCTAGACGTATTGAAGGATAAAATCATCGTGTCGATCCTTGTCTTCCCGGATTGGAAGAAGGAATTTCATGTGCTTGTGGATGCTTCATGTATTGTGCTAGGAGAATTGGATCACCCTATGGCGTTTGCGAGCAGGAAGTTGTCTAAGGCTGAAAATAATTACTTGATGATAGAGTGTGAAGGCTTGGAAATGGTGTACACACTCCAAAAGTTCAGACATTACCTTCTAGGTGGACATTTCAAGATGTACACAGACCATTCTACATTGAAATACCTAGACAATAAGCCTGTGTTGGGGGGGAGGAATATGTAGATGGTTGATGTTGTTTCAGGAATATGATTTCGAAGGGATTGTGAAGCCAGGAAGGTTGAATGCAGGGCTAGACCATCTATTGCGCACTGAAATAGGAGAAGAGCCTACCAATTTGGAGGAAGGACTGTGTGACGTGTAGCTCTTTGCGAGGTGGGTAGCGGATAATCACTTTGCATACATTATTGTTTAGTCAATTTAGTATGCCCTAAATTGCTACATAAGTTATCAATCTAGGAGTTGTAAACTGATGAAGTGTAGTGCAATATATGTGCTAGAAAACCCTTTTCTTACCTCACTATTTTCAATTTTATCTTGTTTTGGGGTTTTGTTCTGTTGGTCTCCTAAAGTGGTTTATTGCAATGGAAATCCTAATCTGTTGTTAAAGCAAAAGTTTAAGAATACTTTTTAAAGATCAAGTGTGGATGTAGAGTTGAAGACAAGGCTTATCCTCTTGCTTCTTGTGATAATTTCCAAACTTTGAACTTAGGAGATCTTAAAACATGTTGTCTACAAAATCAGAACTTGAATGAGAGTGTGAATATGAAACTATATAAACCAAATTAAAAATTAAGTACTGAAAATGAGATTACTATCTCTGTTGTTCATCCTAATTGCAAAATTGAAATCTAATAAACTGCTGCAACTTAAACCAAAAAGTAAAGAAACTGGAAACTAATGATTAGTCAATGATTTCATCCATAATCACAACATTTTGCCAATTAACATCTAAAATGGGGTTAAGCTAAAGGCTCTGGAAATATCATCACATGGCATGAAAGAAATGACATATAAATTATCTAATTGCACACTAATGAAAGCAAAGCCAATTACTTCATTTATAATCACAATATTTCGCCAATTAACTTCTAAAACAGGGTTAAGCTAAAGGCTCCGGAAATATCATCATATAGCATGAAAGAACTGACATCTAAACTATCTTGAACAGTAAACAAATCTCACAAAGTAAAAGCATAAACAACTGAAATTGAAAATTGAGTTTCAGCAGAGGAAGTAAGTCTCAATAACACCACTTGATGCAAAAATTACACTAAGAAGCTCGAGCATAACCAAACTTAAAGACCTATTTTGAAATGCACCTATGAATGTTAGTAAGAAATATGACAAGCTACAAAAACATATACAAGGTTAGAAGGATTAAGATCATAAGCAAAATATGAAAAATATACAATTCGAATGAGAGAAGATATACATGAAAACTATACAAAAACAAAAGAAGGACCTCAGCTACGCAGGGGCCCTCTACACAGCTTCGGACTAGCATGTTGTTACTTCAAAATACGCTCAAACAGACATGTGAAAACAGAGTTTGTATTATGAAAAACAGAGTAATGTGTCTCTCGGTTACAGAACAACAAAATAACACTATAACAACAATATCCAGAACGTCCTATCTGCGTTGCAAACGCTTGTATTTATAGAGAAAATGGATAACTGTATCTCAGAGGAATTTCTTCAATGATAGACACGTGAACAGGTCAAAATCCGAGGATTCAGCCTCCCAGTTGCCATGAGCAGTAAATCTATGCGAGGTGGATGTTGGATTGCGTTATGTAGATGGCATGCAGGTGGCAAAAATGAATCCACGAGTTTAGGAATGGCTTCAGGCTTCTTTTACATGCAAGAACAAAGTTCTAGCTGGCATAGAATTCTCCATTGACCTCCCTTTGACTGGGACATTTCCTTACGAATTTGGCTAAATGAATAGGACCTCATCCATGTGTGGACAATTCCTGAGCTGCCCATGTGTCTCATTCCTCCTCCTGACACCTGTAACCTATAAAACAATGGAAATGGCTACGGAATTGCCAGTTAGCTGCGGAAAGTGGCTACATTCCGTAGCTGCTAAACAAAACCTAGATCAAATAGCACACACAATGATATAATTTGAAAATCACTCAAATACACTCCTGAAATCAACATGCAACAACTTTTGATAGTTTAGGATGCACTGACATGGGAAAATAGAAGAGAAAAGGTTTAAGAAAATTCTTGGAAGAGAGATAGTTTTGGGGCTCAACATACCCCCACTGTGAAGATGTTGCATGTCCTCATGCAACCAAAATTGTAACAATCCTCCCTTCAATGCATCTACTCTGAAACTTCTGCTAAGACATCCAACCTCTTCTTCTTCTTTCTTGCTGTCACTGTCATCCTAGGCTTCATCATAAGACATCCGTACTTGAGATTGATGAGGGCTCTACTCAACCTCCTATTCTTCTTCTCCAGTTTTCTATTTTTCTTATGCCATAATCCTAAATGTAGCATGGTATTATCATGGATAACTTTGTCCACCTTGTTTTGCTCTTTTAAGGTTTCATTCTCTCTTTGGATATGTCTGTTTAAGACTTCCAGATCATAAATTTCTTGCTACAATGACTGAATCAATGTTTCTTGAGTTGTACCTGGCTGATTGGATGAAGTTCCTTGTTCTGCTATAGTTTTCTGTTGTTCCAATGATTCAATGAAATCATAGATATGCTGCTGGGATTGATCAATTTCTGGAGTTGTTTTCCTTGGACTAGTTTCAAAGTCTATCTGAGGAGAAGGAGAATACTGTGGAATTTGATCAAGTGGAGTGTTTTTTGGTGACTGATCTAGAGTTTCACCCCCCAGGTCTATGAATTGAGCTCCTTTGATTTGTGTTTTCCTCAACTTTCCCTTTAATCTGGAGCTTCTTCTTAGACCTTGTGAGTTTATATCTCCTTTTTCTATGACTTGTTTCTCCTTTCCTTTTTGTTTTGCTTTAGTTGACTATTCTAATCTTTCAAAAAGCACTTGCTCTTCCTCTGAAGAAGGCTTAGGAGTCTGGTAAATGTCTTCAATTTTCTTCTTTCCTTTCTGTTTTGTTTGTTTCATAATTTTAGTCAATGTTTCAGAAGGCAATGCTTCTTCATTGTTTTCCTTTGTCACACTAGTAGGAGTATCTTGGATTGTTAAAGTTGCTCTTTTCCTCCTACTTCTCTTTGCTGAACTCCCCTGAGGCACTTCAGGGGGGTCTTGGAAAAAGTTCCAAACTAGGAAATTTTCCCATGTATCTTCCCTCTCTTTCAAATGATTTTCAATCAAGATCTTGATGAGGCCATTGTTATAGACATTTTTGTGCCTTACAGCATTGAGCATGAAATGTCCATAATCTAAGGGATCCAAAGTCCCTAAACATGTTATTCCTACCCCTAGAGGAACAAGGCCAATAAACCACAGCAATTCAGAGAAGTTCTCCACCAAAAACTGATCAAAACCAAGTCAATTCAGGATAATTTCAGTGGCTACACTAGCTGTCTGCGCTGAATGTCAAAGCCAACACTGGCTACCTGAGCTGAATGTCAACTGCAACACTGGCTACCTGCGCTGAGTGAGAAGGGACAAGTGTCAAGTTCATTTCTCAAGGTGTCAGAGTCCAGGAAGCTTCCAAAATGACACTTGCCTCAGGTAATTCGACTGGTGATGAGTAAGAGGTTCCAAATCTCCAAGTGGAAGCAAGAACCTCCAAGTGGAATCAAGAACTGAAAGAGGGAGAGGACACTAGTCACATCTTAGGCTGATTCATCCTCTCTCCAAACATCTATATATGGATGTCTCCCCCATGAGATCTGGAGGCTGGAATTTTGTGAAAGCAAAGAATTGTTGTTGGTTTGAGTTTAGAGCTATTGGGTGATTTGCTTTGAAGGAGGTGAAGAGGAGATTCCTTTCTGCTGGGAAAGTGATGCTGGATTGGGCCTCTTATGGTTGTATCACTTCCTGAACTTTACTTCTTCATCAATAAAGCCATTTGAGTTTCTTCTATATGCATGTATCTCAATGATGTTTTGTTGTATTTGCATATTTAGTTTATTCTAATCCTTAAACTAGTTATGAATGTATGCTTCTTGTAGTTTCCCTCTTTTGCCATTTTGCAGGAACTTGGTGTAGCTGGGCCAGTGAAGGAGCAAAGAGCTGGGGGCGAGCAACAAGGAGTGAGATTGGATCAACAAACTAGCGGAAGACATCGGTTAGTTAACTCCTTCTCCTCTCTTTACATTTCATAAAGAAGAACACTTAGATAGTTTTGTCTTGTTTGTTGCTGAGGTACTATCACTCCTTAGAGTGGGATAGGGTCATTCCGTATTGGATACTTTTCCCAAAAACAAATTGGCGACTCCGCTGGGGATCGTATCTTGTTGGTTTGTTTGTGTTTTTCCTATTCACTTCATGAACTCAGGGAGTACCGAATCGAACTGCATTTGGATTTTTCAAATGCAAAGTAGAGGGCAGCTACTCTAGTCCAATTATTGGGCCTGTTTATGATCTGAAGAACTGATCCACAAGTACTCTAACAGCTCTTAGTGATAGATCTTCATCCTCCTTTGAATAATCCCTTAGGTTGTACTTGATTGCTAGCTTTGATTTGGCAAAAAACTGTGATTTTAACTGCAAACCGTAGCTCAAAACCCAGGAACAATTCTCGTTCTTGCTTCAGCGCAGACCCAGTGAAGAGGTTCTACATTTCAACGCAGGTCCCGTTGTTAGGCCCCTATACTACTAGTGTAACCCCTTATTGTTATTAGTACAACCCACTTATTATATTGATGTACCCATGTAGTGTCCATATTGTTACTATTGTGCCACATAGAATCCCACTATTGTTATTGTTGTGCCCTACAATATTATTGTTATGTAGGCTTCGATTGTATTGGGACCACTTAGACTCCTATATATAGAAAGGAGGTATTTTCATTTGTATCATCCAAGAATTGTTCATTTATGTAATGTAAAGGAGGTTGCCCCCTCGAAGAGGCTGAATTCTAAGGCGTGAATCTCTCTTTTCTATCTTTTTGTGAGCTAGTTTCATAACATTTGGTATCAGAGCTTTGGGTTCTAGGGTTTCGCTGCTCCAAACAGGTCATCGTGGAATTTTCGCTATAACTTTTTTTCTGTGATGTTTCAGAAGTCGAAAAAAAAAACCCATTTGAGAAGACTTCGCGCTGAATCTTGGGTCCGAATTTCAGAACTTTTTGCGCGATATTTTCGGAGATATGATCTGAGGAAGTTGGTCTTGTTGCAGACTCCTGAATTTCATTCAAAACAGGTGACCTAGGGAAAATCGTCATAAATTTCTCTCTGGGGATCGGATTGAAATTTCGTTAAAAGGTACAGAAAGAGGACGGACTGTGGTTTCTTGTGTGTGAGTTTCAGATCCAAAGGATGAAACAGTGACTCGTGGCACGTCGTACAAGTTCGCTCTACTGAATTAGTCTAAAAGAAAGTCATTGTGAGAGATTTCACATAACTCTTCCTTGGAGAATCCAAATTGGGTCAGACTGGTGGCATTAGAAAGAGGACACAGAGAGCTACTACAGGTAGAAATTTCAGAACTTAAATATCTGAAATTACAGAGTAACAGTTGTTTCAAGATCGAGGTCCTAAAATCAAGAAAAAGCAAGATGAGGAAGTTTGACGGCAAGGATCCGGTAAATTGGATACTTCAGATGGAGCAATATTTTGATTTACATGGTGTACCACTATTACAAAAGGTATGTATTGCTTCTTCATATTTAGAACCAGATCAATTTTTATGGTATAAAGGGCTTTGTTCTCGTAAAAACCTTGTTACGTGGTCAATTCTCATGGAGGAAATGATACCACATTATGAGGATACAAAGAACAACACCTTCTTTAGAGCAACACCACAACAATTGGAAATAGTAAAAGGGCTTTGTGACAGATTGGAAAGTAAAATTATGGCAACAAGGAAGTCTACCCCTCACAACTATAAAGATGGAAGTGTTGTTTCTCCTAGCCTTCCACAACCTACAAGGGTTACGCCACAACAATTGGAAGAAAAAAGAGAAAAAGGGCTTTGTTACAATTGTGATAGCAAATGCACTAAGGGTCATAAGTGTGCTGAGAAGAAATTATTTTACATAGAATATGAAGAGGAGGAAGAAAAGGATCAAGAAACATCAAAAGAAGAAGATATACACCAGGACCCCACTACAGAGAAAGAAGCAATGAATCAGACCATATCTTGTGAAGCATTGGCAAGAATTACCACTCCTCAAACTCTCAAGATAGAAGGACATATCAAGAAGAAAAGGGTGCAAGAAGTGAAAGATCACACCGAGAAAGAAGAAATGAATCCAACCATATCTTGTAATTCATTGGTCAAAATTACTACTCCTCAAACTATCAAGATAGAAGGACATATCAAAAAGAGAAATGTTCAAGAAGTGAAAGATCACATCGAGCATCAAGAAATGAATCCGACCATATCTTGTAAAGGATTGGAAGAAATTACCACTCCTCAAACTCTAGAGATAGAAGGACATATCAAGAAGAAAAAGGTTCAAGCAGTGAAAGATCACATCAAGCATCAACAACAAGTTCTCCAAATTTTAAAGGATAACGACACTTCAGTGCAAAATCAAATGAAACAACAGGTAGATCAACATTGTAGTGAAAAATGTTTTGATTGGGTATTTTTACTGCTACATCTCAAGCAAGCTATTTACGAGAAGGAAATGTTGGCAATACTACATTCACTTAAAAATTGGCGACCTTACCGACTGGGAAGACTCTTCAAGGATGAGGATATCAAAGCATTGTTTTGTGCTATTTCTATTATCCCACCAGATTGGATAAAACAAGCAAAGGATAAATGGAAGAAGGATGAAGAAGTATGGCCACTTATTCAAAAGTTGCAAAAGATCCCAATATTGCCAGAAATTGAAGAGGAAGGAAAAATCATATTGGAACCTGGAGCAGTCACAGAAATAAGAACCCGACAGCTACGAAATCAATCAACTTCAGAGTATCTCATCAAGTGGAAGAACTTAGCTATTGAAGATTCCACATGGGAGGACAAGAATTTTGTACAGAAGCATCAAGAACTACTCAAGCGTTGAGGACAACGCTTTCTGAAGGAGAGGGGCATGTTAGGCCCCTATATTATTAATATAACCCCTTATTTTATTAGTAGAACCCACTTATTATATTGATGTACCCATGTAATGCCCATATTGTTACTATGGCACCCCATAGAAGCCCACTATTGTTATTATTGTGCCCTTACATTATTATTGTTATGTAGGCTCTCATTATGTTATGAGCCCTTAGACTCCTATATATAGAAAGGAGGTCTTTTCATTTGTATCATCCAAGAATTGTTCATTTATGTAATGTAAAGGAGGTTGCCCCCTCGAAGAGGCTGAATTCTAAGTCGTGGATCTCTCTTTTCTATCTTTTTGTGAGCTGGTTTCATAACATTTGGTATCAGAGCTTTGGATTCTAGGGTTTCGCTGCTCCAAACAAGTCATCGTGGAATTTTCGCTATAACTTTTTTTATGTGATGTTTCAGAAGTCGCAAAAAAAAACCCATTTGAGAAGAATTGACGCTGAACCTCGGGTCCAAATTTCAGAGATTTTTACGCGATATGTTCGGACATATGATCTGAGGAAGTTGGTCTTTTTGCAGACTCCTGAATTACACTCAAAACAGGTGACCTGGGTAAAATCGTCATAACTTTCTTTCTGAGCATCGGATTGAAATTTCGTAAAAAGTTACAGAAATAGGACGGACTGTAGTTTCTGTTTATATATTTTTCAGAGTCAAAGGTTGAAACAGTGACACGTGGCACTTCATACAATTTCGCTCTACCGAACTAGTCTATAATCAGGTCATTGCGAGAGATTGTGCATAACTCTTTCTTGGAGAATCCAATTTGGATCAGACTTTTGGAATTGGAAAGAGGACATAGAGGGCTACTACAGGTCACAATTTCAGAACTTAAAGATCCGAAAGTACAAAATTACAGTCGTTTCAAGGTAGAGCTCCTAAAATCAAGAAAAAGCAAGATGAGGAAGTTTGATGGCAAGGATCCGGTAAATTGGATACTTCAGATGGAGCAATATTTTGATATACATGGTGTTCAACTGTTACAAAAGGTATGTATTGCATCTTCATATTTAGAACCAGATCAATTTTTATGGTACAAAGGGCTTTGTTCTCGTAAAAAACTTGTTACGTGGTCAATTTTCACGGAGGAAATGATAGCACATTATGAGGATACAAAGAGCAACACCTTCTTTAGAGCAACACCACAACAATTGGAAAGAGTAAAAGGGCTTCGTGACATAATGGAAAGCAAAATTATGGAAACTGGGAAGCATACCCCTCACAACTATAAAGATGGAAGTGTTGTTTCTCCCAGCCTTCCACAACCTACAAGGGTTACACCACAACAATTGGAAGAAAAAAGAGAAAAAGGGCTTTGTTACAATTGTGATAGCAAATGCACTAAAGGTCATAGGTGTGCCGAGAAGAAATTATTTTACATAGAATATGAAAAGGAGGAAGAAAAGGATCAAGAGACATCAAAAGAAGAGGATATATGTCAGGACACCACCCCAGAGAAAGAAGAAATGAATCAGACCATATCTTTTAAAGCATTGGCAAGAATTACCACTCCTCAAAATATAGAAGGACATATCAAGAAGAAAAAGGTTCAAGCAGAGAAAGATCATATCAAGCATCAACAACAAGTTCTCCAACTTTTAAAGGATAACGCCACTTCGGTGAAAAATCAAATGAAACAACAGGTAGATCAACATCGTAGTGAAAAATGTTTTGATGTAAGTGATTGGGTATTTTTACTGCTACATCTCAAGCAAGCTATTTATGAGAAGGAAATGTTGGAAATACTACATGCACTTAAAAAATGGCGACCTTACCGAATGGGAAGACGCTTCAAGGATGAGGATGTGGAAGCATTGTTTTGTGCTATTTATATTATCCAACCAAATTGGATAAACGAAGCAAGGGATGAATGGAAGAAGGACGAAGAAGTATGGCCACTAATTCAAAAGTTGCAAAAGATCCCAATTCAAGCAATATTGCCAGAAATTGAAGAGGAAGGAAAAATCATATTGGAACCTGGAGCAGTCACAGAAACAAGAACCCGACAGCTATGAAATCGATCAATTTCAGAGTATCTCATCAAGTGGACGAGCTTACCCGCTAAAGATTCCACATGGGAGGACAAGAATCTTATACAGAAGCATTAAGAACTACTCAAGCGTTGAGGACAACGCTTTTTGAAGGAGAGGAGCATGTTAGGCCCCTATACTACTAGTGTAACCCCTTATTGTTATTAGTACAACCCACTTATTATATTGATGTACCCATGCAGTGTCCATATTGTTACTATTGTGCCACATAGAATCCCACTATTTTTATTGTTGTGCCCTACAATATTATTGTTATGTAGGCTTCGATTGTATTGGGACCACTTAGACTCCTATATATAGAAAGGAGGTATTTTCATTTGTATCATCCAAGAATTGTTCATTTATGTAATGTAAAGGAGGTTTCCCCCTCGAAGAGGCTGAATTCTAAGGCGTGAATCTCTCTTTTCTATCTTTTTGTGAGTTGGTTTCATAACACCCGTGAAGGCTACCTGCGCTGAATGTCAAAACCTCTGTGTTAGACCTGCGCTGAAACAGTCCTTGCCTTGTGCAGCTGTGGTTCCCTGTGTCTTTTGCTCAGTTTTTGTCCCTGTTTTTGCAGCCTGTTATCAGTCAATGTACCTATCTGAAACCACCTTTCTTTGCCTCTATTCCGCCTCAGTTGTGTAAAGAAACTGTATTTTTTCTTTGTGTATTTCTTACATCATTTGCAGTTTCCCATTACGAAAGTAAACTAGTCTTACTGTGGCCCCTTAGATCTAGACCTGTCATAAGTGTCGTTTTGATCTTAGGAGTAAGTTTGTTTGCTGTTCAGAGTTGATTGATCTTTTACTTTCGTCATATGGTTTGAATTTGTTCATTTCTAGTGTCAAAACAAGTGAATCATAAGGTGTCTTTTGATTTTGGATAAAAGCTTGTTTGTGTTTTCACTTGAAATCGAATTCAAAGTTATACAACAGCTTTCTTTATATAAACATCAATATTAAGAAAGAGAAAAGAAACACCTCCATTGTGCATTTGCATTTTGACAGCTTGCATGTTGATTTAGGGAAAAAGTGCATTACTGTGTGCTCTATGCTCTCTGTGAAAAGATGATGTCTTTCTTTTCCCTCAGTAGTTAGGATTTTCATATGTTGAAAAGATAGAAAAAGCTTGCTTATCATCTTTAGACTGCATTTAGGAGTTGTACCATACATCTCGTGGTGATCCATAAAGGCAAAATTCTAAACAAGATCAACCTAAAATAAATTGAATGAACATAACAACGCTTTGAAACATAACGCACACATAGAGGTCTAGGCTAGAGACGTGTTCCGGCGTCGTTAAACCTGATATCTTACCGTTGAGTGGTTGGGTGATTCCTCCACGGTGAAGCGATAAGTATCAATACGGACTTTTGCTCCCACATACCGTCGCGTATATATTGGGAGACCCCTATAGGAATAAAGCCTTTATCCATAGGAAGCCATGTCGGCTGCCCTACTGATCGCAATGCACTGAACACAGCATTTAGGAAGATCGACCGCCCGTACCCTAAAAAGTATTCTGCGGTTTTGCGAAAAGTTTGGCACACCTTCTACCTAGAACTCCAGAGCAGTTCCTTTTGGCCTTTTTCAGACTCTATAACAGAAAAATTCCATCCGAGCATTTGTCACTTCAGGCTCGTTAAAATATCGAAGGATACTAGAGTCATCTTTAGCTTTTTCTCGACTCTTTAAAAGTGAAAAAGCAAGTTGTGTCTAAAAGCGTCTAAAAAATTCATTTAATTCAGAAACACACTTTCCCATTTTTGTATTTTGGTTGATCGAGTAATCCGCAATCATGGAAGAAAGTCAATTGAAACCCCGTCGTTCGCGGAGGCTTACGAGTCAACCGTCTTTGTCTCCGGAATCGAAAACACTACGGACAAAGCGAACTCGTTTAACCAGTTCAAAATCTCCTATCAAAGTTAGAACAAGTGTTCCGACGACATCAGAGATTCCGGTTACTCCAAACATTTCTGGAAACCCTGCCTCTATTGAAGAAGTTCAACAGCCACAGAGGGACAGTAACACTGATCCTAGTCTGAGAGCAAATACTTGCGTTACTGAATCAGTTCCATCTGTGACCGGTTCAGAGAGTCTTGCTCTTCAAACAACTGTCGCTGTCGAAACAACCCCTTCTTCGGCACCAGAAATATTTTACGGACCTGATGGTCTTCCCCTTCCACTTGGTCTGATTGTGATAGAGGAAATTGTAGAAGATCCGCAAGCAACTACTCCAACACATTTTGGAGTAGGGGTCACTCTATTTCCTTCTACATCAGAAGTTAGTCCATCACCAGTGGAAGTTCCTGTAGAATCGTTAGGAAATCTATTGGATAGACTCAAAATGTCTGAACAACCGTCAACATCTAGGACTGTGTCAAATGACACAACAATAGCAAAACCTCCTGCCGTCACTCCGACAATGTTCGCCGGCATACCATCTGTCCCAACTAGCTCTCAACAGCTGGAAGGAGCCCCTTCAGGGGCTATTACGACAATATGGTCTGTTCCTGTTTGTTCTTCCGGGATAATACCCAGTAAATCTTATGTTGGAACTCAACAAATTGATCCATTTGGAGGTCAATTTGGGCAATCCGGTCCCCAAGGGTTAACCATCCCTTTCAGTGCTGGATCACCACCGTATGGGGGGTAGTATGCCATTTCATTACCCCCTTCGGGAAGTTACCCATACGGAAGTTCACAACAGTATTCAGGTTATACTGGAATTACGACTAGTGGTTGGGTACCTATACTACCCCAGCAACCAAGAGTTGTGTATTCTATGCAACAATGTGTACCTGTGTCGAACATCCCGACAACACCAGCGATTGTAACCGTGTCGCAAGTTCAAATGATGCCTATTGTATGTCAACCTCAGATTTCTCAGGTTGTAATGCAACATCCCCTTGACCATGTGACTCAACCACAATCGCCAACTGGCGGGGTGACACAAGTCCAAACGGGTACAATTACCCCACATCTTGGTCCAACGGTTAGTATAGCACAACAGAGCATGGCTTCACAACCGTGGCTGGTGCAATACCAACAACCACAATTCCAGCAAGTGTACCAAGGTTCTGAGCAGCAGATCTTTGCGAACAGTGGACAACCGTATATCCAAAACGGTCAAAATCAACCACTTTACGATGGTCATGTCCACCAACCGTATCAATCATACCAACATCAATTACATTATGCTGGTATGCAAAGACCAACTGCTCAGGCGATTCCATCGTACCCTGGGTATGCTTCGCCTAATCTGAGTCAACAGTTACCATTCGTGGCAACTCTAGAGTTACCCGATTTACACCAGTTAACAAACGATCCGATTGCTTATGCCCCATGGTGGCCAGTGATTCCTCACAAACTTCCATCAGACATTCCTAAATTCAATGGAAATCCAGGTGAAGACCCATCGAATCACGTGATGAATTTTCATCTGTGGTGTTCATCAAACACTCTAAACGATGATTCGATAAGGCTTCGCCTTTTCTAGAGGACGTTAACGGGTCCAGCGGCAAAATGGTATATTGAATTACGTAGAGCCTCTTTCGACAATTTCAGCTCCTTAGCCACGAATTTCTTAACCCATTTTCAATTACCGATAAGGTATGAAACGGGAACCGAAATATTAACCAACTTCAAACAGACAATGGCTACTCATATATCTGATCATATACATGAGTGGCGTCGTCGTCGTAGGATGGTGAAAACATACGTTCCCGATCAACTATTAGCTGAATGGTTTATCAAGTCATTACTTCCTGCCATAACGGAAGATGTGGCCAAGGGGGGAGTCATAACGGAGGAGCAAGTTATTGCTCGTGCACAATATCTAGACTTAGTATACACTCAGTCTGGCACGCTTTACGACAAAATACCTGACACCCCTATACCGAAATTCTCAATTCCTCCTCCTCCTAAATCGAATAGTGACTCTCATGCCGACGATGGCGTGATTGGCACTACAAGCGCGAAATCGAAAAAGGCTTCGTCTCAGAAAGCCCGTAAGAATTCAGATCAAAATGCAAAAGAAGAAATTCTTGCTTCGGAAGTAAATGACGTATCAGCAGATAAAGGCAAAGAAACCAATCAACCAGGAAGCAAGAAGAAGAAAAACAAAGGGAAAAAGAAGAAACAAGGTGAGTCATCACCTGAAAAACCTTCTTCAAACCCTCCTGGGAAAGGGAAACCAAATAGTCCATGTCTTATATGTGATGAGGATCATTGGACAAGAGATTGTCCATACAAAGCTGAGCTTAAAAGGTTCTTCAAAAGTTCGCAAACCTCAGCTGTGTTAACTGATCCGTTTCCCAATCCAGGTCAAAATCTGGTTGATAGTGGAAATGCTTCCCTGTCGCAAGTGCTAATGTTGTCGATCTCCAAGCAACAAAATGATGCTTTGATTTCGACAAGGAACCAAGATTACGGGAATCCGCAGCTGTCGAACGACAAAGGTAAAGATCAACCGAGTAGTTCGACAACAACTTCGATAGAAGTTGTACCACCCATCATTCTTGAATTAACCATAAAACCGCCAAAGGGAGTAGTACACAAGTCGACATTTAATCCTCGCGCCAGAGCGGCGCAGCATTATAACATAGTGGAAGATTTGGCCCAATCGCCATCCGCTATGTCGACTCTTGAGGTACTACAAAATTGTCCATCTCAAAGGCAGGCTTTGTTATCAACCATTGGTGGGGTGGATCCTAAGGATTCCAATCTTGTATCCTTCGACCACAAAGGATACGACCCTCAGTTACCAGCTCAACTAGCTTTCCTTATTCAAGTGAAAGCCCTCAACAAAACTGTTCACCGAACAATTATTGATGAGGGGGCATTGACATGTATTATGTCGATGAGTTGCTGGAAAACTTTAGGGTCGCCAACCTTGTCGTGATCTTCGACAACATTGAAAGCGTTTGACGGTAGGACATATACCCCTTACAGTATCCTAAATAACTTGAAAATTGAACTAGGAGGAAAAACAGTGGAAATAGATGTTGAAGTCATCGATGGGAATCTTGATTACAACATCCTATTGGGAAGACCGTGGATATATGCCATGGCAGCTGTTGTGTCGACTTATTTTAGGAAGATCGCATTCCCTTTTCAAGGAGGAATTACGATCGTCGACCAACAAAACTTCCTCCCTAATGGTTCACAAGTTACAGTAAGCATTCCCATGATCCATGGAAGCAAAAATTCGCTTCAAGATATCGGAGTAGGCCTACTAAAAGGCCCCACGTTGATGGGAACTTTCGCACTTCCACCTCCAATCTATGCAGGGGAAATAGCGTGGGTAGCAGCCTGTAACATGATATCTTCCAAACAGAAGATATCACAAGACGATATTAACATGGATCATGCAATGGTTTTACCCCCAAGCCCTATAGAAATATTGTAGCAATCAATGTTTCGGGCATGGGAGGTGAACCCAAGTCAACGCTCGTCAAGCGTTTGGGTAGATAGGTCTAGAGAATATGGTACCCCTTTGGATCCTTGGTCGCGAGTGCATGGAAGTGACGAAGGAATCCTACAATCTATGTTGATTGAGGGGGCACCATGGAATGATAGCCACCATCATTCCCTTCTTCCAGAGAGTGAAGAAGATACTCAAGAGGACCTATATCACCCTTCAGTTTTTGAATTCCTATCAAATACTGTAAATACGGTGGATTCTGAGCGGAACCTATCCAATATTGAAGAGACTATAGCCATAATCTCAACCAAAACAGATGTTGTAGAGAATATTTATGTCGCCAAAGGGTGTTCTCCTTCAGAGCTAGAAATATATAACGCTCTTTTTCGCGAATTCAGAGATGTCTTTGCTTGGTCATATGATGAAATGCCAGGCACATTTGCTTATCGAAAATTACCCTTTGGTTTAAAGAATGCAGGGGCGACGTTTCAAAGAGCAATGAATTATGCTTTCCATGACATCAAGAACATCGTTCAACCCTATCTCGACGACCTTCCGGCTCATTCGCGGAAGCAGACTAATCATCCGCAGCACTTAAGAGCGATATTTCTACGTTACCGACACTACAAGATAAGACTCAATCTGCACAAATGTGTGTTTTGCGTCAGTTCTGGTCGTTTACTTGGCTTTGTAGTCTCCAAGGGTGGGATTAGTCTTGATCCTTGTAAGGTTCAGGCAATCATTAATTTGCCTCCACCTTCAAATTTGCTTCAGATTCAGAAACTCCAAGGGAAAGCAAACTTTCTGAGGAGGTTCATTCCAAATTACGCAGAACTTGCTAAAGGTTATACCCGTCTTTTGAAAAAGGATGTACCTTTTGTCTGGGACCAGGTTGCGCAAGCTTCCTTTGATGCTCTGAAAGATTCTCTAGTAAAAGCATCATTAATGTATGCCCCGGACTATCAAAGAGACTTTAACCTGTATCTGGCCGCAGTAGATACGACCATTGTGATGGTTTTAGTTCAAGAGATCGATGGAATTGAACACCCTGTATATTATTTAAGTAAAAACTTGAATGATACAGAGAGTAAATATTCTTATGTTGAAAAGCTAGCACTCGCTGTTGTTCAAGCGATACAAAGATTTTGACATTATGTTCTCTTTCGGAAGACTACCGTTTTATCAGATTGCAACCCCATGACTTATATACTGTCGCGACAGTTGCTGGGGGGCAAATATTCAAAATGGATAGCAATCCTTCAAGAGTTTGATCTGGAATTTGTAAAATCCAAATCAAAGAAAGCTTTAGTTTTCGCAGAATTATTATGCGATCTCCCATCGTCGTCCAACGATGAAACATCCCAAGAATCAATCATGGACGAAAGTTTGTTTCTAATATCAGCAAATGATGAGTGGTATGGAGATATAATAGTTTATCTCCAAACCCAAAGATTTCGGCCAAACACCTCCCACTCAGAACAAAAACGTATTCGATACCAAGCAAAAGACTACATGATCGTCGGTGATACACTTTACCGTCGTGGTGTCGATACGGTTATGAGAAGGTGCCTCACCCATGAGGAAGCCGAAAAAGCCCTGAATGAGTGTCATTCAGGCGCCTGTGGGGGGCATCAATTTGGATATGCTACAACACAAAAAATCTTACGAGCAGGATACTTCTGGCCAACCATGTTCAAAGATTGCATAACCGCAGTCAGAAGTTGCCATGCTTGTCAAATTTTTGATAGCAAAACCAGAAGACCCCCCGCTCCATTACAGTCGATAGTAGCTGTGGGGCCTTTCGCCAAATGGGGCATCGATTTCATGCAATGTAACCCCACCTCGACCGGGGGGCATGGGTATATCATAGTCGCAGTCGACTATTTTACCAAATGGGCCGAGGCGATGCCTACATTGGATAATACTGGTGAAACAGTTGCCCTATTCTTTTTCAATCATGTAGTCACCAGATTCGGCATACCACAGGCCATAGTCACAGATCATGGATCGCATTTTCGCAATCACATGATGGTTGAATTAGCTGCCAAACTAGGGTTGTCTCACGACAAGTCTACCCCATATTATCCGCAAGCTAACGGGCAAGTTGAAGCAATCAACAAAGTCCTGAAGCGCATGCTGCAAAGGATGATTGGGGTTCACAAAAGAAGATGGCACTTAATCCTGTACTCGGATTTGTGGGCCTACCGAACATCGGTAAGAAATGCAACTGGGTTCACACCGTTCCAACTGGTGTATGGCCTGGAAGCAATCCTACCAATCCAGTGTGAAATCTCGTCTCTTAAACTCGCAATTGATCTCCTCCCCGGAACTTCAGAAGAAGAGGCTCGTTTCTTGGAATTAATCCAATTGGATGAAACCCGTTGTGATGCCGCATTGGCTAACGAAGCCCATAAGAAACGAGTCAAGGCGCAGTTCGACAAAAATGTCAAACCCCGTGTCTTCTCAGAAGGTGATTTGGTCTTGCTTTACGACCAAGAATCTGATAAGCTGGGAGCTGGTAAATTTAAGTCTTTATGGATGGGCCCCTATATTGTTAAAAGAGTATTAGCAAAAGGAGCCTACGAGTTAATGGATTATGACGGAATTCCACTGGCGCAACCTCGTAACGGGTTGTACCTCAAGCGTTACTATGCCTAATAGTAACCTGTATGCTTTTGTTACATTTTTGTTTTCGCTAAAGTGTTTATTTTGGTTAAGTAATCCACTTTTTACATTTATTGCAGATGTCAAATCCATTGGAACCGTGGGTTGGATATGCCGACGGAGCGAGTCGTAGTTCGAGGAACCTATCCTCCGCAGCATGGGCCATTTTTTATCCAAGCAGCGAGTTAGTGAGTTTCAGAGGGGTATGTATTGGTCAATCAACGAATAACATCGCTGAGTATAGCGCGTTGATAGAACTACTCTCTGATGCCATCACCCATGGCATACGCCGACTAATCGTCAGGCTAGATTCACAACTCGTAGTACTGCAACTCGCTGGTACCTACTCTGTCCGAAATCCAGCTATTTATCGCAAGTTCCTAAGAGTTAAAATCTTGGAAAGATAGTTTGATCTCATTCAATATCAACACATTTCCAGAAACTTAAACACATTAACCGACTCATTAGCAAACTATGTGTTAGATAGACATTTGCAAAATTGATAAAAAGAGAAGCATCATCAATGTTTCACATATGGATCACATAAAAACTGAAATAAAACTCCGAAAATCAAAAATATATAGCTGTTTACAGTATACATATAATGTTCTGTAACCAAGACAAAATCGTTCATATGACCCAAAAACGCAAAAATGCTAGGGGGCACCCTAGCCTAGTGATGCTCATGATAGCAAGTCACGGCCTGTGCAATCATGCGCAAGAGACGAGTCCATCGTCTGGGCACACCAGTAGTATGTCGCTGCAACTATAAAGGTAACTCATCAATCCGTACATCCAGAATGCCAAGAGTAAGGCCCTCAACCTGCTCCTGCACAGCTGCAAGGGTCTCGGCCACGTCAAGGTCGCGAAGAATAACTCTCCCAGGCGTCTCCCCTGCTGGGGCAGCAACTGGCGCTCTTGGGCGAACTGCTGGATGGACAGGACCAACATCTGCATGCACACATGAGTTGGATTAAAGTCTTGACAGAATAAAGCACAAGGACATTATAAATAAAAACAGTAAACAGTGATATGGTCAAAGATTTTACCAATAGCGCCCCACTGCTCGCCATCTGGCAGTGCCAAATCCGGATCACCTCGGAAATCCATACCAACATATGGATACTCGGAATAGACCATCTCCTGACGCTCGAACCACCTGAAGAAGGTATCAGTAAAAGAAATCTGAGATTGACCAGCATGTCTAGACATGTGATCAACCCATCTCTGCATGCGTGGCTCGGTAGGAGAAGGCAAGTCGAGTGCAATATACTGAGGCTGCATCAGTGGTATCTTCTCCAAAGCAAAGGCGGTCAAAACAGAACCAAAACCAAAGTTCTTCAGCTTTCCGTCCTTTACCTTGGTCAACTGACTTTTCATCTGAACAAGTACTGCATCACACCAGTTAAATACTTTCGGTTGGAGACACTCCAAGGCGTGTTTCACATAGGATCTGTTGGCAACATGAAGGGATGCACTACCGACCATCCTACCAATAGTATACAGTATGGACCTGAGAGACCTGTCAGTAATCTCGCGGATAACGACCTTGCCGTCTCTGCTTGGCTGGGATCCTTCCCTGCAATACTGGCGGACATAATCTCTCACGGAATCATTTCCTCGGGCCGAACCTGACAAAGAAATGGGGGCACCCCGCCTTGACAACCTAGTCAAGAAGTAAATGTCTACTATGGTCAAGGGGATGGACTTGCCCCTGATCTGGAATACTTGGTTGATAGGATCCCATGCATCAAGCATATACTACAGTAACGATATCTGTGCTCTCATGCTAGAGATACGGAAGAATTTCAGCAGGCCACAGTTCCGCAGTGCGTTCACCATGACAGGGTCATGGAGGGCAATCATGTCCTCTTCTTCATGTTCTCGTTCTCGCCATGTAAGGGTCATTTTGCTCCAATAATCTCTGCAAAACAAACAAGAGGAAGAGTAAGATCCTGGATTTGATGAGAAACTGGCAAATTTTTCATCAAAAACTATGCTACAAAAACTTTTTTCTGCGCCCAACGCAATTAGCCAGTGTTCCACCTGCGTTGAAGGTCAAACTGCCCTTAGGCAGCTTGACATTCAACACAGGTTTCGAGTGAACCACCTACGTTGATGGCAGAACGCCCTAACAAAACCCCAGGGGCTCAGGGGAACAGGAAAACAAGCACAGAATGGAAGAAGGAAACCATGAAAAGAAAGAGCTAGGGTCTAGCTCCTACCTGGTCCAGACGGCGCTGAGAATCGTCCACAGAATCTCCCGAAATCAGCTGGTGAAAATCAAGAAGGAAGAGGCACCTCCAAAGCTCCGACAAACCAAGTGCAAATGAAATGGTAAAATGAGAGGTAAAAACACTTTTTAATTGCTTTTTATGTAGTTCAAAGTGAAATATTAGAGTTTTAATCTCATTTTCAAGGCAAATGCTATTCATTTCTAACTAGTTTGATGCAGCAATTGAGGATACAGTACTATCTCTGAAAAGGACAAAGCTAGTCATGGTAAAATATAAAAAATTGACCATATCTTCGAGCAGTTTTAGCACAAGTTCATGCTCGTTAAAAAATAAACGCAAGAATCGAGCAGTTTTAGCACAAGTTCATGCTCATTAAAAAATAAACGCAATTGTGAGCAAGCTTTCCCTAGAGTTCAAGCTCATCTAGAAAAAATGAACCGGTAAATAACCATTGTGATCGTAAATTCATCAGCCATAAAAGCCTTGGTCGTGTTTGCACCGTCACCTCCACTTTTCGTTTGGCCGATCATTCACCTCCATTTGATTGTTTACCTATTTTGAGGAACAGCTGCGAAGAGTGATTTCACCTAGCCATCCTTGTGACACTGTCGTGATTGGAAAATTCCAACCTGTACTTGGAATCTGCTGCTATCCCTGTTTATCACTCGTTCCTCAAAATACGAGTCTTCTTTGAGCTCTTTTCATCTGACTCGTAAAATATGAAAAGTTTGCCGAGTCTTGGCCTTCCAGCTCGTTAAAGCAACCGGAAGAGCTATCCCTCCTCTAGATTTTAATCTTTTTGGACCTGAGGGATTATTGCACAAAAAGATCGAGCGCTTGTTTAGTTCGGCTCGATAAAACTATCGAACATTCATCCCTTCTGTATTTTTTTATACTTTTTCGAACTTAAGGGATTAGATGACGAAAAAGGACCTTTGGAGTTAACTTTACGTACCTTTTCAGACTCTCTAAAAATGAAAAGGACCGAGTTGTCTTTGTTGCTAGACTCGTTAAATACATTAAATAGCGACAAACTTGTCTTTAGACAAGAACGAGTTTCCCTATCGCTAGGCTCGTTAAAACATAGCGATGGGCTTGCCCGAAGGGCAGGTTATAGAACAAGCATATGTTATCCTCCTCAAGCTTGACAAAAATAAAGAGGTACTGGTCAGCAATGACTGGGGAAAAATTGGGAGAAACTCAAAGCTTTGATGGTAGCAAGTCGCTCTTGAACATGACACTTTTCCTCCGTACCACAATCGGGTTGGGTTGTTTCATTCACCGGTCACATCACCATGGTCTCGCCATACCATCCATATTTGGGGTAATGCTACCGATCCATCGCATCAGTGTCGCCATATGTTCAAGAGATGTTGTTCAGAAAGAGTCAACCGTGTCCCATCCACTGCCATACATTATCCTTCATCCTTTCATGACCACCACCCTGAATCATATGTCACAGATTGTTTTCACCTCCATCACAATCATTAGCTCCGTTCCATGTCACTGATGTGGGATTCATTAAGGCCCTCCTTTGACGGATCGCTTCTTGTCGACATTAGCTCATTATACAAGAAGTTGATCTAGGAACACCCCCCTTCAGTACTTTGAAGCTTGCATGCCTCAATGGCAAGTTTCTCACTTCCGGCGACAGGTATACATCAATGACCTTCGACCGAAAGATTTTGCGTGGTGTTCGACGCCAAGTCCTCTATTCACACCACGTGAATTGTACTGCAGTACCTTGACGGTCATGATCATTATCGGTGATTCCTCTCGCGCTTGTTAACAGTTTACATCATTGACTGGTAATCAAGTGATGTCTTTCCATGTTCGACTTCAAAAAATTCTCACGTGGATAGACTTGTACTTAGAGTGAAGATCGGACGAAATTGAAGACCCCGGATATAGTTTCATCCATTCGGGCTGTGATATATATTCAGGAAATAAAGACATTGACATGTGCAGCAGATGATCATCCTACTCAAAGGATGATAATTTCATCAAAAATTATCAGTCTACCATCAGACGATTGTCTGTTCTATGTACAGAAAAATGAATTTATAAAGCTGATCATGGGAATGCCCGCCTCAGCTAGATCATGAAAGCAGTATGAAAAATAATGTATTGTATTGTATCTTATTACAGGTCACCTCCCAACATTGGATGAACTTCGGATCCTCCTGATAAAGCATTTCACCCGATAAACGGCCTCATACTTTAGGGGGCAACTGTTATAGACATTTTTGTGCCTTACAGCATTGAGCATGAAATGTCCATAATCTAAGGGATCCAAAGTCCCTAAACATGTTATTCCTACCCCTAGAGGAACAAGGCCAATAAACCACAACAATTCAGAGAAGTTCTCCACCAAAAACTGATCAAAACCAAGTCAATTCATGATCATTTCAGTGGCTACACTAGCTGTCTGCGCTGAATGTCAAAGCCAACACTGGCTACCTGCGCTGAATGTCAACTGCAACACTGGCTACCTGCGCTGAGCGAGAAGGGACAAGTGGCAAGTTCATTTCTCAAGGTGTCAAAGTCCAGGAAGCTTCCAAAACGACACGCCTCAGGGAATTCGACTAGTGATGAGTAAGAGGTTCCAAATCTCCAAGTGGAAGCAAGAACCTCCAAGTGGAATCAAGAGCTGAAAGAGGGAGAGGACACTAGTCACATCTCAGGCTGACTCATCCTCTCTCCAAACATCTATATATGGATCTCTCCCCCATGAGATCTGGAGGCTGTAATTTTGTGAAAGCAAAGAATTGCTGTTGGTTTGAGTTTAGAGCTATTAGGTGATTTTATTTGAAGGAGGTGAAGAGGAGATTCCTTTCTGCTGGGAAAGTGATGCTGGATTGGGCCTCTTATGGTTGTATCACTTCCTGAACTTTACTTCTTCATCAATAAAGCCATTTGAGTTTCTTCTATATGCATGTATCTCAATGATGTTTTGTTGTATTTTCATATTTAGTTTATTCTAATCGTTAAACTAGTTATGAATGTATGCTTCTTGTAGTTTCCCTCTCTTGCCATTTTGCAGGAACTTGGTGTAGCTGGGCCAGTGAAGGAGCAAAGAGCTGGGGGCGAGCAGCAAGGAGTGAGATTGGATCAACAAACTAGCGGAAGACATCGGTTAGTTAACTCCTTCTCCTCTCTTTACATTTCATAAAGAAGAACACTTAGATAGTTTTGTCTTGTTTGTTGCTGAGGTACTATCACTCCTTAGAGTGGGATAGGGTCATTCCGTATTGGATACTTTTCCCAACAACAGCCATGATGGTAGATATGGGGTTCTACATCATCTATGTTCTTTTGAACAGTAGCAGACATTTTCCTTAAACTATTCAAGAAGAAGTAAGGGAGGTTGATAGTTTCATTCTCCAAGAAATTCATTAATAATCTAATATGACACATATACTTGGAGCCATACCTACCCTCGCATGTAATGAATTTCTGAATGATTAAAAGAAGACTACTCCACTTATCTTTTAAGGTTGAATTAGAAATCCCTCGCTTAAAGATTGATATGTCCATACCTAGATTATGAAGAATGGCCCTCCAGACTTTTTCATCAAAATCCTTGTTCTTAAACCATCTCTATCCCTCTTATGTAAGTTCTGTGGCTGCTACAATTGATGATTCTGTCACTGGAAATTTTATGTCCCCAATTTCAACTTCTACACCATTAAAAGATCTGGCAAACGTTTTTGTAACCACCTTGTGATGGCCTTTAAACTTCTTGATGAATTTCAACCATCCAACCTTCTTCAATGTTCCCTTAAGCTACGGGTATCCTTCCATGAATCTAACTCCTTCGGGCTCTGTTCTCACAATAAGACCCATTCCTTTTTTCACTGTGAAAACACCTCTGTAAATGATAGTCTTACGAGAGCAGAACTGTGATATGGAAGAAGACCGTGGAGAAAGTCGATGGTTATGAAATGGGAAGAATACTGAGCATGAGAGGAAAGAGGGTTTACGGAGTAGAAACTTGTGTAAACGAAAAATGAACCGAAGATTGTGAAACTTGGTGTGCAAGCGTGGAGGCAGAGTGTCACTCATGAAAATTTGCGAGACTAAACGGAGTTTATGATTTTGAGTTCATAAAAAGGTTGTGGAGTGGAACGTCAGTGGAGGAGAGCTGTATTCAATCAGCTCACGTCTGCATAATTAGCTATTTTAACAAATGTAATGAGGGTGTACAACTAAGTAACAGTTAAACTCGGGAATAGATTATGAGACCGTTAGGATTAATGCGAAGGATATGGTGGAGTTAAGGTAGCCATCAAGTTAAATCATTACACGTTAAGGAGCTATGATTTTACAAACTATACGAATTATTCTTTTGAAATGATATTTGAAATGGTTTTTTCCATACCTTGGAATCATACCTCTTTCTTTTTGCTAATTGCCTGCCTTTGTAGGTGCTTTTCAAGTGTTGATGTCTCCAAAGATCTTCTCCTTCCATACCTGCATATTTTTTGGCTAATCACTTGACTGTCACTGCAGATTAGCCGTGGAATCAGAAATCAGTTGCAGAATCAGAAATCAGTTGCGAAATTGGAAATCAGCTGCGAAATGTAACATTGTAAACAAAATATAACTTGGCAAATGAATGGAAATGGAAAATGACTGGATGGATGAGACATGGAAAAGTGAATATGAAGAAAACTGAAGGAAATTTTATTGATGGTATGTGGTGGCGAGATGGAGCGAAATGAAATGAAATGGAATGAAACAAACTATGAGTGAAATGAGAGATTTTTTTATAGAAAATATAGGGCGTTAAAATCTTCTGATTTTCGCCCTGTATTTTCTGTATAAGAATGCCAATTAGTGATTGATTTTAAAGCTTATACATTTTTTTTAGATGATGATGAAAAAAGCAAAGACTAAGCTGGTGGAGAAGAATGATTCTTCTTCACCAGCCTCATTGCAAAGTTATCTTGAAAGATTTTGATAAACTCCTCCTTTGAAATTGGCTTTTGATAGATATTCAATCTATGACCATTCACAAGGAAAGGAGTTTGGTGCTCATCAATTGTTCTGATTCTTACTACTCCATTGCTAAAAACTTTTTCAATCTCATAATGCCCAAGCCAATGAGACTGAAATTTACCTTGAAAATCTTTGAACTTTGAATCAAATAGCAATGTCAAATCTCCTTCTTGAAACCTTTTGTCCTTGATGTATTTTTCATGTCACTTAGCTCTTTGCTGTTGAACTAGACCAGTTCTTTGAATTGCTTCTTGTCTGATCTCATCTAGTTCATTCAAATGCTCCAGTCTATGCTTTTGAGCTTCTGATAGATCCATTCCCAACTGAACTGCCATCTTGAAGGTTTTAACTTGGAACTCAATGGGGAGCAGAACTTCCTTCCCATAAACAAGTTCATAAAGAGTGTGTCCTGTTGTGTTCCTCCATGTAGTTCTGTAGGCCCATAAGGCTTTAGGAAGCCTTTCTGCCCAATCTCTTCTATGTAGATGCACAGTCTTGGTAATGATTCCTTCAATTACTTTATTTGTGGACTCCACTTGACCATTTGCTTGCGGATGATAAGGAGTGGATTTCCTATGCTTGACCTTGTACTCTTCCATAAGCTTCTCCATCATTTTGGATGTGAATTGAGTTCTCTAATCTATCACAATTTCCCTTGGAACACCAAAGCGAGTAAAAATATCCTCATAAAGAAAATTAACTACCGTATTTTCATTAGCATAAAATAATTCTTTGGCTTCTACCCATTTAGTGACATAATCAGTACATACCAATATATACTTTTTCTGCTTGGATGGAGGATTAATAGGTCCAATAAAGTCTAAAGCCCAATTTTCAAAGGGTTCAATGAGTACCTAAGGTTGTAATGGCATCTCATTTGAGGGGGTAGGTTTCCCTACCCTTTGGCAATTGTCACACATTTTGACATATTGTTTTGCATCTTTGAAGAGGGACGACCAATAATATCCTAAAAAAAGGATTTTATAAGTTGTCCTCTTGTCAGAAAAGTGTCCACCGCATGGTTCATCATGACATGCTTTGAAAATATCAGGCATTTCATCTTCCCTGACACATCTTCTGATCACAAAGTCTAGCCCTGTTTTATACAATTCGTTAGAACTCCATGAATATATTGAACTATCCTAAATAATCTTTCATCTTTCTCTAGGAAATAAATGTGGAGGTAGTTTCCTTGTAACCAAATAGTTAGCCATATCTGCAAACCAATGAGTTTTAGTAGTTACTGCAAATAAGTATTCATCAGGAAACTTATCCTCTACATGAGAGTCTTCTTTGATATTCTGAATCCTAGACAAGAAATTAGCAACTATGTTTTGTTTCCGAGGTCTATCTAACAGAGTAATATTGAATTCCTATAAAAGTAAGAGCCATCTTGTAACTCTGCCATTAGTAATAGGTTTGTTCATCAAATATCTAATTGCAGAATGATTAGTATGAATAAAAGTTTCATAGCCTGTTATATAATGTATGAACTTATTAATTGCATGAAAAATAGCTAAGAACTCTTTTTCAGTCACAATATAATTTAACTCAGTGGGAGTCAAATTTTTACTTGTATAGTAAATGGCATAAGGAATAAAGTCTTTTTGTCCCAGTATAGCTCCTAGAGCTATATCTGAAGCATCAGTAGAAATATGGAAAGGAAGTTTCTAATTCGGTCCTCTTAAGATAGGTGCTTCAGATATTCTTGTTTTCAAGGCTTCAAATTCTGATTGGCAATCAGGATTCCACTTGAATTCACAGTATTTTGTAAGCAGTTTGAAAAGTGGAGATGCTATTTTGGTAAAGTTTTCTATAAATCTTCTATACTATCTAGTAAATCCTAGAAAAATTCTAACATCTTTTTGACAATTTGTAATAGGTAACTTGGAGATGACTTCAACTTTGGATTTGTCTAATTTAATCCCATCCCCTGAAATATGATGTCCCAAAACAATACCTTTAGTAAGCATCATAAAGCATTTTTCATGGCTTAATGAAAGGCTTGTTTCTTTACATCTTTTGAGGACTTTTTCCAAATTTTCCAAGGCTTCTTCAAATGTATTGCCATAGACTGTAAAATTGTCCATATATACCTCTACACAATCATGGATTAGATTAGAAAAAATTCCTACTACTGCTCTTTGGAATGTTGCAGGTGCATTACATAATCCAAAAGGAAGCACTCGGTAAGCAAAAGTTCCCCATGGACAAGTAAATGTGGTTTTACCCTGATCTTCAGGTGCTACCTGTATTTGATTATAACCACTAAAACCATCCAAAAATGAAAAGTACTTTTTTCCTGCTAATGTATCTAATACTTGATCTATAAAAGGCAAAGGAAAGTGATCCTTCAAGGTTGCTTTATTCAATCCCCTATAAGCAATGCACACCCTCCATTTACCATTCTTTTTGGGCACTATCACCAAGGAAGAAACCCATTGGCTATCTGAGATTGGGTAAATGAAATTTACATTGAGTAATTTTTGGAGCTCTTCTTTCACAATCTCCCTAAGATTTGGATTCATCCTTCTCTAAGGTTGTCCGATTGGTCTACTGTTTTCCTCAATATATATATGATGGATGCAATTCTTAGGGTCAATACCTTTCATATCAGTATACTCCCATGCAAATGCAACATAATGTTTTTGTAAGATTTTGGTTAGCTCTTCTTGTTGTAACTTACCCAAGTTTTTGTTGATATTCAATGTTCTACCTGGAAAAATTTCAATTGCAAAACCGCCAAACTCTTCCATAGAGTAGAGAAACGTTTGTCTGGATGACAAATATTCAATATCAGAATCTAACTGAAATTGTGTGTGATCATATTCTGAAGATGTTTCAAAATTTTCTAATGTGTTTATGATTTGACTATCCTTACTAACTTTAGAAAGAGTAAATATAGGTTGTATATCATCTTCATCATCAACCCATTCATTGTCTCCTACATTTGTAATTGCTTTTGTTGGAGGATACAAAGTAAATTTCTTTGTTGAACTACCATCAAAAATGTACATGTCACCAGATCTACAACTAATAAAATCATTAGCTGTGGCTAGCCAACGTCTTCCTAAGATGAGTGGGTGTCCTCCTAGATTATTCTTGGGAGTCAAAATCATGAAATCCACCAGATATTCCCAAGAATCCAAGTAGACCAAAATATCTTCTAGTACACCATCTGGTTTGATTACTGATCTATCTGCAAGTTGCATTAAGGTAGGTGTGAAAAGAAGATTAGGAAGTTTAAGTTGTTCCATAGTCTGTCTACTCATAATGTTTATAGAAGTCCCTAAGTCAGTCAATGTATTTGGAATTTCCATTCCATTTATGTGTGTCTTGACAATTAGACTTCCTGGATCCACATATTTCTGCATGGTAATCTTTCCCATCATGATATCTGCTATTTTTCCTACCAAGTGGATTCTTTTTGTGTCTCTTGGTTTCCTACTTGGTCTTTTGATACTCAACTCTTTTATTGTTTTTGCTAGAATAAGAATTTCTCTAATGGCTTGTAGCAAGGGAATCTTAATACAGACATTCTTTAATTCATCTAGGAAATATAGTCAGGAAACAAGATCTGTTTTTCCACCCCCGTGTCAATTTGTAGTCTCTCGGGAAAAGGAGGTGTGGATGTAGATAGAGGTTGCTCAACTATAAGAGTTGTGTGGATTGACTCTTTTTGTTTTTCTTTTTGAATGGTTGGGTTTTGAATGGATGCTTCTTCAAAACTTTTATTTACTTTCAAAGAATCCTCCTCAAAAGCATCTTGCTCTTGAATATCTATAGAAGGTTTTTCCTTTTCTAAAATCCTACAAGATCTAAGTTGAACATCATTAAGATCTAGAGGAACAATCATGTAGGTAGGAAATGGTTGTCCTTCTACCATGTAAGCATTCTGAGGGTTTTTGTTGTTGGGATTTGGTAATGGTTGGGCTGGTAGTTGATTTGGCTTCTGTTGAAATGGAAGCAAGAGTTGAGATTTTGATTTTGATGAGGAGGTTGTTGTTGTGGAAATGGCAATGAAAGGTGAGGGCTTTGATTTGAAAGTTGTAGTTGTGGACTTTGTTGTTGTTTTTGTGGGGGAGGATAGCTCTGATAAGATGGAGGATATTGATAATATTGAGAAAATCTCCCATAAGGATTTTGTACCCCTTGTACCCATGATTGAGATTGATACTGATTTTGAGGTTGAGGCCAAGGTTGTTGCCAAGAATTCCAATTTGATGAGGGCTGAAAATTCATTGGATTGTTAAATCCTTGATTTTGTTACCCTTGCCAAGGTCTTCTAGAAACAAAGCAAAGAGGTTCTACAGAATTTGAAACTACTTCCTCCTGAAAGACAACTTTAAGACCTGGGATTGAAGGACAATCCTTGGTCTCATGAATTTCCGAGCAAATCATACATGTTCCTACAAATTTTGCATCTAAGGGACATTCTCTTAGAGCATGTTTCTTTCTACATTTTGGGAAAAATATGGCTAAGGCATCAGCTTCTGTTTTCTTCTTGTTTTGAATTTTGAGGGTGTCTAGATGTTCACTAAGGCTCCCTAGAATGTCAGTTTTGAACTCATCAAGCATATTGCCAATTTTTTCCCTATGTACTGTCCCAGTTGCAGATTTGTTTGCTCGAATAAGAGAAGGATCTCTAGGCCCTTTTCTAGTTTTAGATTTTCCTCTTGAAATATGGACACATAGTTCTGCTATGTCACTTAATGGAAGTTGAGAGATGTCTCCCTTCCCCATCATGTTTAAAATATCTACCCATTCATCTCTAATGGCTTTCAATAAAAGGGCTTTCAAGGTTTCCTCATCTAAATTGTTCATCTTTTCCCTCTTTAAGTTGTATTGAAACCTCTCAAGCAAATCCTCTAAGTTCTCATCCTTTTTTTGCATCATTTTGAATACCTCATCCTTATGATTGGTAGGCATACAATAATCCAAGTATCTATCCAAAAATGCCTGCCTCATATCGTTCCAAGTCCTAATAAATTGAGTGACTAATCCCATAAACCATTTCAGAGTAGCCCCTTTCAATGTTGAAGGGAACAATTTGAGTTTTTGAGAGTGTTCTAGATAGTCATAGGTTCAGCATAAGACTTCAAATTCAAATAGAAATGTTTCAGGATCCTCACTTTGCAATCCATAAAAGTTTGGGAGGACAGATGGTGAAATGTTTTTCATTGTTGCATGGGTCTCTTCATTTACTATAGGGAATCCAAATGAATTATCTTCTTCCCTATTTCCTCTACCTCCTCCATTGTTACCTCTACCTCCTCCATTATTTCCTCTACCTCTGCCTCTACCCCCTCCTCCAAATAGTGAAAATTCTCCATCTTGCTCTTCCTCTGCCATGATAGTTTCCTCAGAATATTCTGGCTCTTCTATTAATGGTTGATGAGAGAGAGTTTCTACCTCCTCTTCTTCTCTAGGTAATTCTACTTCTTCAACTGTAATAGGTAATAGGCTCCCCTATGGAGGTGAACAAGGGTTCTTCTCCTAGGTCAGATTTAGTAGATGGAGTGGGAGAATCTTCTAATTCAGTTGCTGCCCCTTGAATTCCAGGAATCCTAAGGCTGGGAGTATGAGTCTGGGATGGAGGTGTATCTTGTATATTCCTTGAAGTAGTTGGAGTTGTAAAAATCAAACTTTTGCCCCTAGCTATAAACCTTCCCCTAGAATCTCTTTCTCTATGCATGCCATTTTTTTGTTTTTGGTGATTTTAATTGGGCTAATAATTCTTTTTCTTATCCTCTAGATCACACTAGGTGCAAGAGGAGAGCATAATCAAGAAATTATTAATTCCCCCCCCCCCTTTTTTTTGAATGTAAGAGATAGGATACCTAGTTACACTTCCCCAACAACGGCGCCAAAATGTTTAGTCAATTTAGTATGTCCTAAATTGCTACATAAGTTATCAATCTGGGAGTCGTAAACTGATGAAGTGTAGTGCACTGTATGTGCTAAACAACCCTTTTCTTACCTCACCGTTTTCAGTTTTATCTTGTTTTGGGGTTTTGTTAAATGTTTAGTCAATTTAGTATGTCCTAAATTGCTACATAAGTTATCAATCAGGGAGTCGTAAATTGATGAAGTGTAGTGCACTGTATGTGCTAGACAACCCTTTTATTACCTCATTGTTTTCAGTTTTATCTTGTTTTGGGGTTTTGTTCTATTGGTCTCCTAAAGTGGTTTAATGCAATGGAAATCCTAATCTACTGTTAAAGAAAAAGTTTAACAATACTTTTTAAAGATCAAGTGTAGATGTAAAGTTGAAGACAAGGCTTCTCCTCTTGCTTCTTATGATAATTTCTGAGCTTTGAACTTAGGAGATCTTAAAACATGTTGTCTACAAAATCAGAACTTGAATGAGAGTGTGATTGTGCAGGTATATAAACCAAACTAAAAATGAAGTACTGAAAATGAGATTACTATCTCTGCTGTTCATCCTAATTGCAAAATTGAAATCTAATAAACTGCTGCAACTTAAACCAAAAAGTAAAGAAACTGGAAACTAATGATTAGTCAATGATTTCATCCATAATCACAACATTTCGTCAATTAACTTCTAAAATGGGGTTAAGCTAAAGGATCCGGAAATATCATCATATGGCATGAAAGAAATGACATCTAAATTATCTAATTGCACACTAATGAAAGCAAAGCCAATTACTTCATCTATAATCACAATATTTCGCCAATTAACTTCTAAAATGGGGTTAAGCTAAAAGCCCTGGAAATATCATCATATAGCATGAAAGAACTAACATCTAAACTATCTTGAACTGTAAACAAATCTCACAAAGTAAAAGCATAAACAACTGAAATTGAAAACTGAGTTTCAACAGAGAAAGTAAGTCTCAATAACACCACTTGATGCAAAAATTACAGTAAGAAGCTCGAGCATAACCAGACTTAAAGACCTATTCTGAAATGCACCTATGAATGTTAGTAAGAAATATGACAAGCTGCAAAAACATATACACGGTTAGAAGGATTAAGATCATAAGCAAAACATGAAAAATATACAATTCAAATGGGAGAAAATATACATGAAAACTATACAAAAACAAAAGAAGGACCTCAGCTACGCAGGGGCCCTCTGCACAGCTTTGGACTAGCACATTGTTACTTCAAAATACGCTCAAACAGACATGTGAAAACAGAGTTTGTATTATGAAAAACAGAGTAATGTGTCTCTCAGTTACAAAACAGCAAAATCACACTATGACAACAATATCCAAAATTTCCTCTCTGCGTTGCAAACGCTTGTATTTTTATAGAAAATGGATAACTGTATCTCAGTGGAATTTCTTCAACGATAGACACGTGAACATGTCAAAATCCGAGGATTCGGCCTCTCGGTTGCCATGAGCAGTGAACCTATGCGAGGTGGATGTTGGATTGCATTATGTAGATGGCATGCAGGTGGCAAAAACGAATCCACGCGTTCAGGAATGGCTTCGGGCTTCTTTTACGTGCAAGAACAAAGTTCTAGCTGGCATAGAATTCTCCGTTGACTTCCTTTGACCGGGACCTTTCCTTCCGAATCTGGCTAAGTGAATAGGACCTCATCCATGTGTGGACAATTCCTGAGCTGCCCATGTGTGTCATTCCTCCTCGTTACACCTGTAACCTATAAAACAATGGAAATGGCTGCGGAATTACCGGTTAGCTGCGGAAAGTGGCTACATTCCATAGCTAATAAAAAAACCTAGATCAAATAGCACACACAATTATATAATTTGAAAATCCCTCAAATACACTCCTAAAATCAACATGTAACAACTTTTGATAGCTTAGGATGCACTGACATGGGAAAATAGAAGAGAAAAGGTTTAAGAAAATGCTTGGAAGAGAGGTAGTTTTGGGGCTCAACAATTATCCACTTTTTGACCACGGGGACAACTCCAGAGTGATACATAGTCAACAGAAGAATGAATTGGTGGTGCGCGCGACAGTATTTTTAGTTATTGCAGGCCATTTGTATAAGATGGGATCGGATGAAATACTTTGGTGCTATGTGCCCGAATTTGAAAGAAACAATATCCTCGTTGAAACTCATGGAGGAGCTGCAGGAGGACATTATGTAGGAAAAGCAACAATGCAGAAGATTTTTCACGCTGGGTTGTGGTGGTTGATGCTGCATAATGATTCTAAAACGTATTGTAAGGCATGTGATGCATGTCAGAGGATGAGCAGATCATCACAGAGGGATGAGCTACCTTCGAATCTGCAGGTGTCATCGCAGCCATTTGAGAAATGAGCAATTGATTTTGTAGGACTGATTCAGCCTCCAAGCAAGAATATGGGTGCACAGTATATCATCACCGTAACTGAATATTTGACCAGATGGGTAAAGCACAGTCTATGAAGCACTGTATAGGGGCAACAACAACAAAATTTCTATTTGAATATGTGTTTACCAGGTTTGGTTGCCCGAAGGTATTGATGAGTGATCGCGGTACACATTTTCACAATGAAATGATCAGCGTGCTAACAGAGGAGTTCCAGGTTTACCATCAGAAGAGTATGCCATACCATCCTCAGGCCAATGGAATGGTTGAGGCTTTTAACAAGATATTGGAGAATGCATTGACGAAGGTTTGCAATGCGCAACAAAATGATTGGGATGTGTGCATACCCGCAGTGTTATGGGCTTACAGAACTACTTGTAAGAATCTTACTGGTCATACACCTTTTAGTTTGGTCTCTGACGTAGAAGCTGTGATGCATATGGAGTACATTGTGCTTAGTATACACATAGCGGCCTTCACAGGAATGGCAAACCACAGAGCCTTGGAAGAAAGGCTTGCGCAGTTAACAGAGCTCGAGGAAGATAGGTTTCTGGCTGGATTCCATCAGCAAGTTCAGAAGGAACGCGAAAAAGCTTGGCACAATCGACACATCAAACTGCGCACCTTCAAGGTAAATGATTTGGTTTTATTATATGATGGTAATTTTGGTAAGTTTCCAGGAAAATTTTAGATGCATTAGTTGGGACCATATGTTATCAAATAGATTACAGATGGTGGAGTAGTTCAACTCATGAAGTTGAATGGAAATCCATTTCCGGGAAGGGTAAATGAAAGTCGATTGAAGCCATACACTGGGGATCTGACCCAATGATTACATGACGGTAGCACAGTCTTAGCACTCCAGGCAGCTGTAAGGAGGCGCAGGACTATAAAATACACTACCTAGTTTGTAGAGCTGCGCGACAAGGGGTCTGCACAAAATGAAAGGGTGTATCAATACCAGAAGAAGCATGAAGGGAGTTGCACTCTAGGGGGAGAGACCATGCACAGTAGCGAGAAAGTAACCATTACAGTCACCGTTCATGATTTGACTACCAAAAGATGGTTAAGAGGAGCAGGGGGTGGGGCGACATTTAAGGCTGAATTTAAGAGTGAAATATTTGGAAATTTGCCAATTCAGCATTTATGGACGGATTTTGGGGGCAACGGTTGAATTTAAATTTGAATTCACCTATAAATTACACGTGGCCATCCAACAAAAAACACTTTGCACTCTTAGAATATCTGTTTTGAGTGATTGTTTATGAATCCTCAGGTTTATGCTGATTTGGTCACTAGTTATGTATTCGAGAAGTTACCCAAGGAAACCCAACGATCCATTCTTAGCACGATGTCTAGACCAGGAGAGCTAGTACTAGAGGGGTTGTTGCCTCTGAAGGAGCTGCTCCATAGGTGATGAGCATGGAGACTCCAGCTGTAGTGCCTACGACACCGAGGTCGCCTAGGTAGAAGCCGACGCCGGTGAGGGAAGTCCCCAAACTGAAGAAGGATAAACATAAGAATCCCATACCGATGTGTGAGTCACCGAGGAAGCATGCCCCTACACAGGCACAGAGGAAAGAAAATCTGAGCACAAAAGAGAAGGGAAAACTGGTGGACTTGGAGGCTGAAGAGGGCACGGAGGACATAGACACAGAGGGGGTGGATCCAATATCCAAGTTGCTAGATTACATCCCCCCCGCGCAAGGGGAAAGTGAAGGTCCCTAAGGACCCAGATGCAGGAAAATTCCTCCTTAATACACCCTTGCTACCCAGAACATTACTTTTGAAGGTCTGTGCTTGGCACAGATTCTCCATTTCAAGCTTGAGAAGAAGTCGCGCCAGTACTCTATATCCTTGATCACTGACCTCGTGGTGAAGGATGCCACTCAAATCCTTGCGGGAAAAGTTATGATAAAATGTCGCGCGGATGAGGTTTCGGTGCTAGTGATTTCTTTGGTTGCCGAGTGTGTAGAGGGCGTACAGTTCCACTGAGCGTGCTACCTTTGTAGCAAGTTCCTCGTGAACTGTCGAGAGGCGCAGGATGAGAGAAAAACATTCCAGTATTCGTGGTTGTTGCTCTCCATTGTACTCTTCACTTGGGATCCGCTAGAGGACAGTCAGTTTCCTCCTGTGGATAAAGAGTTGTCGAATGCTGCAAAGTTTGCATCTCTCTGGGCCACAAACGATGTTGTGTGGGTCACAGAGACCAAAGTATTTTGGGTGCTGATGGAGGCAAGTATTCGCATGGCCATCAACCAAAAGCCGTGGTTGTCACCAACCATGTTTGAACAACTTTCAGGGTACACAGAGTTCAAATCTGACTTACACCATGTCTACATTCGGGTGCGGAAGGATCTGAAACAAAAATGGTTCGACCTACCCTACCTTGCTACAGATGACGCTATTGAGGAGGTCGTCAAGCGCTGGCCAACAGATTGGCATTCTCCATATGATCTGGCTGCAGGGTCTAGGAAGTCCGCGGAAAAGAAAAATAAGGAAGCGACCAAGTAGAAGGTTCAATAGTTGGCTGAGAAGCGGTAAAAAGAGGCTGAGGAGAAGTCCTGAGTTCAAGCGGAGCACATCGCGAAGAAGGAGGCTGAACAGGAAGCACGTGGCTTTGAGTAGAGTGATAAGTCTCCTTCACCCCAAACGGAGGAGGAAGAGTAGTCAGAGCAGGGCAGCGATGGTTAGGAGGAGCAGGAGAGCACTCCCTTCTGGATCAAATGGTACAAAGAATAGGGAAAATAAGGGTCACGGAAGAAATCTGAGGCAACCAAGCCATTGCTGGATCCGATCACTCTGACAGACGGTGACCTAGATGAGATAGGCGACACAGTGCAAGATACTACAGTAGAATTGTTGTAGCAGTTTGAGTAGCAGTAACAACAAGCACTGAGCAACATCCAGAAGGATCTACGCGAGCTGTAGATTCAGACGACTAGAATCTAGGTAGGCGCAGGGCAGAGCAGCGCTACGTCAACAATTTTGGCTCCAGGGACCACTCAGGCAGCTGAGATGGTTTGATCACTAGACCTTCGGGAAGTCGCACTACCATATGGATATTTGAGCATGGAGGCGGCCGATGACAAGGCTATAGTGAGTTCTTTGAAGAAAATTGGCCTCAACCTAGTTGTGCTCCCAAATGAGTACCTACACACGCTATAAGCAGGGGTGATAGTAGAATTCAGATCTCGAGAGCAGTGCACACTCAGCCTCATCAGCGAGTATAGAGTGAACAATGAACAAATGTTCGCTGAAAAGTCAGAGGTGGTGGAGGCATAGAAGAAAATCCAGGCGCAGAATGACCAGCTTGTAGCCACGGTGGCAGAAACCTGCAGAATAGTGCCCAAACTGAATATACCAGAGGAAGCGTCGTTGGAGGCAAAGGTCAGAAAGCTGGTTGCAGGCGTGTGCGATGCCAAGATAGAAGTGGTTAGGGTTTAGTTTGAGCTAAACCTGAAGATAACAGAGTTGGCGTTGAAGTCACAGCCTTCAACTCCACCAGAGGTCAGGGAATAGCGCAAAGCTGCTGCGAAGGATGGAGTCGCGACAGTGGATTCCACGGTGGTAGACTGCACCACGCTTTTTGAGCAAGAAATGGAGGTAGTCATGACTCTGCAGGAAGATCCCACCCTGTAGGCCTGTAATACAGAAGCTTGTGAACTCCAACACCAATATGATGAAGTAAGGGAAACGACACGCACCATTGTTGGCGTACAATGCCTTGTTAAGTTGTAGGAGGCAAGGAAGCTACATCGATAGGTGGAGGCAATGTAAAAGAGAGAGGCAGTCCTCAAGGCCAGATTGGGGTCTTGGTTAGATGAGGACTACATCGTCTCTGCCAACATTCAAGAGAAATTGACGAACTTGCAGAGTACGCAACAGAAAATCCAACAGGACAGTGCAAGACCATCCACAGAGCAGCTAGTGGAATAGATCAAACAAGTAGCCACGCAGAGTGCGACTAAGGTAGCAGTGGTACGAGTGGAGCTAAGGGATATTGGCAGTAAGATCTCTGCGCCAGCAGAGTGACTCCAGGGCAAGTCATGATCTTTGTGTTGAGGGCCTGTTGGAATGGGGTCCCCTAGGGTTAATTTTGGGGCAAAAACCCAAGTTTTGGCACAGAATCCCAAGTTTTGTTGTATAAAGATGTAAAGTCTCTGCAAGTTGTGGTCATAGAGCGTGTAGATAATTAAAGAGTCATAAAGGGTTTTACCCTTCTTTATGTAAGTTGAGTCAGCCTTTGAAGATCTACCCATGGTCCGCGAACCATGAGATTGTATAAATAGGTGTGTCTTAGGATGTCTAAGGAAGTAATAGAGGATGAAGACGAATGTAATGGGTCAATAGAAGGATGAGCATAGAAGTCTTAGAGTAGAAGGAAGGCTCTGCAATTGTGTGTGCAGGGGCCTAGAGTAGAGTCTGCAACTGAGTGCCCGGACCCTTGCAACTGAGTGCACAGGGAAGTCTTGAGCCTGTAAGCAGAACTGAGTATTAATAAAGAAGATTATTGCAGAAATACTTGTGTTTATCTCATACTTTGGTTTACATGAATGCACCTTATGTTATAATGGGTTTATGAAATAATAATGTATTGATGCGTGACTTTGTATAACTTATACTGTTATATGAATGAAATTACTGTTATTTGTTTATGTGAAGATTATCTTGCTCTATGTTGAAGGTATCGAACTCTTAAGCTAATCCGAGTCATTACTGGGTTATGAGTAATCTTTGATGCGCGTAAGTAGTGGATTTTCCTATTCAGGGTCCACAAAAGACAATCGTAAACGGTCACGGAGGTATAGAAGTTGATTAAGGGTAGTTATATCGATAAACCCTAAAGGCTTATTGATCTGTGCAAAGGCAGATTTAGGGCATAAAACGACATTACACTAATCTCTGGGTGCGGAAACTTGGTTCCAGCATCCCCCCATACTTCTTCGGGTGAGAATTCAGTCCACGCTCTGCTAATTGATGCCGAAAGGGCAAGTAGTGTAGGGATTTTTTTAGCAAACTAACTCTGAACCTGGGTCAAGACCCACTAAGCCAACATTGCCCATCGACCGGACTAGGCTGCCTTGGCCCGTACCATGCCTTTCCTCGCTAGCACTGCGCATTTCTAGAAGCGAAGGCTCTACCTTCCCTCCAGAAATTGCACAATTATGGCCCAACACTAACCTCCAAGCTTGCATTGCACAATTCTTGGAGGTAGTGTCCTGCTAGCCCCAGAAACTGCACAATGTAGTTTACTAGTTGCATGTCACTGCTAACTGAAATTACGCATTGTGCAGTTTCAATCCTCAGCAGGCCAGGCTGGACTATGCATTGCACAGTTCCAACAGTCAGTCAGCCTCCCAACATCCCGAACTGTTCCTTGCATATTTTTGGCAATCAGTCTCCCGACCTCCCCGCGGAAATTGTGGAACCTTCATGGTCAGTCACACAGGTATGTTGCAAGTCAGTTCTCAAGTTTTTTTTGGTTTTCGACTGACATATTTCTTGCCATGAGTGTTGCTATGTCTCCAAGCATCATAGGTGTTTGTTTATCTCTCAAAAGCACAAGTACGATGGCCTTCAAGAGAGCAGAGTCAAAAGACACCATTGAGAGCACAATGGGAGTTGCAGCGAAGCAAGTGTTTATGAGCTTGCCTACCTATGAAAGCATCAAGTTGTTCATAGACAAGGAAATAAAGATAATGTGGTAGCAGCATCATAATGAGCAACACCATCAACAACATCAGAAGACAACACACTGCACACAATGGATACAAGAGGAAGGTTGTCGACAGCGTAGAGGTGAAGAAAAGTTGCAAGTCCAAAGTAGATCCACTCATGACGAAAGAAGCTTTGGAGATTGAGGCTATGAGGTGATGACCTAACAAGACCTAAGACCCAACAACAGTATGCACACCACGAAAAAAACAAGATTAAACTAGACTAGAATAACACAACCAAACAAATAATTAAGAATGAAAAAGTAAAAATGAGACGGCGCTACCAGTGTATCAACTCTCTGGTGCATGATACGCAACCAACATTGACCTCTCTAGCCAAATTCTGAAGCCACCAACTAGTTTTCCTTGCTCCACCCTCCAAATGCCTAACACCCTTTGTATAATTTCCTCCCCCCACTTATCGCAATTCAGTTGAATTTGCAACTCATCCGCCACATCAAAGCACAAAAGACCAGAATCCCACTTCTGTGATGAAATTTCTTTCTTGCCTCCAAAAAAATCCACTACCCTTCACTTCTCCAACTCCAAATGCAGGACCCGACTCACAAAAAACAAGTCAGGGGTGAAACTAGACCGAGATTCCTCCACACCATAGTCAATCGAAGGTACTTGTAGCAGGGAGGTCGACACCTCGACCTCATGCCTGTGGCAACCCTTCACCTTCACCTCTAGATAGAAAATGTGAATCAACAGACCAACACTATTATGTATTGCCATTAGGGTGGTTGCATACCACTGCATGCCCAAGGCACATCTCTCCTCTTCATTGGTCTCGTTCAGGTGAGCGAGGTGGTGGGCACAATCTCCTAGACAGTCGCTTTTCTGTAATTTTTCTCTCCCCTCTTCATTTTCCTTCGCGGATTTAAATCTTTTTCTTCATCATGTTACCTCCTTGCAGGAGCAATTCAACGCCTTATCCAATGTGTGTGCTCATATTCAAGAATCCATGGATATCCTCAAATATATGATGGAGAAACTCAATGCTCCAAGCGCCAGCTCTACTACTACTTTATGGTCAAATTTATGGTCAAATTTCATCCGATTACTACGAGGCATAAGCTAAAGACGTCTACGGGCTTTACTTCTGTTTTTGTCATGTGAAACTTAGTTGGCAAGCTTTATCTATCCCTTAGAAACTCTATCTGCAAGATTGAATTCTCAAGAACATTATTTATTTAGTATTTGAATATTTCAGGTTATTTATTTTTATATTTTAAATTCTAAATTTTAGTTATAAAGATTTGAATTTATATTGTTTTTGAATAGATTTAATGTGTAATTTTTTTGGGTAACATTTAGTTGGTTGACCTAGATTACAAATTTGAAATTTACAATTTTAAAAAAATTCTATTAAAATTTAAACAAAATAAATAGAAAAATATATAAAAAAAATAAAATATTTAATAATTAGATTATGTCTTTTTCTTTCTCCACCATAAAATCTTCTAAAAAGTCTAAAATATCTTATATTTAATTTAGACAAAAAAAAATTGGACTTTTTGTTTAAAAATGTTGGAGTAGCTTAATTCTTGCTACTCAAGTTAAAAATTATGCTTTGGCAAAAATTGTGTAAAAAAATATAACCTATATTAGTAATAATAAATTAATACTAATCAATAGGCAAATCTAATCTTATAGTTTTACTTTTAGGAGGAATTAATGATGATGATGATGATTAACGTGCACTAAAACCAATATGGTCTATCAGAGTTTAAGAAGGTAAGAGATTAATTTAGATTCTTTAAATTTTTATTTCTATGATAAAAAAAGAAGGGAGAGAAGTGTTCCAAGATCACTATAGTTTTGTTGACTTAACAAGTCAAGAAGGTTGGTAGTGTGACAAATGTTTTGGAAATGAGAGTCGGAGCGGATGTGAGTAAGAGTTGGACAATCCAAGAGAGTTATGCCTTTTTCTTTCTTCACAAATGTTGGAGTAGTTTATTTCTTGCCACTCAAGTTAAAAATTATGCTTTGGCAAAAATTGTGTAAAAAAGTATAACCTGCATTGGTTAATGATAAATTAATAGTGATCAATAGACAAATCTAATCTTATAGTCTTACTTTTAGGAGCAATTAATGATGATGATTAATGTCCACTAAGACCAATATGGTTTATCAGACCTTAAGAAGGTAAGAGATTAATTTAGATTCTTTAAATTTTTATTTCTATGATAAAAAAAAGGGAGAGAAGTGTTCCAAGATCACTATAGTTTTGTTGAATTAACAAGTCAAGAAGGCTAGTAGTGTGGCAACTATTTTGGAAATGAGAGCGGAGCGGATGTCAGTAAGAGTTGGACAATCCAAGAGAATTATGCCTTTTTCTTTCTTCACCATAAAATATTCTAAAAAAGTCTAAAATATGTGATATGTAATTGAGGCATTTTATTTTTTTTGGCATTTTGTTAACAAATGTTGGAGTAGTTTAATCCTTGCCACTCAAGTTAAAAATTATGCTTTAGCAAAAATTGAAAAAAAGTATAACCTACATTGGTTAATGATAAATTAATACTGATCAATAGGAAAATCTAATCTTATAGTCTTACTTTTAGAAGGAATTAATTATGATGATGATTAAAGTCCACTAAGACCAATATGGTCTATCAGACCTTAAGGAAGTAAGAGATTAATTTAGATTCTTTAAATTTTTATTTCTATGATGAAAAAAAAAGGGAGAGAAGTTTTCCAAGATCACTATAGTTTTGTTGAATTAACAAGTCAAGAAGGCTCGTAGTGTGGCAAATGTTTTGGAAACGAGAGCGGATGTGAGTAAGAGGTGGGCAATCCAAAAGAAAGTGTTTTCCATCTTCAACCCTATTAGTATAGCAAAGGTGATAAAATCTTTCATCCCAAGGTGTTTTGGGAATAGACCAATGCCCAGTTTCACTTCAAAGCTCATGAGAATTAGTTCTTATCTTTGCAATGTTCATTTTCTTCTTAGCACTAGTCGAGGCAGAAAGATAATTTTGGTCAGCAAGAATGGGGTTGATCGCCTCCTTATAATACCTAAGCTTCCATTTTCCCTCTAGATCCTTATCGTCCTACAACTTATCCTTAAAGTTGGAAGTAATAGTATTTTTAATATTATCCTTATTCTCTAAAATGATCCCCTCCTTTATCCCCTAATGGTTGAGCCAAGAATGGGCATCCTTAGGCCAACCTCGCTTGAGCCATAGGTGGGGTTTTGGATAGAGTTAGAAGCAATTTTGGTGAATCTCTTGGCTTCCATGTTGTAAAGCTTATTCTTATACATTAGATGCCTAAACATTGCAATTCTTTGAATGGGGGAAAGGCTACCTTTAATCAAGAGGATAGGGTAGGGAATATTTCCTTTAATATTAAGGTTGTAGGTTATAAATTATTTTTGTACTCCAAACCCAAATATTTGTTGACTTATAATTGTTTTCAAGCTCATAATAAATTTTCCAGCCTCCTACACTCCTTTTCACAATGTTATAATTCCACTTGATTTGATGATGAATGTTGATACCTAAATATTTGTATGACTTCTCCAAGTAATTGCTATGATAAATGGAATTATTATAATTAATCTTTTCGATTTAATTATCATGACTTTAGTCTCATTGTAGCAGTGATCATGAAGGATTCTAAGTTTCTTGTCAAGATCATCATGGCTTTTAGCTAGAAGAATGGTATCGTTAGCATAAAGGAGAAGATTAATAACCATACCAACGAGTTTGGGGCCATCACATCCCGCAACTTCCAAACACTCTTATATCTTATTAATGTAAAGTCCAAAAAAGGTAGGGGATAGGATACACCCTTGCTTAACTTCGATATTATATTTAATTTCTTCAGGCCAACCCTTAGTGGTCTTAATCTTGGCAACAACATTCTCGTATAGCCTAGTCACAACAACCCTTAACTTGAGAGGAACCATTATATATTCAACCCTCTGCCATAACTTATCTTAAGGAACTGTCCCCAAATCTTTCCTAAAGTCAAAAAAACAACAAAAGGGACCAATTTTACTATTGCGGCATTCCTTGAAAATGATCCTACGAGTAACAATATGGTTAATAGTTGAATGATGTCTCCTAAAATCAAATTACCCTTTAGCTCTTTTCCCATCAAGCCAGAGGTTAATATTCTTTTCCAAGATGAGACCATATAGTTTGGCTAAAATGTGGTTAATCACTCTGGTCCCATAGTTAGAAGGGACATTTTTATCCCCACTTTTAAAGACAAGAAAAATAAGGCTTTGTATCCTAGGCTTAAGGAAGCCATGTTTCACCGTGAAATTGAAAAGTTTTTTAATGTAAAGGATGGGGATAGACCTTCCCATTTGAGAATTTTAGCTTGGTAGCCTTTTATATCCCTAGCTTTCCCATTAGCGTTTCTTAATCTCAAACTCCATGCCTTCCAAAGAAAAGAAATCCTCCTCTATATGAGTTTTTAAGATGTTGCCTATGGTGTCTAAGGAGTCATAAAGATTCTTAATTTAGACATCTTAGTTATCTAAGGGGATCAAATTATTTTCTTTTGTTTTATGAACAAGTATATTCCTCCAAAAAAAATAGGCGCAACTTTACAAAGGTGAAGAAGATGTTCTTGCCTCTTATTTATATAGGACCTTTTCTTCCTTTTGATAAGAGCTTTATATACACTTATTTTTTCAAGGTTTACAATTTCGTTAGGAGAATCTCTAATCACTTTCCTAGCAATTTTACAATCATTATCATACCACGGGTTGGAAGATTCTATTATTCTTTTTATACGGCACCTCGGTAGAGAATTTGTTAATGGTAGTGTAAATATAGTGGAAAGAGTTGTAGTAAAATTGTGGTAGATGTGATCAATGTTATCATTATACATTAGGAAACTTAAATCCCTCTTTAGATCCTTTAAGAAGAGATCCATTTTAATTCTGTCAATTCGAATGTAACTTTGACTCTCACAATTCTTTTGCATGTGGCTAGTGTGCATGCCAAGATTGAGAGTTAAGGATAGAGGTATGTGGTAAAAATCAGATGTGTGGTCATTTAGGAGGTCAAATTTTACAATACAGTTGATAACATAAGTATCAAATATCACATAATCCACACCACTATTTATAAGCCCATGAATACAAGTCATCTGGCTAGAGGTTGGCCACTTATTAATTCCATTACAAATTATCAAGACTTGGGAACTACAAATATTGATAAGCTCAGTACCAAATAGGTTCTCAGTTATGTCTTCAAAATTTGTTTTAAATCTACTAGCTAAGTCATAGTCCTCATCTAGCCATAGGGGGTTAGGGTTAGATTTATTACTTTAATGACCCCAGTCATTTTGCAAGTGCGTAAATATGGTGCTAGTTGTCTTATTCATTGTGCACACATTTAAATATTGTAAATGTTGTCTTGGTTACTTTGCACTCATATGGTCATTTTAAATACTTGCCTGGTTTTATTATATTAGAATAAATGTTGTATACATTTTGAAAGTGATAAATATACAAATGTTCTTTTATTGGTGACCTTGCAATGGTGTGAATATTGAAAACAGATTGGTAAGTAAACCTTTACTAGTCATGTTCAATTTCATAATTATGACATGTATATATGTGTGTAAACCATAGGTGAGTAGGGTAATTATTGTTTTGAGGGTCACACACACACACACACACACAAGCTATTGTAAAAACTCATTAAAACATTGCAATATATATATATATATATATATATATATATATATATATATATATATATGACAGATGGTATGCAAGGAACACGAAGGCTCCAATATGCCTAGCCAAAAATACGTTAGTAGAGTCACAAAGGGTTAAGAGAGCAAACCTTGAAAATCTCCAAGACCTAAAATATACTATGAAATCAGTGTTAGGAATCCCAAAGAGTGATATTTCTTTTCAATATAAAGGAAATGTTGAAATCCCAAAAAATTACTCTACCAAAAGTCACAAGCAAACAACCAAACTATGATGAAGAAGCATCAATAAGGCTCTCATAAAAAGAATTGAACCTGGTAAATAAAAATTCCATCAAGAAGATGATAGGGGAAAGGGTATTCATAAATGCATAGAAACAGTAAACCAAGCCTTATTAATTGTGATACCTAAAGAACCACCTCACTAAATTATTTAACATACTTATTGGGATTGTTACTTTTATTGCATTTTTCTAACTATTATGAATGAATATTGATTGATAGTTTAATATGATAGAATCATATGTCTTGGTTATTATGCATGAATGGAAACATAGTTGGACTACGTTGTAATGTGTTTGGGTTATTCACAATGCACCCTCTCTATGTATGGTCACAAATCCACAGTACTATGTTTGATTTTCAAGGTAGAATGATGGGCAATTAAGAACGACATGTCAATTCGTAGGCCAATGCAACTTCACTTAGCATCTCAAGATGGGTTTAAAATAATAGCCATATGTAGCTTATCATGGTCAGGTTTCTAGTGCACTATTACTCTTAAGAAACACTAATATGATGCAAGAACTAGAGGTGAAAACCTTTCTTGTTTCAACATATTTGATCCAAACATATGATCTTCTAAGGAGCCCTTATATTTTATAGGGTCTTAGTGTAAGAGCTTCAAAGTGCTTTCTGTTGAAAATAGCAACAAGAAATGCTAAATATGGAAGTGCTAAAAATAACACTGCCATAAATAGAATTTTGAGATACCTTCCTATTTTATTTAGTCCCTGAACTAAACTTGAGAAGTAAAATTCGAATTTGTTCTTAGTAGCTGTTTGATTAATAATTAATTCATCTTGAGTTAATTAGTTGGAGAAAATCAAACATGAAGTCTATGTGAAGACATGCAACAATTTCTCCATTGATTGAGGAATTTATCCCTTAGTTAAGGAGATGAGGATGAGTTGTACTTTGAGTTGTAATTATTTAGCTCAGTTATCTGAGTTAAGTCCAGTTAGATTAGTTCCAACACTTTGAGGAACTGATTGTGAATTCAGTTAGTTAATGCTTGCATGCATGTAACTACTGCACTTTAGATAACTGAATATTCTCTCATAAATAACTCATGCATGTCATTTCAGTCAGAGACCCAATTGAGATCAGATGATGGGACAATGTACTATCAGTTGCAAGAATATTCCAATGAGGATATCTCTTACATGAGAAGGAATTCATTCCTTGAGGATTGCGTAGTTACTTCTTCAGTTTAGTGAGTGTGTGATGAGGCCAATTCACACAGGTGGCATCATTGGACCCCAAGAGAAACTACGCAAGGAAATAGGAGGCTTGGAGGGCTGAGGAAAGGCATATGTTGTGTCTATTCAGTCTGTGAGCTGTATTCTGAGATTGTACTGAGAGCTGAATAGTTTCTGAGCTAAGGCTTTGTGTAATTTGAGATATTTCCACTTGTATGATAATACAGAGATTGGGGTTTTAGGCTGAGGCTTTCCCCAGAGTTATCTTCTGTGTTCATGTGTGTTTGCTTTCTCTTCATCTGTTATATGTGTTCCATTTGATCTTGCTCATATTCGATTAAGCTTCCGCAAGTTTGTTTGTAGAAGTAGATCAAGTATGTTGCTTTAACTTTTTGCATTATCAGGTGATCTACAGGTGAAATTTCTACATGGTATCGGAGCAAAGGTGATCAAAGCGAAGAACAATATACTACGAAGGGAGAAGTTCAAAGGTTGAAGTTTTTTATTATAGAAATCGAGTTCTTATCACATCTCAAATTCGCCAATGACGGTAAACGGTTTGAGACTTGAGTATTCCCTTGATGGCAACTCGAATTATATAGCTTGGAAGGATCACATGGAAGCGGTATTAGAGGACAATGGTTTGAAGGACTTCATTGATCAAGAAGTCCCCAAGCCCGCAGTAGCTAATGCCCAAGAATTGGCGAAATGGAAGAAATGTGTGGCTAGAGCAAGGAGAATCCTCTTGGAGGGAGTTCGAGACCACATTGTCTCAAGCCTCCATGGGAAGGAGACACCATATTCAATGTGGAAAACATTGAAGGATCTATATCATAATAGCAACGATCAGAGGAAGTTGGTGCTGAAAGACAAGCTTCGAAAAATCAAGTGTGCAAAGGGCAACACGATCTCTACTTTTCTAAACAAGCTCACCTCCTGTAAGGATGAGCTTGGAAGTATAGGGATCACGACATCTGATGATGACATGGTGAGTCTAGCTCTCCTCGGTCTTCCTAAGAGCTGGCATAGCTACCAAGACTCGGTAAATGGAAGAGAGAAACTGCTAGATTGGGAACGACTTTGGTTGGATCTAATGCAGGAGGAGATAAGAAGAAGCACTAGAGATGGATCTTCATCAAAGCAAGATGATGAAGAAAATCTAGCCTTAGCGAGTAAGGCTAGGAAAGGGAAAGGGAAGGCGTCCCATCCCAAATCCATTTCTTCCCATGGTGGGAAGAAGTTTGACAAATCGAAAGTGTGATGCTTTCATTTTCATGAGGTGGGCCATTTTGCAACAAATTGTCCACAGAAGAAATCCAAGAAGGGATCCTTGAAGGGATCTGATGGTGAGGCACTGGCCTCACAGTTCGAGTTGGATTTCTCTCTCATCGCATGCATGGTTTCATCCATGGTGGGATGTGTTTGGTACCTGGACAGTGGAGCCGCTTTCTACATGTCCAGTGACAAGAATCTATTTAGTTCCTTGGAGGAGAAGGATCTCCAAATGCGCATCGAGATGGGTAATGATGGAAAGTACCGTGTTTTAGGTGAAGGTACAGTTGTGTTTCAAAGGGAGCATGGAGCTCCTCTCACCCTCACTGATGTAAAGTACGTACCGGGTCTGAAGAAGAATCTTGTGTCCATTACTATGCTAGAAGATAAAGGCTATGTTGTAGTCTTTAGTAAAGGAAAGGTATTCCTAAGGCATATTGACAATGGACAGACCAAGAGAATTGGGATTCGAGTAAAGAATCTCTACAAGATGGATGTAGATGACTGTGTTGCATTGAGTTCCAAAGAAGAGTTGGTACAGAGCCAAGATGTTGCGAGCTATGGCATAGAATATTGGGCTACTTGCACCATGGAGCCCTGAAGATCATGCAGCGAATTTCTACCGGACTACCCAAGGGGAAACTGCAGTAAATGGATACATGCAAAGGTTGTACCTTGGGTAAGTGTGAAAAATCTTCCATTCAGGATCGAGATAGTAGAGCTGGAGAAATCCTGGAGCAAGTTCACTCAGATGTGTGTGGACCATTCTCTACAGCCTCCACCGCTAAACAAACGTACTATGTTATTTTTATTGATGATTTTTCTCGTAGATGTTGGATCTACTTTATACAAAAGAAGGATCAGACCTTCTTGAGGTTTTATGAGTTTAAAGCCTTGGTAGAGAAAGAATCTGGAAAGAAAATAAGAGCCTTGCTAAGCGACAATGGTGGAGAGTATGTCTCCCAACAGTTTAAGGACTTCTGCACTGCAGAAGGAATTAAACGGGAGCTGATGGCACCCCATAACCCACTACAGAATGGGGTGTCCAAAAGGAAGAACAAATCGATAGTGAAGTAGCTCGAGTGATGTTGCATGACCAAATCCTACCACTTCATTTGTGTGTTGAGACATGCAATACATCAGTATACTTGCAGAAGAGAAGTCATCACCGTATATTGGGGATGAAGACACCAATGGAGGCCTTTTTTGGGAAGCGACCAGATGTGAGTCACTTCTAAATATTTGGATCATCGGTTTACTTCCATGTGACCAAAGATGCCCGGAAGAAGCTAGATCCAACTGCTGAGTTGGGGATACTTGTGGGGTACATTGATACACCCCATAACTATTGGGTGTTTCTGCCTAACAGTCAGAAGACCGTGGTGCGCAGAGATCTGAAGTTCGATGAGCGAAAAGCCATGTGGGTATCACTTGAGAGGGAGCTCAAGTTGCATGTAGAGGAGGAACTTTTGGTTCCAAAGGAGGAGGATCCTCATATTGATGCGTAGCAACCGCATGCAGAGGATCTGAGAGTGGAGACATCCAATCATGATGAGTTTTCCAGAGATGGGTAGAAACGCTCAAGGGAAGCAAACAGATTGGTGATTGATGCACGAGAGAATGTGGGGCAACCATCCTCTTAGCGCAAACAGAGGAGATCACCCGAGCAGTACACTGATTACGTGGCCTTGGTTGGGGAGTGTGTAGCAACCGAACCTTCTTCTTTCGAGGAAGCAGTGAAGCAACCAGTCTGGGTTGATGTCATGGTAGAGGAGTACGACTCTATCATTCGAAACAGTGGTTGGGATATTGTCCCAAGACCGAAGGACAAGTTTGTGGTAAGTTCCTGATGGCTTTACAAAGTAAAGCAGGTTGCTGATGGGAGTGTTGAGAAACACAAGGCAAGGTTTGTTGCCCTTGGTTTCTCACAAGTCGATGGGATCGACTACGATGAGACTTTTGCTCCTGTAGCAAGGTACTTATCTATCAAATCGATGTTGGCACTATCAGGTCAGATGGGTTGGAAGATCAATCATATGGATGTGAAGACTGTGTTCCTTAATGACACAATTGAGGAAGAGATGTACATAGAGCAACCGGAAGGATTTGAGACCTTCGATTGTGATTCACATGTGTGCTGACTCAAGAGAGCTTTTTACGCGCTGAAGCAAGAACCTCGTGCCTAGTACACCAGGATCGACAGCTATTTCATTGGGTTGGGCTTCACCAAGAGTGAAGCGGATGCAAACCTTTACCACATAATGGTAGAAGATAAGCCATTGATCATTGTTCTTTATGTTGATGATCTGATTTTGACAAGTGATGATTAGTTGTTCAAGTATTGCAAGGAGGACCTTGCAAGAGAGTTTGATATGAAAGACATGGGTCTCATGCACTACTTTATAGGCATGGAAGTGTGGCAGAAGGATGGGGAAGTGTTTGTGTCTCAAGGCAAGTATGCCAATGAGATACTAAGGCGATTCCACATGGAGAAGTGCAAACCCATGCAGACTCCTCTAGCTGGTAACTGTAGGAAGGAGGATGCTACTTCAGGTGAGGTAGTAGCTACTACTGTTTATTGGCAGCTTGTGGTTTCATTTATGTATCTAGTGAACAAACGACCAGATTTGTGCTTTGTAGTGAACCAGTTGAGTCAAGCTATGGTTCAGCCTACCAAGTTGTTTTGGAAGGCAGCGAAGCATGTGCTGAGATACCTCAGAGGCACATCTCAGTATGGATTGTGGTACAGACGGACAGAGGGAGTGAAGCTTTAGGGCTTCATAGATTTGGATTGTGCAAGGAGTCCAACAAACCGGAAGAGCACTTCTGGAGGAATCTTCAACCTTGGTTCAGCTGCAGTTTCCTGGTACAACAAGAAACAAAGGTCAGTTGCACTTAGCTCAGCAGAGGCTGAATAAATGGTTGCTAGCCAGGTAGCATGCGAGCCCATTTAGATGCGGAAGATTCTAGTGGGATTGTTTAGTCAGAGGTTCGATCCAACCGTGATATATTGCGATAATCAGAGTTGTATCAAACTCTCTGAGAATCCAGTGTTTCATGACAGGTCCAAGCACATTGATATTTGGTACCATCATCTTCGAGACTATGTGGTGAAGAGGATCATGTTGTTGCTGCATGTTTCAACCGAGGAACAGGATGCATATATTTTGACTAAGGCATTGTCAAAATGCAAGTTCGAGTTCCACAGAGATAGGATTGGGGTGACTGATAATCCCTTTCTTGTTGAGAGGGAGTGTTGAAAATAGCAACAAGAAATGCTAAATATAGAAGTGCTAAAAATAGCACTGCCATAAATAGCATTTCGGGATACCTTCCTATTTTAGTCAGTCCCTAAACTAAAATTGAGAAGTAAAATTCGAATTTGTTCTTAGCAGTTGTTTGATCAATAATTAATTAATTCATCTTGAGTTAATTAGTTGGAGAAAATCAAACATGAAGTCTATGTGAAGACATGCAATAGTTTCTCCATTGATTGAGGAATTTATCCCTTAGTTAAGGAGATGAGGATGAGTTGTACTTTGAGTACATAATTAGTTAGCTCAGTTATCTGAGTTAAGTCTAGTTAGATTAGTTCCAACAGTTTGAGGAACTGATTGTGAGTTCAATTAGTTAATGCTTGCATGCATGTAACTACTGCACTTCAGATAACTAAATATTCTCCCATAAATAACTCATGCATGTCAGTTCAGTCAGAGACCCAGTTGAGATAAGATGATGGGACAGTGTACTATCAGTTGCAGGAATATTCCATTGAGGATATCTCTTGCATGAGAAGGAATTCGTTCCTTGAGGATTGTGCAGTTACTTCTTCAGTTTAGTGATTGTGTGATGAGGCCAATTCACACAGGTGGCATCATTGGACCCCAAAAGAAACTGTGCAAGGAAATAGGAGGCTTGGAGGGCTAAGGAAAGGCATATGTTGTGTCTATTTAGTCTATGAGCTGTATTCTGAGATTTTACTGAGAGCTAGATAGTTTCTGAGCTAAGGCTTTCTATAATCTGAGATATTTCCACTTGTATGATAATATAGAGATTGGGGTTTTAGGTTGAGGCTTTCCCCAGAGTTATATTCGGTGTTCATGTGTGTTTTCTTTCTCTTCATCTATAATATGTGTTCTGTTTGATCTTGCTCATATTTGATTAAGCTTCCGCAAGTTTGTTTGTAGAAGTAGATCAAGTATTTCTTTTTTCCAAAAGATAAATCGTAATTTTATTAATTAAAACAAAATTACATGTTGCAGATGCTGTGGCACATTGCATCAATAATCATTGATTGCTTATCAAAGTTCATGAAAGCAAGAAAATAATGTACAAATGGGGAAAAGTCATGCTTTTCTCCCTTTTTTCTTCTCAACCTTTCGCCACTCCCCTTGAGTCGGTAATGTAGATACAAGTGCTAGTGAAGTGTCAGCCACAGGTTGGGGGTTGTCTTTATCAGAGTCTGAGGTGTCTGATAAGTGTTGTCGTTTGGTTCCGCTAGTATCCATTGTTTCTAGTATCTTTGCCTGCTGAGAGTCCACCAGATCTTATGGATTTAAATCTTCTGCTTCTGGTTCTTTATTCATCTGATTGTTCTCATTGGGTATGACATGTTCAACATCCTCTTCCTGCTCATCAAAGGGTGGTGGAGGAAATTGCCGTCCCTTGGCTTGTTTCCTTGATTTCTTCTTCCTACGAATGTATTTTTTGGCTTCTGGACATGTTTTTTGTAGATGTCCTATTTGTCGACAAGCTCTGCATCTGAATGTTGTATTTTCATAACCTGTGCCCAGCACCTCTGTTTATGCTTCAATTGAATTCAATCTAGCAGACCTCTGTTGAGATCTACTTCCACACAAATTCGTGTGAATGTGTAGATTCTTTCCTCCAGTCTTTGGGTGTCCATTTTGATATAACTCCCAATGGTGTGACCAATTCCTACAAGGATTTGTTGATTCCAAAGATGTATTGGGAGGTTGTGCAAGTGTAACCAAACTGGCATCCTTGAAACAACCATTGTGTTTGCATCAAATTCAAGAAACCATGGTGTGATGAAGAGGCCCGTGGACCCCCAGAACCAAGGTCCTTCCCATATTATAGTATCTCTAGCCTCTGCTGAAGGGAAGTTCACTATGAAGAAACCCTTGGAGCAGAGATGTATTTCACATTGTGTGGTATAGTTTGTGAAAATCCAATGAAATAGCTCAATAGGCTTGGGCCAAAAACAGTTGAATCTACAAATTATAGCTTTTTTTTTAAATATAGTATAGTGCTCATCTGTTACTAGTATATCTATGTTTAATTATGGGGTATGATTTAGTTTCTCCACAATATATGGCCTTGGTTCCATTCTTGCTTGTTTTGGTGTTGCTGTGGATGTATTTTTCCCTTGGAGAATGTTTTTGAAAGATAGTCCATTTTTTTCCCCTGATGTATTTATGTGCTTTTTGTTGAGCAACTCCCAATTCCTTCTCCCCTATAAGGATTTTTACTGTTATCTACCATGCCACCTCTTAGTCTCAGATTGAGAATTATGGTTGATACAGGTGCGATTTTGTAGTCCATAAGAGGCTTGGAGTCCTGGAGTGCTCTACCCCCATATATCAAATTTTGTAAACTGGTGGGATATCCAACTTGCTGAGAAATAAGGTTCTTTAGATGCATCACACTATCAGTTCCATGTACCCAAATCAAATGTGTTTTTCTGATAGGGGATTTGACAAAAACTTGGAAACAGAGGGTACTTACCAGAGATTCGGGTTTTGTTGCCATTTGGGAGTAGCTTGTCTGTGCAGAAGCAGTTGCGCTTCAGCTCATTATGGGCTCTGCGTTCCCTAACAGGGTTCTGGTGCCCTGTACCCATTGACTGTCTTCCCATATCTGCGTTGAGGGACCAGCTATGTGTGTGTTGTAGGGTATTATGGCCCCCTCATTCAAACCATGTCCAGTCCAATGCAGACCCTGTGGTGTTTTCTACTAAAGAGGGGAGGATTCTTTGTGGCCGGCTATTGCAGTCCAACTAGTTGGTCTAGCTTCCATCAATATACTACCGTCCCATTTAATCACCTGCCTTATCACACACCCTTTTCTGTGTGCCCTTGCAGGGCCCTCAGGTATTTGTCCCTGACTGGGATGCAGTGCAGCACTCCGACGATAACAAGATGCTCCCTACCCGAGGGGATACCCTGCATTTCCACAGGAATAAGTTACCTCAGGTAAGATCCGACCATTTGCTTGGATCCGCCATCGCGCCAGTTTGATCTTACTTCCCCACGAGCTTTCCAAGGGGTGGAAGGTGTCGGTGGCGGCTTTTCCCTTATTGTTGTGCAGGAGGTCCCTGTTTTCATTATCCTTTTCCGTCTTGGATATTTCCCCCTGATCTTTGGTGGTCTTAAGCAGTAAGAGAAAACCCATATGACAGGCCTGATTTGACCTTGTTTCCCCTTGATTGTATTCTTCCCCATGGGAAGTACTCCATTCCAGTTCGCCTATGAGGCAATGTCTCGGTTGTTCAAGACAGATTGATGTTCCAGTGTGTGCCCCCCTTGATTCTAGAGCCCTCCTGTGACCAAGTTCCTCGATTCCTTGGTTGCCATCTGAGGGGCACTTCTTGGCGGCCACTCCAAACCTCGTTTGCCCTCTCGTCGAAACCATAGCTCCCTTCATATTTTTTAGTCAACAATTCCAACTCTCACCCTCCCTAAAGTTATTTCTAATAGTTTGAAATAAGTTATCAGAAGTAGATCAAGTATATTGCTTTAATTTATTGCATTATCAGGTGATCTACAGGTGAAATTTCTACATTTTCCTTTATTTATTAATGTGCCTTTCAACTATCCAATGGAGCTGCCAACACTTCATGACATTAAAGAAAACTACTTAAATAACAGTTTGGTTGTACCCATTTATGTTCATCAAATTGTCCCTTGCTCTTATTCCAGACAACATGCTACCATATTGGTATATCCTTGGAGAATTATTTCACGGGTTTATATTCTTTGTCTGGGTCATACAAAAACAATAAATTGTCATATATATACAGGAGTGATTGCAGGTTGGCATCCTTCCTATAATTCCATGCTTCTATCTAAGCCTAGGTTTAAATTGAAGTGTTACATTACTTAGCAGCAACACCTATAAACAATGCCTTGCAACAACTATAATCATCATTACATGTTCCCCTTCGAACTGATCAAGTTCATAATGTCAGTAGCTTTTCAGGCCACCATAGAGAATGGTTTCAAGAACCGACTACTTTTCTTTGGTTAGTGATGTGGCATGTTACTTTCCATCCCTTTTTAATCCCTCCAGAGAGGCTAAGTGTTATACACAATTAAATTTTCTCTTGCCGACAATTGAGTAAATGTAATATATAAAACAAGTATGTCAAGTATTGTGTAAATGTATTCTATTTAGGATTTGATCTCTAGTAGAAGGAAAATAATTGTTTTAACCTATTTTGATGTCTACCTCCACTGACCTAGAAGTTTATATCTATTATTCTCTACCCATAGTTTCCATGCTAGGTTATACACATACACACACACAATTATTCAGCTAAGTTGTTGCCCTCTCATAGTTTGGTTGACTTTGAATATACTACTTAATTGGCTCTGAATAGATCCTACTCTAATTAACTAACATGGGATGCATCACTAAAGGTATTTTTATTTATACCTCATGAGTTGAGTATTGATGACCTTACTCACTTGTTTCATTATAGAAATTGACAGGTCTAAAATGGGCCTCCTAAGGAATAGTATAAAATAATAGTGGAAATAATAAATTAAGATTAGAGTGCATCATCAAATTTTAGAGGGGAGAAAGAAAAAATTACTTTTTCAAATCTTATTTTCAACTTATCTCCTTATGATTTTACTCAAATTTTGAGTGGGAGCAGTCATTGGATTCAAAATTTAATTCCTCCTCTAAGGAGCACCCATGTTACATACTTTTGATAGATCTAGCTACACGAAAAATCAGAAATACATGAAAAAACATGATTGCAATCACATTTTTCATTTATTTCTCATTTTTCATGTAGAAGAGCCCATCAAAAAAATGAAACATGGGTACCCCTTGGATGAGGAATTAAATTTTATATCCAATGAGTGATCCAATCGAAATTTGAGTAAAACCATAGGGAGATAAGTTGAAAATACAAGTTGAAAAAGTAGTTTTTATTTTTATTTTTTTATTGTTTAATCTTCTTATTTTTTTGCTCTCAAAATGGTGAATCATCCCCCATGGTTGACACCATCCTATTGAATCCTATTGGTTCTTATAAAGTTTTTTTTGGTTGTACATTTTTGTTTTGAGGCACATTTTAGACCTCAAAAATTTCTCTAATGACTAGAACAAAAATCAACCTAGTAAGTGGCACTGTGTTATACATTCACCATTTTTTAGAACTTGCTAAAGGTATTTATAGTTCTGCAATTTCATAAATCATAGTGAATTCCTCATATCATGACAAGCACAACATATTATTAAGAATTCATAATAAGCATAACATATTGTCACATTGTAGTGCCTTTACCACTGCAAGTTGTTGAAAAATTTGTAGTTTCACCATCATCTTTCAATGTTTCAACCTTAGGCTCTTATAAATATATATAACCACAATATGTAGCTCATCTACTTGTTAGAGGCTTTCCCCCAAAAAAAAAAGCGTAATTGTATTAAGTAAAACAAAATTACATGTTGTAGATGCTTGTAAGCATTCATCAAGCCAGTTGAGATTGGTGTTCATAGAGCCAATACAAAAGAAACTATCTTAATGTGAAGAGAAACATGTTACCCTTTCCTCCATTTATTTTTTTCCACTTTCCGCCATTCTCCTTGAGATGGAGTGGTGGATACAAGAGCTAGCTGGTTCTCTTCATCCATTTTTAGAATTTCCTTATCTGAATTCGAGATTTCTGAGACATGTTGATGTTTGTATCCTCACAGTTCCTTAGAATCGGTTCTCCCCTCCGGCTGCGTTGTGGAATCTTGGTGTTGATGAGACTTCATATAGAGTTTCCTTATTTTCTACATTTTCTTATATATTTTGGACTTCTTCTTTTGTAAGGGGATCCATTTCTTTATCATCCTCATCTTCTTTAGGCAGATGCTTTGGAAATTTCCATCCTTTGGGTTACTTTCCTAGCTTCTTCTTACTTCGTGGCTCTTTCTTGGCCTTGGGACATGTATTTTGTAGATGTCCAGTCTGTCAACATATTCAACATCAGAATGTCGTGTTTTCAAAATCTGGAGACTGAGTCCAATACTGCTTTTTGTGAGTCAAGAGGATGTGATCCAATAATCCTTTTCTAAGATCCACCTCTACACATATTTTAGCGAAAGTGAAGATTCTTTCTTCAACTCTTTTTGTATCTATATTTATATATCTCCCTAAGAGATTACAGATGTATTCTAGTACTTTATGATGCTAGAAATGTAGGGGAAAGTTATGCAGTCTAACCCATAATGACATTCTAGATACTACCATTTTATTTTCATCAAAATGTGGGAACCATGGAGTGATGAAGAGTCTTTTAGTTCAACAAAAGCATGGGCCTTCTTGTAGAATATAGTCATGCTCTTCTGATGATGCAAACTTTACTATGAAGAATCCTTTGGAGTAGAGGTGTATCTCACAATTAGTGTCTAATTTGTGAAGCTCCAGTGGAAAAGATCCATTGATTTTGGCCATAAAATATTGAATACGTATACAATTTCTTGGGCTTCATATGTTGAATGCAGATGGTTTGTTCCTAATAGAGCTACAATCAATGCATGAACTTGATTCAACTGTTACACTATATAGGGGATGGGATTATTGTGTGTATGTTTTGGATTTGCGAAGGAAACCTGATTTCCATTTAGAATGTCTTTGAAAGATGGGCCTCCTTGATTCAATGCTGGTCCTTTGGGAAGATTAGATTCAACCACACCCATGACACCCTTTGGTTTGCTTGATCCAAAAGATCCTCCTCGCAGTCTCAGATTTAAAAATATGGTGGATGATGGGGTGACATTATAATCTTGTAATTTCAGTTAATCCTCCATTGTTTTGCCTCTGCAGATGAGGCTTTGTAACCTTATCGGATAACCTAGAGTGTGTAGGATATTTTTCTTCAATTTTGCAGCCTTTTCAGAAAGCCCAAACCCAAAAAAGTATTGATTTTCCAATAGGAGATCTGATTAATACTTGGAGAGTTGATTGTGATTCTAGATCAAACTTCCTTTCTTGAAATTCATGTGTGTCAATATCCATATCTGTGTTGAAATTCAGATTTAGGTGACTTTGAGGAGATTGTCATGAGAAGAATAAGCTCTTATGCAAGATTTGGTCCCCTGGAAACCTCATATTGGTTAAAAATAACATCTAATCCAACAAGCTACTTCATAGATCTAGCTCCAAAAATCATTTTCAACTACTGTGTGTCTACAGAGGGATGTTAAACCCTCAATCCAACAAATTTGATCGTGGATCTACTGCTAGGGCCACTTCAAAAGGGTAAACAACTACTACACTCTCGGCGAGCCAACGATATGATATTATTAGTACTGCACCTGTGGCGATAATAAATCTGGGTATTGAATTTTGTTCAAGGTACTCTTCTATCTAAGATGAATCCAGAACTGACACCAAACTGCATCCCCCTTGGCCATCGGTTAATCGATCCTGTGTTTTGATGTCCCTCCAACCCTCTGCAACAATGATCAACGTAATTCCTTGTGGAGAAGACTCAACTGTGGTGAGAAAAGGGCCATGGATCGAGAGAGGGTGAGGATTTGGGTATGCAGTGGTTCATAACTCCTGCACTGATACCATCGCTCCTCTCTCTTTAGATCCATCATCTACATGTTAGAGGTTATTGAGGGATTGTATAGTTGATACATAGACAGGGAAATGTTTGTAGAATCTTTGACCTTGGAAACTTTGATATCAATCCTTAGCTATCTTGGAAATTTTAGAGCTGGAATTTAATACCTGAGAATAGATGTTTACTGGAAACATTACAATTCAAAAGGTATAAGTGGATGATGGGACCTTTTAAAACTATAATGTATTCTTGTATTTATGAACCTTTGAAATCAAAAGCATAGGTCATTATTATCTTTGATTCATATGAAACTTTGTAATGAAATTCACACCTATATCGGTTATAGAATAAGTGTTATCTTGAGGAACTTGTAAACCCCATTCTCATCACTGCGACATTGGGTCTAATCAACAACCATCTCCTTAGAGTTAGGAATGTAAACGGGGTGTGTTACATTACTTAGGAGAGTATTATGGTTAGTAATGGTTCTAGCATTAAAGTCTCCAAGAAAAATGATATTACCTTCATTCCTTAGACTATGGATATCATGTTCCAAGGTATTAAAGGGTCAATTCTTATCTAGGTTGTTTTTCTTATAGGAGAAAAATAACAAATTGTGAGAAAAATTCTATTAGTGTAAGAGTCATAAATTTTTATCCAAATGTACTCATTGAGGGGGTCAATCTTATGAAATTGAATGTGAGAAGGAATATTATTTTTTATGTTACAAGTTATACCACCAAAACCTTTATGATATCATTTCCTATTTTCTGTTAACCTAAGAATGTATCCATGTATGTGGGGGACCCTAGATTCATCATGCTCCCTAGTTTCAACTAAGAAAATAAGATCAATATCACTCGGAACCCAACTTAACATAAGACCTTTATGCAATGGTAAGACCTTTACGCAATGGAAAACCATAATAGTTCCAAAAGAGGATCCAATGTGTTCCTAATTCCTATTTATTACTTTCATTTTTTACTCTATCTCTAATAATAACTTTCCTATTTTCCTATTTTTAATTATTGCACATTTCCCTTCTTTCTTGCCTTCTTTACCTTTTGGACCTCTTTTCTTAGTTCAACTTGGTCTTCTAGAATAATATCTTCATTTATATTTGAGATCTTTCTTGGTATCTTTTGAAAAGTCCCTGATTTTAATATGGCGAAGGATGGATTGATCTTTAGTCTAGGTTTTTAATATGGTGAAGGATGGATTGATCTTTAGTCTAGGTAATAGCAAAACGCCTCATAACATTCCATGCCGAGTCTGGCGATAGTTCAGAAATCCTTGATTTCGTATATGTAATTTCTCTCATTTCTGCATAGAGTTTGAATGCTAAAGCTTTAATCTTGTGTAAGGTAACTAGTTTGCATGGAATCCCTCTGGGAGTATTGGATAGTTTTGTACTACCTGTGTTATCCTACATAGATCCAGAATCTGCTGGAAACTGTGTAAACAACTAGGGTTTGCCACCTAGATACCTATTTTATTGTAATTAGCTAATTAAAGAAATTCTGGTGTTTACTCGTTTTTCATTTTGTACAAAGAAATTACTAAACCCTATAAGGGTTCTTTGTGTTTTAAAGAAGAGACTTTACTTCCTTTGGGTAATTTGTTTTATCAGACTTTTAAACATAAAAATTCCTATGGAATGAAATCTTTTGTAAATTCTTTCAACTGAACTTATCCATTTATAATACATAATCATCTTTTGTAAATTCTTTCAACTGAACTTATCCATTTATAATACATAATCATGTATGCTTTGAGTGTATTTACTACTGAATTTGTTTCGTTACTATATTTTCTTTCATGGATTTATAGCGGTCTCGTGATTTTCTTTCTCGTTACTAGATTTTCTTTCATGGATTTATAGTGGTCGTCTTCCTTGATAATTACATTCTAAGTAGTGAAGGTGTTTTAGTGTTTTTCTATTTCTTGTTCATATAATTACTATTCAGATAGCTTTGAAAAGAATTCTTTACTTCTATTAAAGATACCTTACTGATATGATTTCTAGGATCAACCGACTAGGAAATTAACTCATTTAATAACTCTAAATCAATTAACAAATCAAAATAAGACTTTTAATAACTCTAAATCAATTAAAAAATCAGAATAAGACTTATTAGTCTACAAAATTTTAAGCTTTAATCACAAAATATCACTTATGTGATTTTGTAGCTCCCAAGAGATTTTAACTTATTTGAGTTTGCTGCTTCCAATTTTGGTCTATACATAGACCTTTACTTTGTTTTCCTCCCTACCGTGAGATTTACTATGCCAATAAATCTCCCCCCTTGCTATCCGTGAACCAGGGAATTCTTTCTCTCTTTTGAGACTAAGTGTATATACCTTCACTTTGTTTTCCTCCATACTGTGAGATTTACTATGCTACTAAATCTCCCTCGTGCTATCCCTGAACCAGGGAATTCTTTCTCTCCTTCCAGACTAAGTGTATATCGAGCTATCTAGTCTTAACCAGACATATTCTTTCTCTCCTTCCAGACTAAGTGTATATAAAGCTATCTGGTCTTAACCAGAAATATTCTTTCTCTCCTTCGAGACTAAGTGTATATCCAGCTATCAGGTCTTAACCAAACATATCTAACACAACTGCCTGACTTCTCAGCACAATGTTTCCTCTTCTTTATCTAAGATACCCCTATCATCTTGATATTTTTGCTTTCAAATACTTTCCAAGATTTAGTTTTCTTTCTTGGAATAGGTAACTGCTTCTTTTAACCAATTAATCAAAAGAAACATCATTTACTAATAACTGCAAAATTCCTTCTCAATTCTTAATTTAAGAACAATTTATAATTTAAAGAAAAGTAATAGTTTGTTTGGTTGCAGTAAAATATATATATATATATATATATATATATATATATAGTAATGGGGATGTTCCAGGTAGTTTCTTGATTTTCCCTCCATCTAAATTCAACTACTTAATGGAATTCAATTTAGTAAAAAAAATTCCAATGTCTTTTGAACCAAAAGTGTATTCGTGACCAAAAGGTAGTTTCTTGATTTTCCCTCCCTCAAAGTTCAACCACTTTAACAAAATTGACTTTAGTAAAAAAAAAAAATCCAATATCTTTTAAACAAAAAGTGTATTCCTACCAAAAGGTAGTTTTTTTATTTTCCCTCCATCTAATTTCAACCACTTTAACATCACTTTTAGTAAAAAGTATTCAATAAAATTTTATTCACGATACCCTAAATGTAGAGGTAACTTTAAATACTTTGTTTATAGTCTTAAATGTGGATTAATAATATGAATGCACAATAAAATTTAAATCCAAAAATACAAATTTGTGCTTACAAAATATTTAATAATAAGTAAAAGATAAAATAATAATAATCAAGGTATATTTATAAATATATTTTAAAATAAGTTTTTTATAATTTTAATTTCCCTTTCATTAATTATTAAGCGTAGAGATTTAATTATGAAATAAGTGGTAAAGATTTTATTATGAAATATATTGAAATATTCATAATAGTATATATAGAAATTAATTTAATTGAAAAAATAATCATATCAACATATCTAATATTACATATATAATATTGATAAATCATAATAATTATCCCTAATATTATCACATAAATTGTTTACCTATTAAAAATTTACTTAATTAAAAAATTATTTAACATTGATAAATCATAATAATTATCCATAGTGTTATCACATAAACTATTCACTTATTAAAAATTTACTTAATTAAAAAATTATATATAATTTTGATAATAATTTATTTATTTTTTATGATATTTTTTAAATTAAGCAATAACAACTTGTATAGTAAAATAAAACTTTTAATACTTATCATGCTGACAGTGCGTAGTAACAATAACATATTTATATTCAACCATCAAAATATCATCTAAAAAATCAACAAAATATCATCTAAAAAATCAATAAAAAAATATTTATCGTCGATCTAACCATTTTTTTAGGTTCACCGTGTTTATTTTAGTAAAATGAAAATTATAAACCAAACCACGCCAAATTAACATTAACATAGTGAATGATACCGTGCCGTTATTCCATTCTCCAAGTATCGAAACAGAATTTTTGAAGTATCTTTTACAAATAGTTGTTACAGTTTCAAGTACACACTGAATAGGGATAAAATGACAATGTCACGACTTGGAAGAGATGCAAGTTCTTGCACCGTTTTTCATTCTTGGACCGTATTATTCTCGTTGCTGTAAAATCCCATACCAATCTCAGCAGATGGTCTGAGTGAGAACAATGTATTTACTTACAGGTCGAGATAGCGAACTCGATTTCTCTAACTGTAAACAGATACAACTCTTACACTCGTTGGCTCTAACATGTATTAACTAATATATGTTATATAATAAAAAAAAATATTTATGTTTACGGGTTGTGAATAGATTGATTGAGTATTTTGTTAAATCACTTTTTGATGTAAAATTATTGGTTTAATTCTATCACTTTTCAATTCTATTACTTTTTGATTTTGGTTCAATTCTATCACTATTTGATGTAAAATTACTGGTTCAATTCCCCATCCTAATCAGAATGATAAATTAAACATGATAAAAATATAATCCCTCCAAATTAAAAAATAAATAAAAACAAAATTTTAAGTTTTTAATTTTTTTAATTATTAATTTAACAATAAAAATTTAATTATAAAATATATATATATTACTTTTTGATTGATTATATATAATTATATAATTTTAACATTTAATTTAATTTTTTATTTTTCACTACGTTTAAAAAAAACTTTTAAGAGACGATTAGAATTTTCAAATTGTGATGTGTGGGTTGGGGTGTGTAAAGCAGATGCTCATGTAATGTATAGTGGGATGAGAGTTGTGCTTTACTTTTACAGGTGTTAGATGGTTTTATCTATCCGTTTCAAACTCTACCCATATTATTGAACTGTCATTGACATTTTCTTTCGAAGCGATCACTAGGTTTAAATTGGGTGATAATTTTTTTAGTGAATTGTGAATTTTTATGGTTTAAAATATAAAATAAGTATTCACAATAATTGTTCGGATGTTTAGTTATTTTGATAATTGTTAGGATGTTTGGATATTTAGATTGTTTTTTAATTAAATTGTGTTATATAAAATATTTTTATATATATTATTAATTTTTATGAAATTATAACTAAATAAATTTAAGTTATTTTATTAATTTTCATTATTTTTGTTATTTATTATTTGGTAAACAAATTTTTATATCACTTTACGAACAAATTTTTATAGACATTTCCATAGTGTCGATTTTTATTACTCTCTTGTCTGTTTGGGGTAGCTCAATTGACAATAGTGGTGCAAATGAAGTCTCATTGAACCAAAAGTCTTGGGTTCAAATCTTGTGCTATCCCCCAATCAAAATGAGAAGTTATACATGATAAAGATGTTGTCCTAAGGAGTTATAAAAAAAATTCATTATTCTTTTAATAAAAAATAAAATAAAATTTTCCACTAATTTATTAAATTCATTATTCTTCTAATAAATAAATAAATGAAATCCCATACTTCAGTAATTTCTATTATTTGAGTTAGCCATCACTTGAAAAAATTCCTTGACATATTGTAAGACTTCTACCTGCTAAAAAAAAAATTATATACCCCTATTGACATTAACACATACATATACTTTTCTTAGGGTAAATTATTCTTAGTCACAATGTTAATATCAGCGTTTCACATACATTACACCCACGGCATTATAACACCTAGTCTTAGCACTTTATAAATGTTTGTCCACGGTAACATTAAACGTGCTCATTGTTGGCGTTAGGCGTATGTATGTATCGTTGACTATGGTATTAATATGATGCTTGGTTAATAATTAATCTTAACCCTTCCCGCAGCCTCGAGAAGTATCCGATGGTAGCTTGGATATACTTACCATTATGGTTGAATGATTTGATATGTTACTTAAGTCCTCGTCCTGCGGTTCTGCATTTGCCATTAATAATCTCCAATCGTAAACAAGGTTACCGGTGCCAGCATTCCATCAGTCAAGTCTGGGTTTTCAAGTTTGCTGGAGAGCTCACTCCGGTTAACGTTTTCCGATCACCATTTTGGCGCTCTGAGACCTGGGCTTTTTGAGGATGTCCACCTGGCGTGTAACCAGCCAGCTGGCTTAAGCTGCAACCGGCCAGGACTACTCCAATTACCAACGCTGAAGGCAGAACTTTAATGTGCCTGGTACATGGCACGGATGACCCATGTGACAGCGTTCTTCGGAGAAATCCCGCGCCCGTTTCTACGGTGGAGATGGAGTTCCCAGATCGACGGTTGTTATCTTACCAGGTATGAGTAATAGTCTTAAGGGTTTCCTATGTCGCACTTGGCCATTGCAGTTCATTTCCGCATTGACTCTCAACCTTGACAGGTCTCTGGCAATTGGAATTTCACACAGTGCAGACCATTTACATATCCAACCAAGGAGGAGATAGGGGTTTCGCCCGCCAGCCATGGCCGCGGTAAACATGCACTTCATTATTCACAGTAAACGCTTCTTCATTTACAGTTGGTGTTCTTTTGTTTTACTATGGTTCTGATACTCATTTGTCTTGTTTTCTGGCTTCCCTCTCCTTACAGGTGCGAAATATGGGTGCCGTGACCAGCGCATGGTGGACACAGCTCCGTCCATTCTCTTCCGCTTCCTGGTAAGAGGAACCGACTACATATATGTAGAAATTTGTGGAAAACTCTGAAAATAGTTTTCGGCCGACTTTCTTCTTGGCAAATTGCCGAATCTATGTTCGAGCTATGGTTTTTTCTTTCTTTTTTTTGTTCTGAGTCACCCCTTGAATGTGGTTGAAACAGAACCCCGCTCTGGTTTCTCCGTGGCAAACTTGGGTTCTACCCAGAACTGGTATAACGGCGTTGCCCAATCCGGACTGCGCTTGCTATTTTTTTTATACCATGTATCTGATACAGGGCCGAGGGTTTACCCTGAACATTCATGTTTTTCATTTGCGGTTACAATTATTGCAATTTCTCTTGACTGGTTAATGCATTTATATGTACATTACATAACAAGGTGCTATGGTCTATAATGGATTTTGGGGCTTCTGTCGGTTAATGCCGACCTTTTACTTTGATATATGAATACTGTTGTTCACTGGAAGACTTTCGCTGCATATGTTTATTCTGTAGGTTTCCTGTTAATTCCTATTTCTCGGTTATAAATATTAACTCCAACATGTGCATGCTATGTTTACTTGTTATAAGTGGTTTATTGTTTCACTTTGATGACTATTCGCCGATTTCTCTACCCTGTTCATACCGGCCACGACCGCCCATTTCACAAAGGTGTTCCGCAGTTAATTTGGAACGTTGGCACAGGGGTAGACAAGATCCTGGCGTGGGTACAAGTTTAACTCCCTTATCTCGTTAATGCATGACATTTAATTTTTCTAACTTCTGTATTCAGCAGAGGAGACCTACAGTCACTGTTCAGAAAATTATTCTATGAGCACATGGTCTGTTTATTTTTGTCGACCTGATTTTGTTTTCTTGGTTTCGAAGGAATCGCTCTGTGGAATCATATAAACCTAGGCTTCCATTTTATCATTTAATGTATTATCGTTTTTTATTCGAATCGCGTCCCGTGATAGATGTTTACAGAATTCTTTCCTTTTAGCATTTACGCAGTTTACCCGGGAATCATTTCCAGAGGAAGAATCGATGATCCTACTCTTTTCTGGGTTTCGTTCTTTCCTGTTGGACTGTTCTTTCTATATGGCAGTCGTACAGGGGTTTCATTCTTTTTAAAGACTAATGTTTAAACATAACTCAAGTCTTTTACTACTTGCATCTACCAGAAGGTGCTTCCTTCGTACCCTTTACAGTTCTCTGTTCTGTCATAAACTTTTAATTAATCTAACAGCATATACGCAAACTACCAAGTTCTCAGTCATACATACCTGTTCAGAGGCAAACCTCTTAGTGCGCTAGTCCAACCTCCCAACCTTAGGAGGGTCCTCCTCGACCTTCCGCCCCCAAGCACTCCTGCAAGATTCTTGTTATCTGCAACTCTCTGGCACTACCAGAGTTACGCTATCTGGTCCTTACCAGACATAGAAGTTTCAGGGAGTTCTCTGCTCCCAACATGCGCTATCTGGTCCTTACCAGACGTAGCGTTCGCTGCCAAATTGCAACTTTTCCTGAGCCTTGCTATCTGGTCCTTACCAGACGTAGCAACCCCTTTTTTCTTTTCTTTTTGACATTAAGTATCCTTCCTCTGTGAGGGCTCAACCACCATCTGAAAGTAGTTAGGATTTCTTCCCTTTCTGACAGATGTCATATTTTAGTTCTAATACCCCTCTGATGAGGAAGCTCTATAATCATTAACAGTTGTTTTTATTTCCAAGCCACACTTGATGGCAACCAATAACAATTATCAATATAATTAATTGAAACAGTAACAACAATAATAATTACTCAGTTTTACCAAACATAACCATAACCAATAGTTAGATTTACTGTTTTTAATTTAAACACTAACAATTAACTGGGGCGTTACACATATTTGGCGGTTGTCAATAATAGGTAATTATAATAAAAATATGTTATAAAATAAATAAAATCCCATACTTCACTAATTTCTATTATCTAGGTTAGCCATCGCTTAAAAACATTCTTTGACATATTTTGTGGTTGTCAATAATAGCCATAAACACTTAATAATTTTGGTAATTATAATGTAAATATGTTATAAAATTATTGGTTTTAAAAATAAATTAAAATATTTTATTTTTATATTAATTTTTAAATATATTTAAAAATATATATATTTTTATTATATTGATTGGTCTTTTTACATTTCTTAAAATTATTTTTATTTGGTATTTGACATATATAATAAAAATAATCATATGTCTTTTATATTAGAAGTTTCTTCACCAATAATTACAATCTGATCATGATACCTACCATGTGTTTGTGATGTGACTTGTGTATAACCTTTTCTTTGTCGTTTAGGGGCGTGTAAAGCAATGCCAGATAACAGCGCATCAACAGGGACCACTCAATGTTTCCATATATATATATATATATGTCTGTATTGATTTAAAGAGAACTCTAAAATATACATTAAGAAATTTCATTTTATATATAGTATTTTTTACTGATTTAAAAAAAAATCTCAATTATTTTTATACATAAAATAGTTAATTTCATTTTCAATATATATAAATTCTCTTTCTATACTGATTTAAAGAAAACTCTGAATTATTTATATATTAGATAATAACTTTTATGAATAAATAGAAGTAAAATATTTTGTTAAATAGCTTCTATTCCCTAGCAAGAATGACAATTGTTATTTCAATTTTCTTTCCTAGCAAGAATGACAATTGTTATTTCAATTTTCCTAAATTACAGTGAAGAATATTTGGCAATGCCAAGAAATGAAAACACCAATCATATTTTGAAAACAAAATATCTAACAACACAGAAAAATGAGATTACCAATTTATGCAATCTTGTATATGTAAGTTTAGATTAGTTTATTTTCTAAATATTTATTTTAAATGGCATTAGTTTGATTGTGTGTGTGTGTGTTTAGGGGGCGTGGATTTGATATATAAATTTAGACATTTTGTATTACAAGTATTAAATTTGAAACTTAGCATATACACATTTGAAGGGTTTTTAGGGAAAACCCTACAGAGATAAGGATATAGATTGAGTTTTAAATGAGTTTGTGTCAATGTGTGACTTTAGTTATCTTTGTATTTATATCTTAAAAAAATTGTTATATATGTCTCTATATCTTAAAAAAGAAGTGTTATATATGTCTATAAGCATCAAAATCTATGTTTGATATGTGTTTCAACACATTGTAAATTCTAAATATACAACTTTTAGCTGAGAAACTTACGAAGATTCATGTCAAACTAGGGCTTAAATAGGTATTTGTTGATGTTAGAGTGTGATACTTCATGTTTCTTGTATTCATATGACATATATTATTCTATAGGTCGGACTATTTATTTTTGTTAAAACAGTCAACAAATTAGTTACCAATACAATATGCAATAGATCTATAAAAACATGTTGAAAAATAACATAAAACAATTCACAACCAAAATTAACAATAGATTGAGGTGGAAAACCCAACATGAAAAACCATGGGGAAAGATCTGTAACTTCTCTATTACTTCATGTTTCTTGTATTCATATGACATATATTATTGTACTTGAAAGATGCTCAAATATTTATTTTTGTTAAAATAGTCAGCAAATTATTTACCAATACGATATGCAATAGTTATGTAAAAGCATGTTGAAAAATAACATAAAACAATTCACAACCAAAATTAAGAATAGTTTTAAGTGGAAAACCCTACATGAGAAACCATGGGGAAACATCTATAACTTCTCTATTAAATATAAATTTACAACCATTTGCTCAGCTCCAATCTTATTGCCTTCTCACTGCACACACTAATGTCTTACCAATATTACATATAAATAATCTCTCATCCAATAATCTAGATAAATATTATTGCCACAATACCATGTGCTATGAAAACCATGGGTCCAAAACCATGGCTCTTGGAGAAGTTTCAAGAAATCATAATATTACATTATGCTTTTGTTTTATTTATTTGGTCTCACACACAACAAACTTCCACTTGAGACCAAATAAATTTCTCTCTCTTTGTTACAGATCTTTCCCAAGCCTCCTTTATCATCTTTGCAATAGGCCAACCAAGGTTCTACAAATATCATGCTTATCCCTTGGAAAAATCTTTGTTAACACATCAGTTGGATTGTCCTTTGTGTGAATCCAAACATATCTAACATCAATGGGCTTTATCTTGTAGTGAAAAGTAGGGTTTTTCGCAACATGGACTGTAATTTGGCTATCACAATTCAATACATACTTCTCTTGTTACATCCCTAGTTCCTCTGAGAACTTCTTCATCCAAATCATTTCTTTCCATGCATCGGTTGCTTCCATATACTCAACTTCTATGGTAGAAAGAGTCACTACCTTTAGCAATCTAGATACCCATGATATTGCATCCCTTGCAAAAGTAGAAATGTAACATGTTGTAGATCTTCTAGAATCCATGTCCCCTGTGAAATCAACATCTATAAATCCTTCCAACAAGGTATTAGTACCTCAAAAGAACAAGCAATAGTCAATTTATCCTTTAATATATCTTAAAATCCACTTAACTACATTCTAATGTTCCTTGTCTGGGTTTGCAAGAAACCACTTACTACTCCCATTGAATGGGCAATGTTAGGGCGAGTGCATACCATAGCATACATAAGACTTCCTACTGTAGAAGAATATGTAATATTGGAAATTTCTTATTTTTCTTCAGTAGTAGTGGGGAATTGTTTAGATGTTAATTTGAAATGAGAAGCAAGTGGTGTACCTATATAAGTTTCCATCAGCCATATTGAATTTTTCCAATACTTTTCCAAGATATTGTTGTTACATGATAGCCATAACTTCTTCCTTTTTCTATCACGTATAAATTTCATCCCCAAAATCTTCCTTGTCAGTCCTAAATTCTTCATTGCAAAGGCATTGTTTAATTCTTCTTTTAACCTATTAATCGTGATATTACATTTCCCAACAATCAACATGTCATCAACATATACTAATAAGATAATGAAATTGTATTTTTCATCTCTGTTAATGTATACAAAATGATCTTCATTTAGCCTTAAAATTATGATCGAGCATAAAATAGTCAAATTTCTTATACCATTGACAAGGGGCTCGTTTCATCGCATAGAGGCTCTTCTTCAACCTGCAAACCAATTTTTCTTTACCTTTTGCAATGAATCCTTCTGGTTGCTCCATATATATATATATATATATATATACACTTCTAAAACTCCATGTAGGAAGGTTGTCTTGACATCTAATTGCTCCAAATCTAAATCTAGAGTATCTACAAGGCCAAGTAATACTCATATTGATGACATTTTAACAAATGCAGAGAATTGTTTTGTGAAATCAATACCTTGTTCTTGCCCAAAACCTTTAACAACTAGCCTTGCTTTAAATATTTGTTGATTTTCCTTCCTTTCATGTTTTATTCGATACACCCACTTGTTCTTTAAAAAATTTCCTCCTTTTGGCCTTTCAACTAAATCCCACGTCTTATTATCATGTAGGGATTTTAGCTCTTCCTGCATAGTTTTTTTTCCATTTGATGTTATTTTGTTCTTCACATGTTTCTTGAAAACAAGCAGGTTCACTTTCATCAATCAATAAAATATATTTTGAGGGAGAATACCATTGCAAAGGCTTATGTGCCCTACCAGATTTGTGAATTGATGAGTATTGTGGTGGACTTTCTGCCAATGGTTGCTAGTTTTGTTGTTCTTCATGTTCTGCTCCTTGTTGTTACTCACTTTCATTTTGTTGCGATGACTACTCATTATCTCTTGATGAGCCTTCTTGTAATGATGGTCGATTTTCCTATTTCTCTGGAATTTCAATAGTTTATTTCTCCTCCACATCTTTGTCATTAGTTTTAAACAATTTTTCTCCATTAAAATTAACATCCCTGCTTCTAGTAGCTCTCTTTTTAAAAGGCTCATGTAACTGGTAACCTAACTCATTACTAGGATATGTCAATAAAATGCATTTTAATGACTTTTCAACCAACTCGGATCTTTAGGAATATGCACATATCCTTCACAACCAAATACTTTCAAATGAGCATAACGTAAATCTTTACCAATCCATACCTTTTTCAGGAATTCCACCATCCAATGAAGTTGTGGGAGACTAATTTATTAAGTTGCAAGTTTTTCAAACAACCTTTGCCCAAAAGTATTTAAGCAAACCATAATTTGAAAGCATACTTCTCACCTTCTCCATTATTTTCCAATTCATTCTCTCGGTTGTTCCATTTTTTTGTGGAGTGTCAGGCACTGTTTTTACATGCTTTATGTCATGTCTACTACAATATCATTTGAATTCATTGAAGCAATATTCCCCATCATTATATGTTTTAGTACATCTCAATAACTTATTAGTTTCTCTTTCAATAGCCAAGTGAAATTTATGAAAAATGTCTAAAACTTGATCCTTACTTTTAATAGGGAAAGCCCACATCTTTTTTTAGGCATCATCAATAAAAGTAACAAAATAAACAACTCCTCCTAGTGATTTGATATTGATTGAACCACAAACATTAGAATATATTGGATAAAATATTTGTGTATCTCTTTTATGACCATCTCTCATAAATGACACCCTCTTTTATCTACCCATAATATAATGTTCACAAAATTTAATTATGTACCTTTTATCCCAGGAAAAAGGTTTTGCTCAACAAGGATTTTCAGTCCTCTTTCATTCATGTGCCCAACCTTAAATGTGTCATAAATATGTTGTAGATTCCCCCTTAGCAACACCAATATTAGAATTTCATATTTTTGACTTTAATGTGTAGAGAGTGCCAATTTTCTGCCCCTTTGCAACAACTAGTGAGCCCTTCACAATCTTCCAACCTCCTTTGTCAAACACTATGAGGTAGCCTTCATCATCTAACTTCCCAACTGAAATCAAATTCATTATGGTACATAGCTAACATGTTTAAGCAATAAACTACAACCATCTCTTGCCTTTATTAGCACATCCCCTACCCCTTCGATGCTACAAAGACTTTTATTACCCAAGCAAACCTTTCCCATATTTCAAGTTTTATAAGAAGTAAAACTTTCTTTAATTGGGGTAGCATGGTTGGAGGCTCCAGAATCTAAAATCTAGTCACTAGCATGACAAGAATTACAAGACATGCATCTTCATAAGAAACTGTAATTAATACCTCACCATCTGATGCAATAGCAATAATTTCTTCATTGTTGTTGTTGTTGGTTTCCTTTTGCTCAATTTTTTATCCTTTTAACACCTTGCAATTTTTTTTGATATGGCAAGGTTTTCCACAATGGTAGTAGGTTATTCTGCCTTGCCTAGACTTTTATCTACCTCTAGATATGGAATGCCTTGATTTCCTTCTATATGGTTGTCTTCTGCGGTCACCAACTGTTAATGCCTCAATATTGGGCATTTCCTCCTCCATATATTTCTTACGCATTTCTTCATTTAATAAACTGTTAGAAACATATTCAAAACAAAATTTACCTTTTGGTTTTGAATTATTTATTTGTGACAATCAAGTTTTTCCAACTATGTGGCATTGAGCTCAAGAGTAACAAGGCTTGGATCTCATCATCAAATACAATTTTCAGTGAAGTGAGCTGATTTAATATTATAAGCAACTCATTTAAATGTTCCACTACCAGTCTCCCTTCCTGCATTTTGATATTAAATAATATCTTCAATAAAAATAATTTGTTTATTATTGTATCTTGTTCATATAAATCATGAAGCTTTTTCCATAATTATTCAATTGTTTTCTCATGAGAAACATTGAAATATACCTTAATATTATAAGCAACTCATTTAAATGTTCCACTACTAGACTCCCTTCCTTCATTTTGATATTAAACAATCTCTTCATTAAAAATAATTTGTTGATTGTTGTATCTTGCTCATATAAATCATGAAGCTTTTTCCATAATTATTCAATTCTTTTCTCTTGAGAAACATTGAAGTATACCTTAATATTATAAGCAACTCATTTAAATGTTCCACTACTGGACTCCCTTCCTTCATTTTGATATTAAACAATCTCTTAATTAAAAATAATTTGTTGATTGTTGTATCTTGTTCATATAAATCATGAAGCTTTTTCCATAATTATTCAATTGTTTTCTCTGGAGAAACATTGAAATGTACCATGTCTGCCAAATATTGTCAAATAGTGGAAATTGTTTTTCAATCTATCTTCTCCCATTCTTCATCAATCATGGATGATGGTTTCATTGATTTACCCTCAATCACGTGGTGCAAAACTTTCAATGTCTATATATCTTCCATTTTGGATCTCCATATTGTGAAATTCACCCCAGTAAGTTTTTAAATAAACTTTCAATGTCTATATATCTTCCATTTTCGATCTCCATATTTTGAAATTCACCCTCGTAAGTTTTTAAATACTTATGAGTGATTCCACTTGAGCCGTTTGTAAATAAATCCTAGACAAATCGAATCTCTAACAAGAACTTTGCTCTAATACCACTTGTTAAAACAATCAACAAATTAATCTATAAAATAAATTTTAGATTGTTGATAATGCAATAGATCTATAAAAGCATGTTAATTTAAAACCCAAATCTAAAAAATAATATAAAAACAATTCATACAACTAAAACCCAAAAGAAAAACCATAGGGAAAATATTTGTAACTTCTCTATTAAATAAAAATTATTCTTGCCTTTTCACCCCACACACATAATGTCTAACCAATATTAAATATAAATATTCTCTCATCGAATAATCTAGAGAAACATTATTGGCACAATACCATGTGCTATGAAAACCATCCAAAACCACTGCTCTAGATTTCTTGAAGAAGTCATAATATTACATTATGCTTTTGTTTTATTTATTTGGTCTCACGTATAACACTTTTAGCTTCAAAAATTGGTGGAGTTGCAACCAGACTTGTTCAATTGAAACTCTTTTATGTATTTGCATTATGACATTTACACAACCATTTAAAAGAAAAATGGTGTTTATGTTTGTTTTCATAAAATATAACATAGGATAGAGGCGAGATTGTGTAGGTTTTTTGATATAGTTGTCGAGGATAGCGATAGAAGTGTATAATGCAAGCACCAAGTTTAGATGTAAGAGATGGTTTCAGATCTTTTGGAAGCAAAATCCTATACCAAATTTCTAAAATATGATCCCATAACAAAGAAGACTATTTTTACTTGATATTCTTGGGTTTGCAAATGGAGTTGATTTTTCATTGAAGGAAGATTACAAGCTCATATATGAGACATGGAAGTAAGTAGATAGTATATGCACTATGTACATTAGCTTAACATTAATTCATCTTATACAACACAAATTATATCAAACAATATAAAAAAATATTCTTCCATTTTTTTTATCATCAAACAATTGCTTCTGTCTCTACTCAATTATGTAAAAATATAGATATAAAAGTTAGATTGTTTTGTGTTCCAATAAATAATTGGATAATATAATGCTTAGATTCATATGCCTAAAACATTGGGTCAAAAGGATAAGCTTGTAAGCACAAAAATCTTCATAAAGAATTTGCATATAGGTCTTTACAAAAATTAATTATGTCACAATCCATATATCTTTTGCCTAAATCATTCACTGAAAGGGAACTCAAACTTTTCTTAAGAAAAAGAGAATTCAAATTTTCACACACTTTATTTGAATTAATTGATTATATATATGAGATTAGAATCATGTAAATAAGGAAATTAAAATTAACATACTAATTCTATTTTGCATGATTCTCTTATCATAGTTAGCATTTGCATATATAATGTCCAATGATAAAGAAAACTTCATTGAGTTCAACATCATATTTTGTAAACTTCCATATATTTGGACAACATGTTGATCTCTTTTTTTGTGTGAAGTGTTGAATTTAGTAGAAAATAATTGCTCTTATTTTATAAATAAGTGTGCAACCATTAGCCCTAATAACTCCAAAGACCCGATGTCATAATTGTTATAATACATATAGATCCTATGACCATTAACTCATGATCTTATTAAAACTTAATGTTGCTAATAGTCGATTTCAAGGTTAATGGTTGCATACTTGTTTTAATTTTAAAATTATAGCAAGATTGTCAAAGTAAACTTCATTGTATGGTCTATGCTATAAGGCCATTGTGTATAATATTTTTAAACAAGTCTTACAAGAAAGTAATTTTAATATTTCACAATTCATTTTAATTTTAATTTGATTTCTAATTTGGTTATTGAGAAATTTTGATATAAAAAATAGAAAATATACTACTATTATTAATTATAAAAGAATAATTAGATTCATGATTCAATAATTCATTTGTGTTATGACCATTTTGGTTTTTTTCTTATGATAAATATGTGAAAAACTTTAATATGATGGAAATTTATTGAGGGCAATTTTATTGGTAAAGGGTTAACTGATTATCAAAACATTACTCTTCAAGTGAAAAATTTTAAATATAATGTTTTTTACAAGAAGCATAAAGATCCAAAACATTAAAACAACAACAACAACAACAACATTTGACGGATAAAGAGGAACCCAAATTCCAACTCTAACGAGGCCTCAGCTAAATAATCACAAGGGATTTACTTTTATTGTTATCACGTAAAACTTAGATGGCAACCTAATTGTCAAGAACTTTATTTTAGGAGTATTGTAATGTTTAATTTTGTTGTTGTTGTTTTTTTTTTTTTTATAATCAAATATACCAATTTAAAAATATATATATATATATATATATAATAATTAGGTTGTCCTTCCTTTCTTCAATATCATATCTCAAAAAAATAATAAAAAATAATAATAATTAATCTGGTGCTTTCTTTCTTCAGTTTTTTTTAACCAGCATTATAGAGTAGCTTAGTCCCCAACACTCAAGTTAAAAATTATGCTCTAACAAAAATTGCCTTAAAAATTCTAACTTACATTCGTCAATAAAAAATTAGATAAATTGATTACTTGCTTAGACACAAAGACTTGCATAAATTTTAGTGGGTGGTAACCACTAGTAAGTCTACACATTTACAATTTTGCTCTTTCATAAGTACTAAGGAAAACATAAATAGTGGTGGGAAGTAACTCGTAAGTATATTTATTTACATCTTATTCCTATCCATTTTTATGCAAAGATTTCCTTAAATTATGGTGGGAAGTACCTAATGGTAAAGATGTTATTTACTAGAGTATGATCTATTTTTGAGAATGATGGTTTACCTACAAAGCTTAAGAATAAAAAATCACTACACAGTACCTAATTATCATGCATGAATATTGAATTATTTTTTTCAGAGAGAAAAAGCAGAATAGATTATATTAAGAATATATAAAGATTAGGATGTACATATGTGATCAAATATGTGATCAAACCTTCAGCCATAATAGACAAAACATTTTGAAGAGGGAATAACTGATTCCCGTAAAAAACCTCAGCCATATCAGCATGAATATTGAATTATACATAAAACATGTGAAGCAGAAATTTTTCAAAGTTAACATTATAAGTTGTGTTCTAAACTAATAGTAGTCAGCATAAAATCCATTGTTAGAATCATGCCTTGGCAGTGGCTAAAGAATGAATATGTTAATAAAACTACTTCACTATATTAAATAAATTTAAAATATATTAAAAACTTTAATATTGAAAATAAATTTAGAAGTTAATAATAATAAATAGTATATAAATTTAGAATTAATAATAATAAATAGTATATATATTTTTAAATTATAATGTAAATTATTTTATTTCAATAAAATTAAATTCATTTTTTCCCCAAGAAAAAAACACTTATAATTGTATTCATCAGAAAAAATAAAACAAAAACAAAATTGTATTCATCAGAAAAAATAAAACAAAATTGCATTTTATATGATGTAAAATGCATTTAGAAAATACGCCTCAACTGCATGGCAGTTGGTAGTGAGGTATAAAGTAAAGAAAACCACTGAGAAAATATAAAAAATTATATATATCATATAGCAATCACGGTTAAATTTATATACATTAAAGTAAACAACTAAGAAAATATATTAAAAAAAATATCTTACAACAATCACGGTTAAATATAAGAAAAATCATTTAATTTCTCTTTTACCATCCGTCCAGATTTGGATCAACAAAGACCAAAGTGAGGTAGTGAGCTATAAAGTAAAAAAAACCACTAAAAAAATATGGAAAAACTATCATACAACAATCGAAGTTATATGTAGGAAGAATCATTTAACTTCTCTCTGGATTTGGATTAACAAGGACCAAAGCGAGATCACGTGCCGAAGACTATGGTGAAAGTCATTTGTTAGTCCAAACTCTCATGTACATGTGGTCATTGGGTGCCCCACAACAAATCAAAACATGTAAATTTTTTTATTAAATCCTAATCTATATGATTAATAAATTTATATTTAATTATTAAATAAAATATAAATAATAATATAAGGTTGTCATCCATCTTAACCTATATGATTAATAAATTTATATTTAATTATTAAATATAATATAATATAATAATATATGTTTATCATCTTTGATATCAAGTATAATTTGTAGGATATTTTCATAGTATTACTTATTGTTTTTTAAATTTGATTATGTATTGTAAATTTGTAAACTTGTATGATTTATATTACATGACATGTTATATTTTAACATATTTTTACTAAGATGGCATAATATATTATTCATTAATTTTATAAATTTTATAAATTTAGTTGGTAAATTATATAGGTCAAATAATATGACTAATTATTTATATAAAATTTGTCTAGTTTTGAAAGCAATTTTCCAAGTCTATTTTTCTCTGATCTAAATATCTTGATTTTAATTTTAGCTTGGTGAAGTATTTAGATTGTTGCAACTGATCCAATAGATTATCTATTCAAACAAGGGTTACATGTTCTTGAGCATAATTTTGTTTAACAAATGTAATAAAAACACATCTTGCAAGTCTCGTCTTCTTTAACACAATGATGATGGGTGACACACATGGTGAGGCACTCAATAAAATGACACCCTATTCTAATAATTGTTAAAATTGCTTCTTCACCTCATTTGCTTCTTAACATACTAATTTAACAATCTAGTGTTTGGCAATGATGATTCTGGCAACAACTGGATCTCGTGATCCACTTTGCTCTTGGGAAATAACACTTTAGGCTCCTAGAACACACCCCTATATGCCTATAGAAACTCTTCCATCTATTATTTTTTTTCCTTAGTACACCCCTCAAGGGATGAGTTTAATCTCATTGACTCTTTTACACACTGATTTTCCCTTAAAAGCATTAAATCATACTTCTTGTTAGAACTAATAATTTTATTGGCTTGGTTGACACTTATGACTAAAATTATGGGATTTCCATAGTGTGCATTGATGATGAATGATTTGACATCCTTCATGAGGCGATATTTGTTGGTCCTTTGCATGGATATGTCATCCCACATGTACATATAGGGACTTCCAAAAACTACTCCGCATACATCAAGGGGAACTACATCTAGTTCTACTTCATCAATAAATTTAGCATTAGTAACAAATCTGATTTTGCATTATTTGGTTACCTTTATTTCTGCATCCTTAGTTACCCATTCCAATGGATATGAGCTTGGATGATCACAAACTTAGAATCCCAATTTCTTGACCAACTCTATTGCAATGAGATTCACTAGTAATCTTGAGTGGAAAAGAGCATCAATTTTTGTCTTCTTGACTTGTATCTTCCTACAAAAATGTTTGGTCATTTCCTTCTCTTCTTGTTGTTAAAGGCGACTAAAATTCATCCCCTTCTACACTGATGTGTATATAATCTTCTCATCCACGTCTAAGTTGCTTTCCACCTAATTTCTTGAATTAGTGGCCATGATATTTTTCTTCCTAGCATCTTTCTTTTTGTTATTTGTTTTGAGCTCTGGATGCAACTTCCAAAACTTCTCCTCTATATGACTATCAATGTTAGCGTGGTTGCAGTGGTTGTTAGGATCATTGCACTAGTGTTCTAGGGTTGTTATCTTTTCTTCTTTTTTCCCTTTCACTTCTTCTTCCACTTCTTAAAAGATTCTTGGCACTCCTTCTACTTTAGCCCACTTATTTTCCCTTTTTTCTTGCCTATTTTATCTAGATATTGTGATTGTACACAAGGTTTGTCCACCAATATGGGTTTGAACAACATCAATTTTTTCCATATATGGTTTTGTAGACCCCTCAGATACTTGAGGTGTACATCTGGGTTCTTTGGGGAGATATCCAACATTATGGTCATGTTTCTAAATTTTGTGGTGTACTCCTATACATTATGCCCCTACTTCTGCTTTAAGTGATACCATCGGATCCATTATTACTCTACATAACCCATAGGGTAGAATTGCGATTTTATGAAAGTTTTGAAATACTCCCACTTATTCACCGGTGGATCTCCCTCCAACCTTAGGGTGTCCATGTGCTTTCCCCCAAGTCAGGGCACAACCCTCTAATTTCATCTAAGAAAATGAAATCATATGTTCTTCCGCTATATGATGAACATTAAAATAGAATTCTACCTTTTGCATCTAGTAATTTAAATTTAGAGCATCAAGATGACCTTGATATGGATTGATGTCAACCTCTTCTTCCATATTGAATAAGGATTGTGAATTATTCACAACAATCAAACTAGGTTGATCCTTTTTAGGTTATTTCTTAAATTTCCTCTTTGGTTCTTCTTAATCTACTGATTTCCCATCTAATCTGACCTCCATGTTATAAACCCTATCTTCTTTGAATATCTTGAGCTTATTTGTCAAGGACACCATGAGGAGGTTCACATTACGATTTATATCTATGACCTATGCTTCCAACCATTTAAACCTCTCATTTGTAGGATCTTAAAGGTTATTAACAAATTTCTCAGCCATGGATGTGGTTTTATGATTTTTGGTTTAAAATACTTGGATTCCTTGCAACTCCCCACATATACCCAAAGAAAATTGATTTGATAATAATATGATCCAAAAATTTCCATGGATGTTCCACTAAATAGCTCATCGCAAAAAATATGATAAATTTATACTAAAAATATGAAATCTATATTATGAGAGATATTTTCCTTAAATTTATATATTTATTAAGTTATTTTTTTATAAATGTAATATAGAAAATGAAGAAAACAGAGGATATACAAAAAATAAATTACTCACAACTATAATAACACAAGATATGACCTAGGAAACCCTTTTGAGAGAAAACCCAACTTGAAGGTGAGGTTTCTTTTCTACCTCTTTCTCTAAATTGAAATGTATGTTAGTACTTTTGGTATGTGGGATGCTACTAAGCAAAAACCCTCTATTTTTCTCTCTCCCTATCCATTTTCATCTACTGTGTTTATCTGTGCAACAAAATGCACTAGAATAGAATAGACCCCCTTTTCCTCCTAGTGGCTTCGTTATAACATATCCTGATATCCTAGTAGTGGTTAAGCTTGACTCCTTAAACTCTTAACTAGTGTTACAACATCAACTCTTTCAAAGCATTCTTCATCATGATCATGTGGGTAGCCCCTTTTCCATGAATAACGGTGTTTGATGTGGCATCTTCTCAAATCATGGTGGTCAAACACTAGATTTTTTCATTTTTTGTTATTTTTGGAATCCAAAACTAATTATCTAAAATGAACATGGAGATGTGGCCCCAATGAGACCAACTAAATTACGTAGATATGATCGGCGTGGTGAGAAGCCAGTTGCTCCCATAGTACATAACCTGGATGCGGTAGAGACACTGATAGAGATAGAGCACAACCTTGAGATGTTGACTTTGGACATCTCGAATGTCATGATAGATGATCTACCTCTCCGCTACTAGAGGCATACTGCAGGTGTTCCTGGACCTATTAGCCATTTTCTACGACGAGTAGCTCATGTTATTGTATGCTACCATAATCATCATCATGCATAGTCACTAGTTTGAGGGCTAGATTTTTTTTTTTTGATGATGTATCAACATGTTTGGAAAATAAAGGCCACGGGACCTCATGTCTGCCAGCCCTGGAAAGATATTTGAAGTACCAGGTGTTAAGTCTCTTCTCGATTTTAGGAATGAGCCAAGTCTAGTCATCAATTCTGTAACCCAAGGGTTTTGGCTTGTATCCCAAGTATTTTAGACCCTCCTATAGTCTTAGGGGGGTAAAATGAAATCTTTGCAATGCAAAAATGGGTCTCATGTTGTGTGCATCCTTCCGCTGTTAGAGTAGATTTTGAATCATTGATAGTCATCCCTGTTGCCACTTGAAATAATGAGAAAGTAACTTTCATGATTGACAAATCCCCAATGCCTCCATTTAGAAAAATCAAGACATCATCCACAAAAAGTATATGTGTGAGAATACAGTCTTCAATGATTTTAATTCCCTGTAGTCAGCCCCTTTTATGTTCTTCTTTGATAAGTCTACTGAGTCCTTCCATGACTAGGAGAAAGAGTAATGGTGACAGAGGGTAGCCCTGTCGAAGACCTCTTTCTGAATAAAAGAAGGGAGATATGCTTCCATTAACCAGGACACTGAAGGGTATGTTAGTAATGTAACTCATGATCCATTTAATAAACATGAATGGGAATCCCAGATGAGTTAACAACATTCTAATATATAACCAGTTTACTCTGTCGAAAGCCTTTGAGAGGTCAACTTTAAGGATCATACCTTTGCATTTCTTGATATGCAGAGTGTGTAATACCTCCTGTGCAGTTCCCACTGCCTCATGAATTTGACGGTCTTGTAGGAAGGAAAATTGTTCAAGTGAAATATGCTTGGAAAGTATGGGCCTCATCCGATTTGCAATAATCTTCGCTATGATCTTGTATATGTAGTTACACAGCGAAATAGGCCTATATTCATCATATGAGGTCAGGTTATCTAGTTTGGGGATGAGAAAAATAATAGTAGAGGTGAGTGAAGCAGCCAACTTGACATTTATCCTACTATCTTCTATGACTTTTAGGAGGTCTGCGCCAAGAGTCTCAAAGAAAGCTAGGAAGAACTCAATTGTCCATCCATCTGGCCCAGGGCTTCTGTCTTTTTTGAACCACTTGAGAGTGGCTTCCAGCTCTCCCAGAGAGACTTCCTTTGTCAGTTCCCTTTCCTCCTCTTGATCCACAAATCGTGGGAAGAGTTGTGCCACTTGAATAATTTCAGCCAGGTTTACTTCCCGAGGCGCACTGTAGATTTTTTTGAAATATGAGGTTGCCAGTGATGCCAGATGCGGGAAGGTGTTGACAGAATGGCCATGATCATCCTTTAGCTGCCAGATTGTGTTAATAGCCTTCCTCCCATTGGCATATTTGTGATAGAACTTAGTATTATCATCCCCTTCCTGCATCCAAATCGCCCTACTTCTCAGTCTCCAAACTTCTTCGCAGTCCTTAAGAATTTTTCCTCTGGCTGTGTAAAGTGAGGAGATCCTATCCTTGTGTTCATTTGATCTGTATATCCCCCCATGATTATTTTCAAATGCTGCTATGTCAGCTTCGATCTGCCTCAGGGATTGATCATCCAAGATTCTTTTATTGTGTGCCCAAATTTTGGACAACTTCTTCAGCTCCGAGAGATTGTGCACGAAACCATTTATAATGTTCCCCCCAACCCCAAGTGGGTTGGACATCCAAAAGTCTGTGACCATACAAATGTAAGAGGCTTCCTTCAGCCAAGCTGAGCAGAATTTATATGGACCTTTAGGTTTAGCTCGACCCCCATCTATTTCCATGTATATTGGTAGGTGATCGGAGATACCTCTCGATCCCACCCATTGTCTGATATTGTAGCCATATTCCAATAAATTCTCCTTGACCAGAAAATGATCTAGTCTACGAGCTAGACTATCATCCCATGTCCTATTGTTCCTCCAGGTTGCTTGGATCTTTGCAGAGGGGATGCCTATCAAATGGTGGTATTCCAAAGTAGTTTCAAAGTATTCTGAAAGAGGATCTCTTTGTGCTCGATGACCCTAGGATTCAAAGTGGCCAATTGAGAAGTTAAGATCTCCACCCAAAATGATATTTTCCATTTGTAAAATGTCAGATCCCAGTAATTTGTCCCAGAAATCGGGCTTGTGGTGACACGGTCCATAAATGTTGAAGATTCAAAAATCCATACCCAGATCTACTGAGTGTATATCTGCTCCGATGTGCCCAGACCCTCCCCAACAATTGAGTAGTTTTATGGAGCGGGAATTGTATCCCATTGCTATACCCCCAGATCTACCATGGGCATCAAGACAAGTAAACACCCATCCAGGTAGCATTGTTCCAAGGGTGTGAGATATGGCATCAGCAGGTCCAAGAGTTTCCTGTAAGAATATGATATCTAAAGGGTCGGCCGCAAGTAACCGACGAAGTGCTAATTTTTTATCGGGCCTAGCTAGCCCTCTACAGTTAAATGAGAAAATCTTCATTGGGGGGGGCGCTATGGAGGCATCTCTTTCTCTAAGTACCCTAAGGATGGTAGCTTGTCTGTCGGATTCAATCTCATCTCTAGCCAGGCTTTGTGCTTTTGTAAGAGAGGAAGGTCAACCACGTGGGATCTTAAACGGAAGAGGGGAGGGGATGAGGTCGAGCCCAACGTGGTCTGATGCCTGACGCTCAATCCTAGATCGGCTCAGATACCTAGTGGAGGGGAGACTAGAGACAGATGCAAGTGGAGGAAGCGAAAGTGATGCAGAAAGGGTGGGAGGGGTGGGGGAGAAAGAGGAAAGGGGGGAACCAAGAGGGCAGGGCAAAGGGATAGAGGATGAGGGGAGGGTAGCTGATCGCAAACCAATTCCAGGGGTTGAAATGATAAAATCAAGAACATAAGAGCTTAAATATGAGGAAACAAATGTGGAAATGCGCTTACCCGAAGTGTCTGCATCCCCGACAGCTGCCTTGGATCTAGTGTGTGGAGGAGAGTGGTCTATGCGAGCTCTGCCTTGCTATTTCAGGATAGGCTGTGAGGGGACTACTTCCTTGGCTAAAGGTTCCGCCTGGACTTCTCAATCAACATGTTGGGGTTGTTCCCCATGCTTTAGCAATGCCTGAACCGGTGGTTCCTTTCTAGGTGCCTTCTTGTTTGCTTGCCCATTGAGAGGGTAGTCCTTGAATAAATGCCCAACTTTGTGGCATCTCCTACACCTGAAAGGGCCTCCCTCATAGTCAAGAGTCTGTCTCCCAGTGGAATTCCTCCACTGAATGTTGATATTCTCCACCATACCATCCTTAGTATCCATATGCACTAATATCCTTGCGTATGCCATACGCCCAGTGGTCTGGTAGGATTTATGAAATGTTAAGAAGGTACCTAGGGCATTTCCAATGCACCTAAAAACATCCTTCGTCCAGAAATGTAATGGTAAACCATGGAGGCAGACCTAGAGCGGGCCATCATCCACCCGTTCTTGTTCTGGATCGAACTGGGGAGTCCATCTTCGCAAAAGAACCAGTGCCTGCTCAATATGCCATATCGTGGAGAGCACCCAATTGGTGTGTTCCAACCTGTCAAAACGTAGAGGAAACTAGCCTTTTACAAAGGTTTGTGTTATCACCCCAAGAAACTCACCTAGGTTGTATATCAGTGATGCTCGGGAACATTACAAAGTCAACAAAATGTTGGATAAAATGATTGATGAATGAAAGAAATGCTGCATACTCAAGCCAGATAACCACTCCTACTATGATTGACCCCAGACATGGGTGAACACCCCCAGAATACAATGCTTTTAACCACCAATTACTCACAGTTTGAGGATAAGGGGATGATGAAGAACACTGACCACACCAGTAGATGCACAGGACCCTGTGATGGCCGGCTGCAACCAGCTAAAGGTCTGTAAATCTATTATTTAATACACAGACAGGATGACAGCTCTTTATGCATTAAAACAACAGAAACCTGCAAGCAATTTAAATGAAACAGCTAAATTCTAACATAGAGGTGGGATGACGGCCCCTCTACTGCTAAAAATCAACATCGCATCAACAATTGCAAAACAAGAACAGCCTAGAACAAGAAAAAGAAGTGTAAAATGAGCAATTGACAGCAAAAGAAGCTTGTATTAGTTGGAAATGAAGACCAAACGCTGCAGGTTACATAATAGTTACAGTCTCCAGAAGTTGAGCCTTACAACATACTAACTCTCATCTAACACTCATCAATTGGTTACATTGTTGTTCTGGGTATATATAGAATCTGTTTACCAAATATCTCTGCTACCAAGCGTGGAGGGGTCATAATTGACCACCAACCACATTTACAATTTGGATAAGGATGGCTGCTGCAATTCTCAGAGCTTTTAATGGACAAATCGGCCTGTCTAGATTGTCTGATGTCCATTTTTGGCAGTTGGAATGAATGATAGACTGAACACTATGCCTGATAAATGCTCTTCACTGCTCGAGGCTGCCTTGTTTGTCCTCGGTCATGCTGCTGATTAATTGCAGTTGTTGGAGCTTTAACTGTGCAGGGTACAGGTAGCTGATCATTTGCTTTCTCCTTTGGGAGCTCAAGACAGTCGGAGGAATGAAGATTTCATAGCGGAAGCATGAGCAGAAGGCGAACAAACACTAGCCGTTAGATTAAACAATCGGACGGTGGAGATCCATCGGGAGGAGCTATCGGGAGCGGAAGGCGCACGACAATTATCGGGCGGGAGGACGGTTTCGGGAGGTGGGTGGTATTCCCTGCATCGCCTTTGGGCCATGGGCGGTTTCCGTATAGCAGACCGTGATCCAACAAAAAGGCACCGCGTGGCTTCCGCGACCAGTGGGAAACCACACTCCCCGCGCATTAATCAGTGGGTAGGTTGCGGCGGGAGACGGACGATAAGATGAAAGAGGACAAGCATGAGGATTATCGCAGGGGTGGAGAACAAAGACCGTTAGATTGGATACGATCAATGGTGGAGATCGAAGAGGGGGTTATTTACACAGTTTTCCCATTGTTATGACAGGGAAAACGGTTAGGAGTTAAGAGACAGGGCTACACGGGCGCAGATGAAAAGGTGGCTAAAGCTTTACCACGGGAATAGGGGAAACATGGGATTTCGAAGGGTTTTGTAGGAACATAGCGGAAAACAACGAATGAAGGATAAGGAGAAAAGACTGCTGCGAGCTCCCTTTAGCACCAACAATACTGCCAAGCTATCATTGACCCACAACTGTTCAAAATTGTAGCAGAGCTAACACTGGCTCCTTCTGGGGATGAGATCCTCCCTGCGAGGTCTCAAGAACTGCAAACCAATGCCTTCATACAAGTCTCAGCTTAAAACATTTGCCTAGTATCCATTGGGCATGGAGTCAATTAAGCATACAACAGAAAACTGTAAAAGAACATGATTACAATCAATAAAGCCTGAAAATTTAAACTTCAAAAATTGCCCATCAGCTGGGCTACCAAAATTGTTGCCTGTCATCTGGTTCATCATAGATCAGCAAGATAGGATTTATTTGATCCTCTACTTCAAATAGTTTAGGCCTTTTGAGCTCAGTAGGTAGATAGGGACCAAACTTCATTCCCTCTCTGTGAATTCTCCTCCTTGGATATCTTTTATAGGAGCTTTTGTACACCTGTTGGATAATCATGGCTGCCGTGTACCTGCTTTTGTCTTCTGTGGCCTGCACAATGAATGGTGTACCAATATGTTCATGTGCAAGGGACACAGAAACTTTGCCTGCCCCTAAATCTTCCTTTGAACAATCCTCATCCAAGGAGGAGTCCCAAAACTATGCATCCTCTTCCTCTGTCATCTGATAAGCTGCTGCTTCAAGCTGCATAGAGTCCAACTGAATAGGTTTCATACTATCAAGACTGAGTTGATCAGTTTCAGCCTTGAGCCTTGAATTTCATTCTGCTTCAGTGTTCAGGGAGAAAATTTGAGGGATTGTCACTTGAGCAGATAGAGGGATGAAAGATGGTGGGGAGCTTTCCTCTCCCCTACTGATCACTGGGCTGGGGATGACAACAGGCTGGAAAATATGCAGGTCTGCATAGCCATGGGGAGGTGCGCTGACTTCGGGCTCAGATTGCTAGAAGGGGTAGGTGCCTGCTGCAAGCTGCCACTGCTGGCCAACTTGTTATTCTGCAGCTACAAAAAATTGTTGAGCAACGCCCTTGGCTAATGCCTCTTCATAGGCAGCTCTGGTTAGGAAAGGAGCACCTTCCAAACCAGAGACCTCCTCCTCCTCAGGATACACTTCCTCCATGACTATATTCTGACAAAGGGTCTTCACCCTTTGATCATCGTTTGCAGTTCTATTTCTCTGCAAAATTTGCGACTGCTCCATCCCTGCATGTTGCTCCATTTTTAACCTGGAAAATTCAAAGGCCAATAGCTCTATCATCCTGGCCATTTTGTCGATCTTCTGATCTGAGGATGATGAAAGCCCTTCCCTCTACGAGTTCCCAGACTCAGTATAATCATAGAGCAAAACTTCTTTGTCCCCCCAGTGCTTTAGGAACACATCATCTAAAACCTCAATATCTGCTATAGACTTAGGGGCTAATTTACTAAACCATTTTCTAGCTTCCCCGTCTAGGCTTTAAACAAAAGCCCTCATCCACACATCATTCTCACTTATATCTAAGTTATCAGCATAACTGTAAAAAGCTTCAAGGTGTTCTTCTGTTGTTACTCCCTCTGTACCAGTAAATTTAGGCATATACTTTAGATATTCTCCTACAGGCATAGGATTTAGAGGGATAGGCAACACTAAAGGTCCATATTTAGCAGCAACAATTTTCTCAATCCTTGTAGGTGCTTGTTGTCCTGCCATGACTGTGGTATTTGAAAGGGATACTGGTGGATTGTGTGGAATAAATCAATGAAAAGAATGACAAAAACAGAGGAATATGATGGACATCATGGATGCTTCTTTCAACTGAGGTCCGAAAGGGAAATGAATGACTAAAGAGCTGAATGAATCTCTGAAGGTGACATTCACTAACAGAAATACATGGAACTTTTAAGACTTACCCGATCCTATTGCTCCTTATTGTGATATTTTCTTGTGTTGAATAATCTTTCCAGGATCAGACAATGGTTCAACTGATGACTTTTGTGGATTTCTGCGAGGATACCTCACCAATTGCGCCAGAACTGCAATGTGGAGTCGCCAAAAGATGGTCTTCCTCCAATGGAGTCGCCAGACAGATGATTACAACCAGATACTGTGTTCAAACCTTGTCTGTCATCAAAGCTTGAAGCTGTGTCGTTCTCCTAGGGAAGCTGAGCTTCAATTCTCCTTTCCCTGGAAATGGCACCAATTAATGTTATCACCCCAAGAAACTCACCTAGGTTGTATATCAGTGATGCTCGGGAACATTACAAAGTCAACAAAATGTTGGATAAAATGATGGATGAATGAAAGAAATGCTGCATGTTAACACCCAGGTTGTTCCCTTTGACTCCCAAGGGAATACGGCCGGGGTAACCACTAACCAATCTTTGGATCACAGTTTCTAGCCAAACTGTAATCAGAGAGGGCTCTCTCTTTATGATTTGTCTCTGTTATGATGGTGTTTTTTAGGCTAGGTATTATGCTCAGGATTTGGTTTATGTTTTGGTTGAAGGACTTCTTTCAGGGCTTAAGTTGTAATGTTCAGCGCGTAGTATAACATTGGGCAATGGAGTCTAGAGTTGTGAAATGCTTTGAAATGCAGGATTGATGATGTTCAGACTGCAGGGCCTATTGTGTATCTTTAGACAAACAAATTTAAACTTAAGTGGTGAAACATGGTCTGCCAACAGAAAGCAATTAAGAATTTTCTATTGAGCTGGTGATATGAAAGTGAAACATGTTGCACAGGAGCAAACTCGAATTCCTGAAACAAAGCTCACTGTGAAAGATATATTCTGAAAGTGCAGCAATTAAGAATTACACTTACCAAGATTATAGCTGAAGAAAAACATTCATTAACAACACAGATTGAACTCAGGGTATTCCTTGAATAAGTCCTGAAGGTTATTCTTTTTCCTTGTTGCTAAACGTTTAGAAATTAGAAACACATATGGGTTGTAAAAGATTAAAGCACATAACAAAGAGAGTTACAGAAACTTATTGTATTGTGAAGTACACAGGAATCCTGCAGTTTTCAACAGACACCAGAATGCATTCAACACTTCAGAAATCCGAGAAATTCCATCACTTTCTTTATTAAACTCTGAAAGGATTACAGCATAAGAACTTCTTCAGGAGAAATCAACAACCACCCTTCAAGCTTATGTGAGGGGCAAATATATACAAAACGTATTACAAAATATCTGAGTGCTAAGTTATCTTAGAATTGAATATCTTCACCAACTTTTCAAGATATTTAGATCAGAAAGTTATTACATCATTTAATACATAGTAAATGCATCTTTATGCTTGTCAGAAGATATTTTGGCTTTTGGAGGACACTGAGTCGGTTGGAGTGATCTGCATTAATACTGAGAAATGCGCTTTTGGAGCTGTCCTGCTGTAGCTTCTCGGCCTGGACACCTGTAGCTTTTCATCTTGCTTTGTTGGCTGTAGGTTCTGCTGAACTGGCTCAGCTTTCACTTTTAATGCATGCTGATTTTATTAAACTGTGCTCCGCATGACAGTTCGTATTTTTATCAACAAAATTTGGTGGATGGCTCACTGTTTACAAAATCGTTTGTATTGCTTTGGTCCACCAGTCATGTGTAGGTAATTGATGCCTGAGGATAGCATCCATAGTCTCCTCTGCTTCTGTATACTTATAAAAATTGGGAGGGGCCTCAAACAGGTGTTTGATTTCATTCATTATAAAAAATAGTTTCTCTACTCTGTTATATAGAGTCTGTCCTGTGGCTGGCCCTGTTTCCTCTAAGGTGCTGGGCTTCTCATTGATCTGACTAGTGGCAAATGTGTTGACCCTTTTGGCATACTGGTCATGTGTGAACAATCTCCCTGCGATGTTCAGTAAGCTAGGGAGCCCTTTGTTTTCTAACACCTGAAACTTTTCCAAAAACCTGTTCACCTCAGTCTGCATATCCTGGGTTCTTCTTTCCAATGTCTGCACTAAGTTTCTCAGTGTGAGAACCCTTTTGATCAACTGAATGTGCTCAGTTCTGTTTGGAATTCCCATGGCAGCCAACTGAGTGCTTTTCCTATTGTTAAGCACATTGATCATCCTGGTGGCTATCTCAGGCATGTTGCTTAGAGCAGCTCTTGCTCTCTGAATTTCAGTGTGTGCTTTTGGAATGAGGTCCAATTGCTCATGGATTGTTTCAATATATTGCCATTGCTCATTGATAGATTGACCAATGTGATCCCACAGCACTATTTTAAGCTCAGCCACCACCTTATCTAATTTGAGCTCATTTTCTAGCTCTTTGATTTTATCTTTGAGGGCTTTTATCTCCCTACCCTTTTCTACCACAGACTGCTTGGATTTATCATATATGTCATTCACTTTGGCCAATTTATCCCTGGTGTCATTCAGCTCTGTCATTTGAGCTTCCAGGGCCTGGATCTCATTCCTCAGCTTTTGCATGTCCAGGCTTGGGGCCTGCTCTGTTGCTGGTGGTGCTGCTGAGGTGGATGTTGCTGCTTGTTCTGGTTGTTGAGGAGGAGGAACAGTAGGTGGAGCAGTTTCCTCAAGATTTATCACTTCAGGAGGAGGCTGGGAGGTCTGTCCTTCTTCTCTTTGTCTCAAAGCTGCCTGTAATGTTGCCTGTGCAGCCTCTGATTCTCCCAGCTTTTCTTGTGCCTGGATGAGCTGTTTGTAGAGAGACACCAGCAAATCTGTGGCTTCTTTATCATGCCTCTGCTAGGCAACCTCATCTGTTTGAGGGTGGATTGTGGCTGGCATTTTTATCTTTTTCTTCAAAGCAGCCATGTCTGCATCCCTTAACTTCAATATCTCCTGGATGCCCTTGATATCTTTGGGATCATGCCCAATTTCAATAATCATATCTTCTAAGGACCTAATTCTGTTGTCCTTAGCCTGTGATGATGCCCTTTCCAACTCAAGCTGGGCAGCTGTATTATTAAGGCTATTTTCCAGCCTATAGTTGTCCAAGGTTTTGTCTGCCAAGGAGGCATAGACCATCTCACCTGTTTGTTTGTGCAACTCAATTTTATCCATTGGGTGGATGTCTTTGGCAAGGACCTCAAGATTGGTCCTTATATAATCTGCATGAGTTTGGGGTTGTGCTACAGCTGGTAAGAAACGACTCATGATCATCTTTCCTTCACTGACATCAAAAGCAGACATCAGTCTTTGCTGGTTGGTGGGAGCCATCTTTAGCAAATGATTATACAGCTGTATTTTTATGGGCTCACTCCTCTTCTTTATGTCTATGAACTGTTGCTTGATGCTCAGTTCACCCTCCCTCTGCTGGCTAGAGGAGCTGACTTCTCCTCCCACAGATCTGTTCTGTTCCCCTTGGAAGGAACTTGCAGATACTTCCCTGCTAGGTGGGCCCATGCCCAGAGACTGCCATGTTGGCATTTCCTCATCAGAGAAAGGGTTCATTCTCTGTCTTTTCTCACCATGACTTTCTGATGTGGTCAAGGGAGTCTCTCTGTCCCTTTTTCTGCTAGTATCCTCCTTTTGTGGAGTTTGGAGGATTGATGCATCAACTAATGTTTCTTGCCTTGGAGGCACTGTATTTTGTGCCTGCTGTTCTGTGGAAATGGGGGCTTCAACTGTCCCTTCTTGCTGTGGGGGCTGCTCTTTATTATGCTGCCCTTCTTCTTGCTACATTTCATGTTTTTGTTGTTGTACTTGTTGTTGTTGTTGCTGCACCTTCTCATGCTGTGGCCGTTCAGTATCCATTTCTTTTTCCTTTCCCTTTGCCAGATATATCTTCAGTGGCTTTGGGTGCTTGCTGGTTTGCAGTCGAGGAGGATGCAACCGCTCCCACTTGTGTGCTTGGCAGTGAAAACACCTGTGAACAAAGTTCAAGGTCAGCCATCTTTTTAAGATTCCTCACTGCTCTTTGATTCAGCTCTTCTTGTGTAACCGGCTCTTCTAGGGTTCCTCTCCTCCATTTTGCTTGGTTAGCATGTTTTTCGATGTGAGGGATTTTTAGATGATCATAGCCAGAGAGCCTATATCTGAGCCTTCTCAAAGTGATGAAGTGGTTGGGGTCATAAGGTTTCCAGAGGAAACTAGTTTGAAGGCCAAGGGACTCAAGCATCCTGTCTGCTTCTTTCCAACCTTCCTCCCTTTGGTTATAGAAAAAGTGGCCCAGTTGGTTCCTGACTTTCAACTGTGCTTTCTTGCCTTTGCCTGAAAAGTGAAGCACATCAACATTGCCAAACTGTCTGAAGTATTCTAAGGCAAATAGCCTCATAGGCACATATCTGGGTAGTCTATAGGGAGGCAGTGCACACCCATACATCCTGATGACGGTGTGGTGCTGGTAAAAGTACCAGTCCCCAATGCTGTATGATTTGGATAGCTGCAGGATCCTTTGCATTTCATCTGTGAGCCTTGGAGGGGGTGAGCCCATCATTATTGACATAGCTGGGTGAATGAACTGATCTATGAACTCACAATAGGTATAAGGAGTTTCACCTCTACAATGGAAAACAAATGACCAATAGACCACTGATCTTGGATTGCCTTGGGCATCCTCTCTTTTGATTGGAAAAGAGAATTTCTGATGTTCATGATATAAGATCAAGTATACCTGAACACTCTTTCTCTTGCCAGGTTCATTAGTTGCTCATGTATTTTGTCTGCTATATAGGTGGCATAGTCATAGCAGATAGGAGACTTGCTAGGAGAAAACATGAGCATGATTACCAGCACAGTTTGATCAACAAACTCAATGGAGTTGTAGCCCAAAATGGGACTAATCATGTCAGCCAGATCTCTGCCCAGTTGGTTGAGGTATACTTGATTGATAGGAGGATACTTCACAGAGTCAGAGCCAATGTATAGCTGGTTTAGTTTGGTGACCTGAGCATCTGTCATTCTGGCTCCTCGATTTATCAGGTCTACAAGTGATAGAGGGACCAGTTTCTTCTCAGTCCTGAAGAAGAGCATATCCTTGATAGCTTCTGGGGTGACATAAAACACAGCTGATCCTGAAGGGTCAAGAACTGCCCTCTGAGTGGGGTCATAATTTTCAGCACACAGATGGATCAACTCAGGGAATTGGTTAACTTGAGGGAGTTTGAAAATAGGGAGGAATGAGCCCCATATCCCCAGCACATCTGTTCCAGCCTCATGCTTAGCCTTCAGTTCATTGAGCAGGTGGATGTGGAACTTAGTACCCATCAACATTTCCTCTGAAATCTGATAGTCCATGTCTGCCAGAGACTGCCATTCCAATTGTCTCTGAGGGGCATTTAATGGAGAAATGTTTAATGCTATTGGAGCCACTGGTGGATCCATAACTTCTCCTAGGATTTATGAATAGAGTTGCTATGCAGAGCAACCCAAAGAGTTTTCTTTGAGGGAGAAATGTGAATTGTATGGAACAGAGAGTGAGTGAGGTAGTTGCAGCAATTGAAATACTGCTTGAAGGATTGATAAAACAGTAGCAGGACTGAGCAAAGTGTTTTCTGTGGTGAGTTTGGTCAATTAAGGTAGCTAGTTCACGACTGCGCGAACTAGCTGCGAATTTCAACTCAATTTGTCAAATGCGGACCTGCAGGAGTTTAATGGCTTCACTGGCTGGATATAAGTGCAGGTCACAGTGCGTTTAACGGTGAAAACATAGTTTTAAAGTCTGTTAACAGTTTATTTGCGGAATTATGGATAAAACCAGGTTTATGGGATGATTTTGAAGAATACCTGGTGAATTCGTCGGCAAGAGTTGCGAATGCAGGTGCAATGGAAGCTCTGGCGGTCTCGGAATTGACTTTAGCAGGCTAGTGCTGGTTTGGACGTGAGCAGCATGCAGAAGTAACAGTAGTGTTTTTTGCCAAAAGTGGAAAAAACACGAGATTTTGGCCTAAAAATGGATTTTTGGCAATATTGGCGCGTTTTTGGGATGACGTCATCGGGTGGGGTCGGAGTCGGATGACGTCAGCATGACGTCATCGGGTGAGGTGGCGAGCTGCTATTGGTCCACGGGGACGATGCGGTGGCAGACACATTAGCACGGGGGCGGACAAAAAAGTTGATGCGATGGCGGGGTGGCAATGACGTGGGGATGACGTTGGATGAGCGGATTGACAGAAACCAGAAACGGTTGGTGGTTTTATATCGCACCGCTATAGCTACGGAGGTGGAATGTGTCAGGCATACCTCCGATGCATTGTGGGGAAGGCGCGTGGCGGGCACCTGACGTCACCTTCTGACAGATATCGGAAGGTATCTGTCGGACGTCGAGGCCGCTCCGATATCAACGAGGGCCGTCGGATCACATGGGTCCGATCCGACGGTTGACGGAAGGGTAATCTGATCGGACAATACGGATGGGGGGGCGGGATTAATTTATTATTTGTTTTGGAAGGTGCGCCCGGTGGAAAACATTAGGATATGGGTTTTTGTAAAGTTTTTCAATGTATTTTGAAAAATCAAACATATGCGTCGAAACTTTGGATAAGCGGCAAAAGGTGGGTTTTTGGGTTATTTCACAATTTGAAAGGGGTTTATGGGTAGGAGGGGGGTTTTATAAGGTTTTTTCTTTACAAACGAAGGTTTAATGGGTGGAATGACTTTTTAAAGAAGGGAGAAGGGTGAGGTTTAGGTTCATCAAAGTGACCAGATGCCAACTTGATCCCTGATAGAGGATTTATTAGCTATAATGCCAAAGGGAGGGATATGTATACAAAACTTTGGGGTTTATACACCATGGTGTTAATAATAGTAGGGGAAGGGTAACATAGGGGAATTACATAATAGAGTTAGAGTTAATATGGGGGAAAATGTGAATGAGGGGGGAAATCACTAAGTTTATTTGAAACTTACTTAGTTTTTAGAGAGTAGATCAAAATGAAAAGAATTTTAGACAAGAAATGTGGCTTCTAAAAAGATTAAGGACCACCATGAAACCATAATTTCTTCCATGAATCTCAACTGATGAGGGAGTGTTAGTAATGAAATGGAAAAGGGGAAGAAGGAAGGTTAGACATGCTTCTTGCTTGCTGCAACTTGATGAAGAATAACACCTTCTTAATTCATTGATTTTGCTTTGGTAAACAAAGTTAGCACACATGCAACTTATAAGAAATGACCTTTCTGCAACCCCAACTGCCTACCCATCTATTTTCCTAGCATTTTTTATTTCTTCTTGGAGGGTGCACTTGGACTTGCAGACCCTTACTTGCCTTTTCTTTTCTTTGGATTTTTCTTTTGTTTTACTATCTACTTCTACCCTTATTTCTTCCAAGGTCCCAGATTAAGCTGTTGGGAGCCTTTTCTTCTCTACCTCAACTACTTGTCTGCCAAGATTAGACAGTTTGGACAGACTTCTTTCTCTATTCTACAACTGAAAATTCAAAACATGGCATGATCCAGATTAGACTGTTGGACCATCCATCAAAATTTGAGTCCATATCAAGCTATAAGCACAGATTGTATTCTTATGGAAATATGTGATCTTTGCATCATCAAAGCAGAGCATATTTGGACCTTTTCATTGCCAATCATGAAATATGAAACCTATTGGTATAGGTAGCTAACAGTGGCTCCACATGGGGATGGTTTTTCATTTGAAAGACCAAGAACAGCAGGTCAGATTGCCTTGCCCTTGACTGCTCTTGCCAATCTTGAAGTTTGCTGCTTTGAAATGCCAAAATTGTGTGCTTCTCTTCTTGGTAGACCTCTGACTCTATTCACCTTTTGCTGGCAGTTTCAAGAAAACTTTGAGAAATTGCATCTTTACATGTTGACAGAAAATAATATATACATCTGGATATGTACAAGGGAAAACTCAGGCTGCACTTATGGGTGATATTCAAAATAGTGCTTCAGCATCCTGCCATTCACAGGACCTTCATCCAAATCAGTTTCATTAAGACTCTTAAGGAAATAAGTGTTGTTTCCTTGTACTGCTTGGACAGCAAATGGTCCTCTCCAAAGGGAATCAAATTTTCCATGTTTTCCCTTATCCTCTCTTCTTGAATCCCACTTGAGGACTTTGTCACCAATGTTGAAATCTTCTGTCTTAGTTCTTCTATCAAAAGCCTTCTTTAATTTTTCTTGTAGAACTTGAACTCTACTGAAAACTTGGTCTCTAGTTTGCTAAAAACATATGATTTGATTGATTCTTCTTTGCATATCATTTGGTTCATCTTGGCTTTCTTGAAGAAGTTTCATAACAGGTACCCCTAGTGATGAGGGAAATTTGGCTTCTAATCCATAAACCAACTCATATGGGCTGGTCCCAATTGATCTTTTGGTTGTTAGTCTATCTGCCCATAGAGCATTTACAAGCTTCTTATGCCAATTCTTTTTGTTCTCTTCTAGTACTTTCTTTATGATGTTTACCAGACTTTTATTTGATGACTCAGCAAGGCCATTTCCTTGGGGATAGTATGCAGTAGAATGGCCCAAGGTGATGTGAAATTTATGGCAGAAATTCACCATTTTCTTGGATCTAAAAGCAGCAACATTGTCTGTTATTATTTTATCAGGACAGCCAAATCTAACCAATATGTTGTTCTCCAAAAACTGAATGATAGTGGAATCATTTGCTTGTCTGCATGGAACAGCTTCAATCCACTTGGTGAAGTAGTCTGTGGCTGTTAAGATCCATCTATGTTGGCCTGAGGATGAGGGATGAATTTCCCCAATGAAATCCAAGCCCCATTGTTGAAAAGGTCTCTCTGTTGCAATAGGCCTTAGGGGAAGTGGCAGCAACTGTCTCTTTCCCTCAAACACTTGACATTTATGACATGAGGTAGTGAATTTCTTGACATCAGAGAACATGGTGGGCTAGTAGTAACCAGCCCTTAGTATTTTATCCACAGTGGATTTCCAGTACAAGTGTCCACCACAGTCACATGCATGGAATTCCTTTATGATATTGTCAGTTTCATTCTCAACTAGGCAGTTTAGTAATATTCCTTCATGGTTTTTCCACAATAAATTTCCATTCATAACACAGAATTTAGAAGCTTTCATTTTTAAGAACCTACATTTAGTTCTGGACAATCCTGGGGGAGCACACAGGTTTTGCAATACATAACATATATCAGAGTACCAAGAGGATTGTTCAAAGGCTACATTGATCTTTGGAGTCGCCAGCTCCGGTTCACTGTCCAGCTGGTTGATGTCTAAGGCTTGAAAATTTGCTTCTGTCATTAGTTTGGCCAAGCCTTGCCCTTTTATTAGTTTTGTAGGTTTTATCTCAATATCAAATTCCAAGATGTTGGCAATCCACTTTCCTCTTCTGCCCTCTAAATTTTCTTGGGTGAGAATGTCTTTGACAATAGGACTTGGTACATAAGCTATAACATGTGAATAAAGGATGTAAATCCTAAAGTCCTTAATGGCTTTGACCAAAGCATAAGCCTGCTTTTCCATGATTTGATATTTTAAAGGTGCATCCCTAAGAGCTCTGCTAAAGAAAGCAATTGGCTTCTCATTCCCTTGGTCATCTTTTTGCAACAAAACAGCAGCAATAGTATGCTGGGAGGCAAAAGAGAAAATGATAAAGTCTCTGTCAAATTGAGGATTGGTCAAGACTGGGGTTTGGGTAAGGGCCAGTTTTATACCTTCAAAGGCCTGATTGGCTTCAACAGTCCATTTGACTTTTGAATCTTTCTTTAGCATGTTATTTAATAATCTGATTAGTTCTGCTAAGTTTGGGATAAACCTTCTCAAGAAATTGATTTTTCCCAAGAATCCTTGCAACTCTTTGACATTTCTTGGGTGGGGAATTTGTAGGATAGCCTGTATCCTATCTGGGTCAATTCTAATGCCATCTTTAGAAATGATGTGGCCCAATAGCTTACCTTCCTCTAAACCAAACAGGGATTTCTTGGGATTCAAGGAGATTCCATATTTTCTGCATTTTAAGAAGATCTGTCTCAAATGTTTTATATGTTCTTGGTCTGATTTTGAGAAAGGTGTAAGGTCATCTAAGTAAATGACTAGAAAGTCATGAATCTCCTTGGCAAAAGCAATATCCATTGCTCTTTGAAATGTTGCCCCTGCATTTTTCAATCCAAAAGGCATCTTTACATATTTGAAAGTTCCCCATGGGGTAGTGAATGTTGTTTTGTCTTGATCATCAGGGTGCACCAGGATTTGATTGAAGCCTGAAAATCCATCCAGTAATGAGATCCTTGAGGCTCCTACCACTCTTTGGAGAATGTGATCCATCTTGGGTAAGGGATAGTTGTCTTTGAGGGATACTTGGTTCAGATTTCTTAAGTCCACACACAGCCTAATTTCACCAGTCTTCTTTCTTGTAGGGACTAAGTTGGAGATCCATTCCGAGAATCTGATTGGTGCTATGATGCCTGCCTTGAACATTTTATGTACTTCTTGTTCCATTGCTGGGAGAAGCATAGGATTGATTCTCCTCAATTTTTGTTTAAAGGGCTTTTGATCAGGTTTGAGAGGGATTGTATGCTGGATAACAGAGGTGTCATAGGACTTTAGGTCCTCATAACTCCATGCAAAGACATCCTGGAACTCTTTAAAGAGGTCAATGTATTTAGGCTTTTGGTCAAGAGGTAAAGAAGCAGACAATTTGATTATTTTGGGTTGGTTAATTGTACCTATGTTGCATTCTTCAATGGCTGCATTTAAGGGCTGCATTTTTGGTTTTCTGGGGATATCATTTGAATCAAAGATGTCCTCTAGTGGAGTTAGGCCTGTTGGCAGAAAATTGTCTTTCAGCTCTATGATTTCAGTTTCAGCATTGGCCACTTCCTCACAATTGATTGATTGAATTTGCTGAATGTTGTCCTTGTTGAAAATAGTTGGATTTAGCATTTGTTTTGTTGTTCTAGGTGATATTGGGTGAGTAGTTTTTTGAAACTATATTTGTGATGGACTTGCTCCTTCAAGTATTTGTGATTGACTTGTTGTATCAAGTATTTGTGATTGACTTGCTGTATCAAGTATTTGTGATTGACTTGTTGTATCAAGTATTTGTGATTGACTTGCTGTATCAAGTATTTGTGATTGACTTGCTGTATCAGTGTCAATATTTAATCCTGCAAATTCTTGTTGCAGAGTTAAAAAATGGTTTATTTGCTTTTCATCCTCAAATACTTGCCAATCATTAACATTGTTTGGAATGGAGGGTCTATGTTTTACCTCAGCTGTAAAACAATGATGGGGCTCAAAAGGTAACTTGCAGGTACTTGCAAAGGTGGCTAAACTATGAGCATGCAGATTGTGGGTTCTAGGAATTTTAGTGATTTGGAATTCAGAGAAAAAGTTTAGTACCTTAGCAACAGCAGATCTATAAGTCCTTAGTCTTTTGTCATTGGTGACAAAGTTTCCCTTCACTTGTTGAATAACTAAATCTGAATCACCCATGATTGAAACCCTGGCAGCTTGTAAGAACTTTACTAACTTGAGGCCTAGTAAAAGAGCTTCATATTCTGCCATGTTATTAGTACATCTGAAGTTCAATCTATAGGCTCTGCCTTCTGCATGACTATTTTCTTTATTGTGTACCCAAACTCCAGCTCCTGCCCCTAACTTGTTGACTGAGCCATCAAATTCAAGGAACCATAGGATATCTTGTTGGGAAGGAGATTTAATGATCTGTTCATGGGCTGGCAATGTGAGTAGAAGTTGTGGTTTTTCCTCTAGCTTGTCTTCTAGGACAGTTTCATCATTTGATTGGGTATGCTTGATATTTAGAACAGCAGCAGTATCTAGTGTTTGATTGACTGTTGTTTCATGGGTGATAATTCTTTCATTTGAGTCTTCCTCCTGTATGAGTATCTTGGTTTCAACCTCACCTTTTGAGGGAGTTGTGCTGTTATTGAAGAGAATGTATGAGTCTATGTCTGAATGGACAGCATATATGGGAAAGTTTTGATGCTTTTCTTCACTGCTGACCATGTATTTCATGAGTGTTTCTCTGTACAGTCTTTTTGGTTGCCCAAAAACAGAGATGGTGGCATATGACATGTCTAATTGTAGGGAACCTTGGAGTTTAGCTCCCCATGATCTTGATAACAGCATCCCATACTTAGGTGGGATATCAGCAACAACCACATCCATTAAGATTGTCTTGTTTGGGTATTGAACCAGAGACACACATAAATCTTTTATGAGACCCAGACACTTGACTTGGCTGGAGTCAAAAGGAAATAGGTCCTTGTATGGTCTTGTTATGTCTAGATTCAATCTCTCCATGACTGCTTTCGGCATGAGATTGTGAGAGGCACCTGAGTCAAACATTGCATTATGTAGTATTTTATCATGAATGTGTAAGCTGACATAGAAAGGTAATATCCCTGTGAATACCATTTTTCCATCCACTTCTGGGCCGAACAGTAATTATGGGGTGTCATCCAGCACATTGACATCATCTTTGTTGCTAGTGAGTTGAAGGGACTTCTTGATCTGTAGTTTATAGATGTCATGCTTGGCTAGTTCTGAGAGAGGGATTGCTATTTTTAGTTTGCCAATTTCAGTTTCTAGGTCAAAAGGTTTTTCAGATTGGGTCTTGGGGTTATGGATAACAGTCCTTTCCTTGTTCATTAAATCTTCTTCTTGATTTTTATCTTGACTTTGGGATTTGCCTCTTTTACTCATCTCTTGGGGAGTAACATTCAAATTAGACTGAGAAGGTGAAGTGGCCACAGGCTGCTGTTTTAAGGACAGTGGTTCAGTGATCTCTTCAATAATCACTTCTTCTACAGGTGAATTTATTTTGTCATTAGGCTCTGTGACTATGATTCTTTCAGGCTGCTGATTATCCTTTATCTTTTCCGGTTGGTTTACATTCACAGTTCTGCTCCTCAGCTTGTATTGTTTATGGACCTCATAAACAGCAGTGTCATAGCCTTGTTTAAAGTCAAAGGATTCACCTGATTTAGTTTGGAACAGTTTGATTTCATTATCCTCATGATCTTCTTGTGTTAAGAAAACTTGACTTTCACCATCTAGACCCATTAAATTAATCTCAGGATCTTCATTGGGCTCTGTTGATGTGGAAGTTTCTGCATAATTTTCTTGGAAAGGGGGTCTTATGTCTTGATCAGCACTGGCTTTGCCAATGCCTGGGTTTTGAGTTCTCCTAAAATTTGGATTCCTAGGAGGGTTGTTTTGTGGCGCTTCCCATGATGATTTTCTTTCAACCGATTCCACTCTATCACCCAATCTTTTCATTCCAGTGAGAATTGCATCTAGCTTTTGATCAAAGGCAGAGGGTTCCTCTTTGAAAACAGTCCTCTTTTCCAACCTTGCCCTGTTTCTTTTGGCAATTAGGTTGGCTTCCACTGTAACAGCAACCCTTTGGGCCTCTGCAAGGGATTGAGGATCTCTTTCCTTCAACTGATAGGCCATGTCAGGGTCAAAACCATCAGGGAATTTGTACAAAGCTAAATCAGGAGGAGGTCTTAAATTTTGTGGGATCGCGTTATATACATTGTTAAATCTTGCACAATACTCCAAAACAGTCTCTTGGGGACCTCTTTTGATAGTGTCATATTCCCCAAGTATGTGCAGAGGATCCTTCTTCTTCTCCCATCTGCTAGTAAAGGCTTGATACAGTTCATCAGGAGTTGTGATGGAATTTGCATTCAGGGACCTAAACCAAGTTCTTACATCCCCAGTTAGGCTTTGAACAAACATCCTCATTCTGACACTGTCATCATCTATTTCATAGGTCTCAAAATGGTCTTGCATCCTCTTAGCATGCTGGACAGTTGTCAAAGGGCCATTGGAGTCAAAATATGAGATTTTGGTTTGGTAATCTTGGGGTAGAGCTGCAGCATTAGCTGGTATCTGCAAGGGTGCATATCTGTTAGCCATATTTACAGGGTTTAGAGGATTAACAGGGGTAGCTGGGATAATAGGAACAGTGGGTACCACTGGGGTGATAAGTAAGGGTGAACCTAGAGTGTTGGTCAAGGGGATATGTGCAGTGGATGAAGATGTGAGAGGAGGACTTTGAGATGTGGATGGTGAACTAGGGGAACTAGGGGTAGACCGGAAAAGGACCTTGCATGGGGTAGAGATAAGGCTGGGATGATCTGAATCTGAGGTTAAATCAGCAGGCTTCTCCTGCCTTTGCTGCCTCCTAATGTTTCTAGGGATGGTATTTGGATTATCAACAATAATCGGTGGATTAGGGTCAGGATTTGCCCTAGTATGCCGTGGAATTTTCTTGGGAGCCAGCTTCTAACTGTTTTTTAGGATTTTATAGGAAGTTTTTTTTTTTTTTTTTATTTGCAAGGACTGGATAAAGATTTTGGAATGGCTATATATATTCCAAAGCTGAGATGAAGACTTACTGAAAAAGCTCTTCCCTAAAGCTGTCCATGTGACACAGAAACATCTTTGAGGCCTCCTGACTGATTTCAGGTTTGATTTACAGCTTTGAGAGATGTATAGAAATTGGAAAATCCTAAGAATCCCCAGCGGAGTCGCCAATTATGTTAACACCCAGGTTGTTCCCTTTGACTCCCAAGGGAATACGGCTGGGGTAACCACTAACCAATCTTTGGATCACAGTTTCTAGCCAACTGTAATCAGAGAGGGCTCTCTCTTTATGATTTGTCTCTGTTATGATGGTGTTTTTTAGGCTAGGTATTATGCTCAGGATTTGGTTTATGTTTTGGTTGAAGGACTTCTTTCAGGGCTTAAGTTGTAATGTTCAGCGCGTAGTATAACATTGGGCAATGGAGTCTAGAGTTGTGAAATGCTTTGAAATGCAGGATTGATGATGTTCAGACCGCAGGGCCTATTGTGTATCTTTAGACAAACAAATTTAAACTTAAGTGGTGAAACATGGTCTGCCAACAGAAAGCAATTAAGAATTTTCTATTGAGCTGGTGATATGAAAGTGAAACAAGTTGCACAGGAGCAAACTCGAATTCCTGAAACAAATCTCACTGTGAAAGATATATTCTGAAAGTGCAGCAATTAAGAATTACACTTATCAAGATTATAGCTGAAGAAAAACATTCATTAACAACACAGATTGAACTCGGGGTATTCCTTGAATAAGTCCTGAAGGTTATTCTTTTTCCTTGTTGCTAAACGTTTAGAAATTAGAAACACATATGGGTTGTAAAAGATTAAAGCACATAACAAAGAGAGTTACAAAAACTTATTATATTGTGAAGTACACAAGAATCCTGCAGTTTTCAACAGACACCAGAACGCATTCAACACTTCAGAAATCCGAGAAATTCCATCACTTTCTTTATTAAACTCTGAAAGGATTACAGCATAAGAACTTCTTCAGGAGAAATCAACAACCACCCTTCAAGCTTATGTGAGGGGCAAATATATACAAAACGTATTGCAAAATATCTGAGTGCTAAGTTATCTCAGAATTGAATATCTTCACCAACTTTTCAAGATATTTAGATCAGAAAGTTATTACATCATTTAATACATAGTAAATGCATCTTTATGCTTGTCAGAAGATATTTTGGCCTTTGGAGGCCACTGAGTCGGTTGGAGTGATCTGCATTAATACTGAGAAATGCGCTTTTGGAACTGTCCTGCTGTAGCTTCTCGGCCTGGACACCTGTAGCTTTTCATCTTGCTTTGTTGGCTGTAGGTTCTGCTGAGCTGGCTCAACTTTCACTTTTAATGCATGCTGATTTTATTAAACTGTGCTCCGCATGACAGTTCGTATTTTTATCAACAAAATTTGGTGGATGGCTCACTGTTTACAAAATCGTTTGTATTGCTTTGGTCCACCAGTCATGTGTAGGTAATTGATGCCTGAGGATAGCATCCATAGTCTCCTCTGCTTCTGTATACTTATAAAAATTTGGAGGGGCCTCAAACAGGTGTTTGATTTCATTCATTATAAAAAATAGTTTCTCTACTCTGTTATATAGAGTCTGTCCTGTGGCTGACCCTGTTTCCTCTGAGGTGCTGGGCTTCTCATTGATCTGACTAGTGGCAAATGTGTTGACCCTTTTGGCATACTGGTCATGTGTGAACAATCTCCCTGCGCTGTTCAGTAAGCTAGGGAGCCCTTTGTTTTCTAACACCTGAAACTTTTCCAAAAACCTGTTCACCTCAGTCTGCATATCCTGGGTTCTTCTTTCCAATGTCTGCACTAAGTTTCTCAGTGTGAGAACCCTTTTGATCAACTGAATGTGCTCAGTTCTGTTTGGAATTCCCATGGCAGCCAACTGAGTGCTTGTCCTATTGTTAAGCACATTGATCATCCTGGTGGCTATCTCAGGCATGTTGCTTAGAGCAGCTCTTGCTCTCTGAATTTCAGTGTGTGCTTTTGGAATGAGGTCCAATTGCTCATGGATTGTTTCAATATATTGCCATTGCTCATTGATAGATTGACCAATGTGAGCCCACAGCACTATTTTAAGCTCAGCCACCACCTTATCTAATTTGAGCTCATTTTCTAGCTCTTTGATTTTATCTTTGAGGGCTTTTATCTCCCTACCCTTTTCTACCACAGACTGCTTGGATTTATCATATCTGTCATTCACTTTGGCCAATTTATCCCTGGTGTCATTCAGCTCTGTCATTTGAGCTTCCAGGGCCTGGATCTCATTCCTCAGCTTTTGCATGTCCAGGCTTGGGGCCTGCTCTGTTGCTGGTGGTGCTGCTGAGGTGGATGTTGCTGCTTGTTCTGGCTGTTGAGGAGGAGGAACAGTAGGTGGAGCAGTTTCCTCAAGATTTATCACTTCAGGAGGAGGCTGGGAGGTTTGTCCTTCTTCTCTTTGTCTCAAAGCTGCCTGTAATGCTGCCTGTGCAGCCTCTGATTCTCCCAGCTTTTCTTGTGCCTGGATGAGCTGTTTGTAGAGAGACACCAGCAAATCTGTGGCTTCTTTATCATGCCTCTGCTGGGCAACCTCATCTGTTTGAGGGTGGATTGTGGCTGGCATTTTTATCTTTTTCTTCAAAGCAGCCATGTCTGCATCCCTTAACTTCAATATCTCCTGGATGCCCTTGATATCTTTGGGATCATGCCCAATTTCAATAATTATATCTTCTAAGGACCTAATTCTGTTGTCCTTAGCCTTTGATGATGCCCTTTCCAACTCAAGATGAGCAACTGTATTATTAAGGCTATTTTCCAGCCTGTAGTTGTCCAAGGTTTTGTCTGCCAAGGAGGCATAGACCATCTCACCTGTTTGTTTGTGCAACTCAATTTTATCCATTGGGTGGATGTCTTTGGCAAGGACCTCAAGATTGGTCCTTATATAATCTGCATGAGTTTGGGGTTGTGCTACAGCTGGTAAGAAATGACTCATGATCATCTTTCCTTCACTGACATCAAAAGCAGACATCAGTCTTTGCTGGTTGGTGGGAGCCATCTTTAGCAAATGATTATACAGCTGTATTTTTATGGGCTCACTCCTCTTCTTTATGTCTATGAACTGCTGCTTGATGCTCAGTTCACCCTCCCTCTGCTGGCTAGAGGAGCTGACTTCTCCTCCCACAGTTCTGTTCTGTTCCCCTTGGAAGGAACTTGCAGATACTTCCCTGCTAGGTGGGCCCATGCCCAGAGACTGCCCTGTTGGCATTTCCTCATCAGAGAAAGGGTTCATTCTCTGTCTTTTCTCACCATGACTTTCTGATGTGGTCAAGGGAGTCTCTCTGTCCCTTTTTCTGCTAGTATCCTCCTTTTGTGGAGTTTGGAGGATTGATGCATCAACTGATGTTTCTTGCCTTGGAGGCACTGTATTTTGTGCCTGCTGTTCTGTGGAAATGGGGGCTTCAACTGTCCCTTCTTGCTGTGGGGGCTGCTCTTTATTATGCTGCCCTTCTTCTTGCTGCATTTCCTGTTGTTGTTGTTGTACCTGTTGCTGCTGTTGCTGCACCTTCTCATGCTGTGGCCGTTCAGTATCCATTTCTTTTTCCTTGCCCTTGCCAGATATATCTTCAGTGGCTTTGGGTGCTTGCTGGTTTGCAGTCGAGGAGGATGCAACCGCTCCCACTTGTGTGCTTGGCAGTGAAAACACCTGTGAACAAAGTTCAAGGTCAGCCATCTTTTTAAGATTCCTCACTGCTCTTTGATTCAGCTCTTCTTGTGTAACTGGCTCTTCTAGGGTTCCTCTCCTCCATTTTGCTTGGTTAGCATGTTTTTCAATGTGAGGGATTTTTAGATGATCATAGCCAGAGAGCCTATATCTGAGCCTTCTCAAAGTGATGAAGTGGTTGGGGTCATAAGGTTTCCAGAGGAAACTAGTTTGAAGGCCAAGGGACTCAAGCATCCTGTCTGCTTCTTTCCAACCTTCCTCCCTTTGGTTCTAGACAAAGTGGCCCAGTTGGTTCCTGACTTTCAACTGTGCTTTCTTGCCTTTGCCTAAAAAGTGAAGCACATAATTGCCAAACTGCCTGAAGTATTCTAAAGCAAATAGCCTCATAGGCACATATCTGGGTAGTCTGTAGGGAGGCAGTTCACACCCATACATCCTGATGACGGTGTGGTGCTGGTAAAAGTACCAGTCCCCAATGCTGTATGATTTGGATAGCTGCAGGATCCTTTGCATTTCATCTGTGAGCCTTGGAGGGGGTGAGCCCATCATTATTGACATAGCTGGGTGAATGAACTGATCTATGAACTCACAATAGGTATAAGGAGTTTCACCTCTACAATGGAAAACAGATGACCAATAGACCACTGATCTTGGATTGCCTTGGGCATCCTCTCTTTTGATTGGAAAAGAGAATTTCTGATGTTGATGATATAAGATCAAGTGGTAAATGTAGGAGGTATACCTGAACACTCTTTCTCTTGCCAGGTTCATTAGTTGCTCATGTATTTTGTCTGCTATATAGGTGGCATAGTCATAGCAGATAGGAGACTTGCTAGGAGCAAACATGAGCATGATTACCAGCACAGTTTGATCAACAAACTCAATGGAGTTGTAGCCCAAAATGGGACTAATCATGTCAGCCAGATCTCTGCCCAGTTGGTTGAGGTATACTTGATTGATAGGAGGATACTTCACAGAGTCAGAGCCAATGTATAGCTGGTTTAGTTTGGTAACCTGAGCATCTGTCATTCTGGCTCCTCGATTTATCAGGTCTACAAGTGATAGAGGGACCAGTTTCTTCTCAGTCCTGAAGCAGAGCATATCCTTGATAGCTTCTGGGGTGACATAAAACACAGCTGATCCTGAAGGGTCAAGAACTGCCCTCTGAGTGGGGTCATAATTTTCAGCACACAGATGGATCAACTCAGGGAATTGGTTAACTTGAGGGAGTTTGAAAATAGGGAGGAATGAGCCCCATATCCCCAGCACATCTGTTCTAGCCTCATGCTTAGCCTTCAGTTCATTGAGCAGGTGGATGTGGAACTTAGTACCCATCAACATTTCCTCTGAAATCTGATAGTCCATGTCTGCCAGAGACTACCATTCCAATTGTCTCTGAGGGGCATTTAATGGAGCAATGTTTAATGCTATTGGAGCCACTGGTGGATCCATAACTTCTCCTAGGATTTATGAATAGAGTTGTTATGCAGAGCAACCCAAAGAGTTTTCTTTGAGGGAGAAATGTGAATTGTATGGAACAGAGAGTGAGTGAGGCAGTTGCAGCAATTGAAATACTGCTTGAAGGACTGATAAAACAGTAGCAGGACTGAGCAAAGTGTTTTCTGTGGTGAGTTTGGTCAGTTAAGGTAGCTAGTTCACGACTGCGCGAACTAGCTGCGAATTTCAACTCAATTTGTCAAATGCGGCCCTGCAGGAGTTTAATGGCTTCACTGGCTAGATATAAGTGCTGGTCACAGTGCGTTTAACGGTGAAAACAGAGTTTTAAAGTCTGTTAACAGTTTATTTGCGGAATTATGGATAAAACCAGGTTTATGGGATGATTTTGAAGAATACCTGGTGAATTCGTCGGCAAGAGTTGCGAATGCAGGTGCAATGGAGGCTCTGGCGGTCTCGGAATCGACTTTAGCAAGCTGGTGCTGGTTTGGACGTGAGCAGCATGCAGAAGTAACAGTAGTGTTTTTTGCCAAAAGTGGAAAAAACACAATATTTTGGCCTAAAAATGGATTTTTGGCAATATTGGCGCGTTTTTGGGATGACGTCAGCATGACGTCATCGGGTGGGGTCGGAGTCGGATGATGTCAGCATGACGTCATCGAGTGAGGTGGCGAGCTGCTATTGGTCCACGGGGATGATGCGGTGGCAGACACATTGGCACGGGGGCGGACAAAAACGTTGACACGATGGCGGGGTGGCAATGACGTGGGGATGACATTGGATGAGCGGATTGACAGAAACCGGAAACGGTTGGTGGTTTTATATCGCACCGCTATAGCTACGGAGGTGGAATGTGTCAGGCGTGCCTCCGATGCATTGTGGGGAAGGCGCGTGGCAGGCACCTGACGTCACCTTCTGACAGATATCAGAAGGTATCTGTCGGACATCGGGGCCGCTCCGATATCAACGATGGTCGTCGGATCACATGGGTCCGATTCGACGGTTGACGGAAGGGTAATCTGATCGGACAATACGGATGGGGGGGCAGGATTAATTTATTATTTTTTTTGGAAGCTGCGCCCGGTGGAAAACATTAGGATATGGGTTTTTGTAAAGTTTTTCAATGTATTTTGAAAAATCAAACATATGCGCTGAAACTTTGGATAAGCGGCAAAAGGTGGGTTTTTGGGTTATTTCACAATTTGAAAGGGGTTTATGGGTAGGAGGGGGGTTTTATAAGGTTTTTTCTTTACAAACAAAGGTTTAATGGGTGGAATGACTTTTTAAAGAAGGGAGAAGGGTGAGGTTTAGGTTCATCAGAGTGACCAGATGCCAACTTGATCCCTGATAGAGGATTTATTGGCTATAATGCCAAGGGGAGGGATATGTATACAAAACTTTGGGGTTTATACACCATGGTGTTAATAATAGTAGGGGAAGGGTAACATAGGGGAATTACATAATAGAGTTAGAGTTAATATGGGGGAAAATGTGAATGAGGGGGGAAATCACTAAGTTTATTTGAAACTTACTTAGTTTTAGAGAGTAGATCAAAATGAAAAGAATTTTAGACAAGAAATGTGGCTTCTAAAAAGATTAAGAACCACCATGAAACCATAATTTCTTCCATGAATCTCAACTGATGAGGGAGTGTTAGTAATGAAATGGAAAAGGGGAAGAAGGGAGGTTAGACATGCTTCTTGCTTGCTGCAACTTGATGAAGAATAACACCTTCTTAATTCATTGATTTTGCTTTGGTAAACAAAGTTAGCACACATGCAACTCATAAGAAATGACCTTTCTGCAACCCCAACTGCCTACCCATCTATTTGCCTAGCATTTTTTATTTCTTCTTGGAGGGTGCACTTGGACTTGCAGACCCTTACTTGCCTTTTCTTTTCTTTGGCTTTTTCTTTTGTTTTTCTATCTACTTCTACCCTTATTTCTTCCAAGGTCCCAGATTAAGCTGTTGGGAGCCTTTTCTTCTCTACCTCAACTACTTGTCTGCCAAGATTAGACAATTTGGACAGACTTCTTTCTCTATTCTACAACTGAAAATTCAAAACATGGCATGATCCAGATTAGACTGTTGGACCATCCATCAAAATTTGAGTCCATATCAAGCTATAAGCACAGATTGTATTCTTATGGAAATATGTGATCTTTGCATCATCAAAGCAGAGCATATTTGGACCTTTTCATTGCCAATCATGAAATATGAAACCTATTGGTATAGGTAGCTAACACTGCATACTCAAGCCAGATAACCACTCCTACTATGATTGACCCCAGACATGGGTGAACACCCCCAGACTACAAGGCTTTTAACCACCAATTACTCACAGTTTGAGGATAAGGGGATGATGAAGAAGACTGACCACACCAGCAGATGCACATGACCCCGTGATGGCCGGCTGCAACTAGCGAAAGGTCTATAAATCTATTATCTAATACACAAACAGGATGACAACTCTCTATGCATTAAAACAACAGTAACCTGCAAGCAATTTAAATGAAACAGCTAAATTCTAACATACAGGTGGGATGACAGCCCCTCTACTGCTAAAAATCAACAGCGCATCAACAACTGCAAAACAAGCACAGCCTAGAACAAGAAAAAGAAGTGGAAAATAAGCAATTGACAGCAAAAGAAGCTTCTATTAGTTGGAAATGAAGACCAGACACTGCAGGTTACATAATAGTTACAGTCTCCAGAAGTTGAGCCTTACAACATACTAACTCTCATCTAACACTCATCAATCTGATTACATCGTGTCTCTGGGTATATATAGAATCTGTTTACAAAATATCTCTACTACTAAGTGTGGAGGGGTCATAATGGACCACCAACCACATTTACAATTTGGATAAGGATGGCTGCTGCAATTCTCAGAGCTTTTAATGGACAAATCGGCATGTCTAGATTGTCTGATGTTCTTTTTTGGCAGTTGGAATGAATGATAGACTGAACACCATGCCTGATAAATGCTCTTCACTGCTCAAGGCTGCCCTATTTGTCCTCGGTCATGTTGCTGATTAATTGCAGTTGTTGGAGCTTTAATTGTGCAGGGTACAAATAGCTGATCATTTGCTTTCTCCTTTGGGAGCTCAAGACAGTTGGAGGAATGAAGATTTCATAGCGGAAGCGTGAGCAGAAGGCGAATAAACACTAGCCGTTAGATTAAACAATCGGACAGCGGAGATCCATTGGGAGGAGCTATCGGGAGGGAAAGGTGCATGACAATTATCGGGCGGGAGGACGGTTTCGGGAGGTGGGTTGTATTCCCCACATCGCCTTTGGGCCGTGGGTGGTTTCCTTATAGCGGACCGCGACCCAACAAAAAGGTGTCATGTGGCTTCTGCAACCGGCGGGAAACCACACTCCCCGCGCATTAATCAGTAGGTAGGTTGCGGCGGGAGACGGTGCGACTGCCGTTGGATCTAATGACGGACGGTCAGATGAAAGAGGACAAGCGCGAGGATTATCGCGCGGGCGAAGAACAAAGACCGTTAGATTGGATACGATCAACGGTTGAGATCGAAGAGGGGTTATTTACACAGTTTTCCCACTGTTATGACAAGGAAAACGGTTAGGACTTAAGAGACAGGGCTACACGGGCGCAAATGAAAAGGTAGCTAAAGCTTTACCACAGGAATGGGGGAAGATGGGATTTCGAAGGGTTTTGTAAGAACATAGCGAAAAACAGTGAATGAAGGATAAGGAGAAAAGACCGCTGTGAGCTCCCTTTAGCACCAACAATACTGCCAAGCTATCATTGACCCATAACTGTTCAAAATTGTAGCAGAGCTAATAGTCTGTACGAAAGGAGGGTTGTTCAGGTGATGGCCCCAAACCTTAGATGCCCATTTTTGTAGCCTCTCTACACTGTAATGTCTGCCTCGGACTCGACCCATTAAAACCTTCTCAACTGTATCCATGGAGTCGAGCAGCTGCGTGCACCCAGTCAGTTTGAGGAAGACCTTGCAGACTTTTATCTTGAGGGACTTCTTCTTCCTAGATGCCCTTGTTCTCTCTGCTTCGGTGTGCTCTGCTTCAATGTGCTGCTGCGCTGCCGTTGAGTGTGGGGGAACCCTAGATCTAGGCGGAGCCGTCAATGGCATAGAGGCAAAAATGCCAGAAATGGGGGAAATGCCTGTGAGGTTACCCAGTGGAGGAGCGGACGAGGTCAACGGAGTGATTGGGGTGGACACAGGAGTTTTTGAAGCCAAGAGGTGGTCCACCGAAGGGTTGCATGAATCAGTGAATGGCGGATTCAAAACCAGGACCTCCGAGAGGGTTTGATCGCTAGGGTTTGGTGGGAGGTCCACGAAACTGAGCGAGGAAGGCGATAAGGGCTGGGAGATGAGGTCTGGCAAAGACGGGGCATCTTCTGGGAGGGTTATAGAGGAGACCTTGGTGCCAGAGATGGAGGGCAAAGCATTGACGGCTTCAAAAAGTTCGCTGTCGAAGGAGAAAAAACCAGCCGGAGAAGAATGTGGTTGTGTCCAGATAGGCACGTCCTCCAACGGATCCGCCGAATAATCTATTAATTCTTCCATAACTGTCACAACCGATTTGCGTCAGCTGCCTGTAGGGGTGATGGGGCTCTCGTAGATATCATACATTATATGCATTGAAAATATAAGCAAGATTTACATTTATTAATTGAAATGAAAAAATAATTGTGCTAATATATTGACCGTATTTAAAAAAAATACCTCATAACTACCCAAATTTTATTACACAACTTCAATAATAATCCATCACGTCATTTTTCTTTTAATTCTTAAAATAAATCTTATACAAATTTACATTAAAAAAATGTATACCTCATCTACTTAAAGACTAGTATAATAAATATTTTTAAACAAATTTATTTTTCAATTTGTAAGATAATGTTATTCTTGCTTTTTTTCTTTGCTAGATTGAGTTTAGGTAGGGCCAACCCTAATATTGGATGGAAGAATGATCTGTTCACTAATGTGATGTTATCACCAAAATTGTGTGAAACTTGGTTAAGTTTGGATGCCCCTTGGAATAGTTTAATTCCCCAAGAGTGGCTCCCATCTTCAACCCCTCCCATAAGATTTGAGCCAATAGCTCGATGAAAACTAAGCCCTACCCAAACCAATTTCTCTACACTTTATGAATAATTTGTAAGATAATATTATTTTTATTATCCACCATGTGATGTGACGTCTGTATAACCCTTTCTTTGTCGTTTAGGGGCGTGTAAAGCAAATGCTCATGTGATGTGATTTGCCGTGGCCTGGGATGAGAAATGCTCCTTTAATTTCACTGTTGTTACGTGAACCTTTTTTATGTATCCGTTTGAAACTGTGTCTGCACCATTGAATTGACGCCACATTTTTGTTTTTATTCATCATTTTTCTGAATACCGCGAGAATATGTGGGTAGGATATTATCACTTCACTGTTTCCAAAAAGTTTAGAATCTTAAAAAGAGCTTTAATTCTATGAATAAAATATGAATTTATAAGCCAATATACTAATTTTATTAAATCTTTCCCATTTTCCGAGTTGGAATTGGAATTCCCACTGACCCATAATTTGATGGTTCACACCAATTTACCGAAAGTTTGAAGCATCTCAATGAAGTTCACTGATGTGTATATTGAGGATTTTGTAATTGTATTTGACTGTTAACTTGCCTCTGACATGTAATTTAACTCTCAAATTCTATCTTATTACTACCAGATACTGGGTTGGAATTTCAACGTCATAAGACATTTATTAGTATTTGATATCAAAAATTGTGCATAACCCTATTCTCTAATGTGTTTTGAGGTTTACAAAATGTTTTTGGGATGGTGTAGTTTAGAGTAAATGATTTTTTTGTCATAATATTATTTTTGGTTAATTTAAATTGAAATTTGATAGAGATTTTTAGAAATTTGAAATTAAAGTTTTTTAATGTGTAAAATTGGAATGTTTAATTTTTTTAGAGTGTTGAATCTATTTATATATTCAAAAATACATATTAAATAACAAAAAATGACATTTTTTATTAAAATTATTTTATCAAATTCAAAAAATCTATTTCTTCTATATAAATTAGATTATGCCTTTTATAACAGTTCATTATTATTAGAAAACATTATTAATAGTTCATCTCAAATTGTGTTCTATTTGGGAAAGGACCTCTGGGCGAAAACTATTCAAGTTTATTTACCATTTTTGGTAAAGTGCTTGCAAGGAAACTCTTAGAGCAAAGTTAAGCCATGGCTCCATTGGTTATGTACTTTTCACTGCTTGCAAATCCAGTTGGAAGATTGTACTGAAGAGTCTGTCATATCCATCTATGGACGGAGCACAAAGCATGGAGTAAGGCTACAAGGAGTAGTAGGAGGAGAAGGAACATTAATGCTGCCTCTTCTCATGCCTAACGATGGAATTTTACCGAGGTAAATTTTTGGTCATGTGGTGATTTGCCCGTCTAGTGATGGAATTTGACCGTGGCAAATTTCTGGTTATGAGGTGATTTGTTTATCAAAAATAGTTTAAAAATTTACAAAATCATCACTATTTCGTTAAAGTAGCAAAAAACGATTTAAGGAATTGTGAAAACCATCAAATTTAATTGGTGAATTCATGTTGCCTCTCCTCATGCCTAGCGATGGAATTTGCCCAAGGCAAATTTCTGGTAATGAGGTGATTTCCCGTCCAGTGATGAAATTTGACTGTGACAAATTTCTCGTTATGAGGTGATTTGCCTATCAAAAACAGTGTAAAATTTTACAAAATCATTAAAATTAAAAAATAATTTAAAAAATTGTAAAAACCATCAAATTTAATAAATAAATTTAGTTTGAAATTCTAACCTTACTTAAGCCTCTAAAGTAACTAGTAATTGATGTTGAGATTCAAACGTAACAAATTATATATCATAAAAGCAAAGCATCCCATTGCCCATGTTGAAAATTGTATGGATAGGGAGCGCTACATGTTTACAACCGTGAAGTATGGACTTATTGATGGATAAAAATAGTCCGTCATCACGTGTCCACCACTACCTTTTATTCTCTACTTAGTCTTTCTTTTTCACTGGCTATTTGTTTGCAAATTGCTTTTTATATTTTTTATTCACTTATTTTTACTGCATCCATAGTTTCTGTCTCTGTCTCTTGGTTTTGCAGGATCATTTACCGGTAGACATTCCATCATACTTGTTCCCAATTTACGAGAGTCTGTGCAAAGATGATGCCACAATAATTTTATTAGTCTATCTCTTATGTTTTCAACATTAAAGTTAAAGTTGAAATCACTCTTATTTTGTTTATTTGAGTCAAATTACCCTTCATTTTTTAATGCTCTACCCTCCTTGTTTTGTCTATTTGAATCAAATCATACCTTTGGTATAGTATTAGGTTCTGGATGGGCATCTCTTCTTTTTGTCATAATATAGTATAGTCATTTTTGAAATGTAACCCTTCAAATGCAATGGAGGCAGCTGAAGATTACGGTGGAATTTGGTAATTTTTGCTTTTTTTGTTTTGTTTTGTTTTGTTTTTTCTAAAATACACATTACCTTGTTATATTTATATATATAGAAAATTCTAAAATACACGCTAATCCATGAGCAGTTTTATTTTATATAGCACTGATTTAAAGAAACTTTGAATTATTTATATATATATATAATAGTTAATTTCATTAATTATATATATATATATAAATATATATATATATATATATATATATATATATATATATATATATATATATATATAAATATATATATATATATATATATATATATATATATATATATATATATATTTTCTCTTTCCATATTGATTTAAAGAAAACCCTGAATTATTTTTATATATTAGATAGTAATTTCTATGAATAAGTGGAAGTAAAATATTTTGTTGAATAACTTCTATTCCCTAGTAAGAATGATATTTTTTATTTCAATTTTCCTAAATTATAATAAAGAATATCTCGCAATGCCAAGAAAAATTATAATAAAGAATATCTAGCAATGCCAAGAAATGAAGGCACCAATCATATTTTGAAAACAAAAATATCTAACCACACATAAAAATGAGATCATCAATCTCTGCAATCTTGTATATGTAATTTTAGATTAGTTTAATTTCTAAATAGTTATTTTAAAGGGCATTAGTTTCAAAATATTTCATGATAGTTTTTTTTATACAGTTTATATCTATCTATATATATATGGATTATATATATATATATATATATATATATATATATATGTGGGTTTGATATATAAATTTAGACATTTTGTATTACAAGTATTAAATTTGAAACATAGGATATACAAATTTAAAGGGTTTATATGGAAAACCCTATAGAGATAAAGATATAGATTGAGTTTTAAATGAGTTTGTGTCAATGTGTGACTTTAGTTCTCTTTGAATTTATATCTTAAGAAAATTGTTCTATATGTTTCTATATCATAAAAAAAGTGTTATATATGTCTATAAGCATCAAAATCTATGTTTGATATGCTTTTCAATACATTGCAAATTCTAAGTATACAACTTTTAGCTGAGAAACTTGCAAAGATTCATGTCAAAATGGGTTTAAATAAGTATTTGTTGATGTTAGAGTGTGATACTTCACGTTTCTTGTATTCATATGTTATATACTATTCCCGATAAATTTGATGATCAAATAAAACCATGGGGAAAGATCTATAACTTCTCTATTAAATATAAATTTACAACCGTTTTCTCAGCTCAATCTTATTGCCTTCTCACTGCACACACTAATGTATGACCAATATTACATATAAATAATCTCTCATCGAATAATCTAGAGAAATATTATTCGCACAATACCATGTGTTATGAAAACCATGGGTCCAAAACCATGGCTCTTCGAGAAGTTTCAAGAAGTCATAATATTACATTAATCTTTTGTTTTATTTATTTGGTCTCACACAACAATCTTCCACTTGAGACCAAATAAATTTCTCTCTCTTTGTTACAGATCTTTCCCAAGCCTCCTTTACCATCTTTGCAATATGCCAGCCAAGGTTCTACAAATATCCTGCTTATCCCTTGGAAAAATCTTTGTTAACACATCAGTTGGACTTTCCTTTGTGTGATTCCAATGATATCTAACATCAGTACCCTTTATCTTTTGGTGAAAATTAGGGTTTTTGACAATATGGATTGTAATTTGACTATCACAATTTAATACATACTTCTCTTGTTGCATCCCTAGTTCCTCTTAGAAATTCTTCATCCAAATCACTTCCTTGCATGCATCGGTTGCTTCCATATACTCAACTTCTATGGTAGAAAAACCCACTACCTTTTGCAGTCTAGATACCCATGATACTACATCACCTGCAAAAGTATAAATGTAACATGTTGTAGATCTTATAGAATCCATGTCCCCTGTGAAATCAACATCTATAAATCCTTCCAATAAGATATTAATACCTCGAAAGCACAAGAAATAGTCAATTTATCCTTTAATATATCTTAAAATCCACTTAACTACATTCTAATGTTCCTTGCCTGGGTTTGCAAGAGACCACTTACTACTCCCATTAAATGGGCAATGTTAGGGCGAGTGCATACCATAGCATACATAAGGCTTCCTATTGTAGAAGAATATGTAATATTGGAAATTTCTTCTTTTTCTTCAGTAGTAGTGGGGCATTGTTTAGATGTTAATTTGAAATGAGAAGCAAGTGATGTACCTATATAATTTTGCATCAACCATATTGAATTTTTCCAATACTTTTCCAAGATATTGTTGTTGTGATAGCCATAACTTCTTACTTTTTCTATCACGTATACTTTTGATCCCCAAAATATTCCTTTCCGGTCCTAAATTCTTCATTGCAAAGGCCTTGTTTAATTCTTCTTTTAACCTATTAATCACGATCTTATATTTCCCAACAATCAACATGTCATCAACATATACTAATAAGATAATGAAATTGCATCTTTCATCTCTTTTAATGTATACAAAATGATCTTCATTTAGTCTTTTAAAATTATGATTGAGCATAAAAGAGACAAATTTCTTATACCATTGATGAGGGGCTTTTTTCAGTCCATAGAGGCTCTTCTTCAACCCGCAAACAAATTTTTCTTTACCTTTTGCAATGAATCCTTCTGGTTGTTCCATATATATATATATATATATATATATATATATATATATATATATCTTCTAAATCTCCATGTAGGAAGGTTGTCTTGACATCTAATTGCTCCAACTCTAAATCTAGAGTAGCTACAAGGCCAAGTACTACTCATATTGATGACATTTTAACAAATGCAAAGAATTTTTTTGTGAAATCAATACCTTGTTCTTGCCCAAAACCTTTAACCACTAGCCTTGCTTTAAATCTTTGTTGATTTTCCTTTCCTTCATGTTTTATTCGATACACCCACTAGTTCTTTAAAACATTTCCTCCTTTTCGCCTTTCAACTAAATCCCACGCCTTATTATCATGTTGGGATTTTAGCTCTTCCTACATAGTTTTTTTTTCCATTTGATGTTATTTTGTCCTTCACATGTTTCCTGAAAACAAGCAGGTTCACTTTCATAAATCAATAAAATGTATTCTAAGGGATAATACCGTTGCAAAGACCTATGTGTCCTACTAGATTTGTGAATTGATGAGTTTTGTGGTGGACTTTCTGCCAATGGCTGCTAGTTTTGTTGTTCTTCGTGTTCTTCTCCCTGTTGTTCCTCACTTTCATTTTGTTGCAATGACTACTCATTATCTCTTGATGAGTCTTCTTGTAATGGTGGTTGATTTTCCTATTGCTCTGGAATTTCAACAATTTTTTCTCCTCCACATCTTTGTCATTAGTTTTAAACATTTTTCTCCATTAAAATCAACATCCCCGCTTCTAGTAACTCTTTTTTTCAAAGGATCCCATAACTGGTAACCTAACTCATTATTAGGATATCCCAAGAAAATGCATTTTAATGACTTTTCATCCAACTCAGATCTTTGTTCTTTGGGAATATGTAAATATCCTTCACAACCCAATATTTTCAAATGAGCATAACATAAATCTTTACTAGTCCATACCCTTTCTGGAATTCCACCATCCAATGAAGTTGTGGGAGACTGATTTATTAAGTTGCAAGTTTTTCAAGCAACCTTTTCCCAAAAGAATTTAAGAAAACCATAATTTGAAAGCATACTTCTCACCTTCTCCATTATTTTCCAATTCATTCTCTCGGTTGTTCCATTTTGTTGTGGAGTGTGAGGAATTGTTTTTACATTATTTATGCCATGTATACTACAATATTATTTGAATCCATTGAAGCAATATTCCCCATCATTATATATTCTAGTACATCTCAGTAACTTATTAGTTTCTCTTTCAATACGCAAGTGAAATTTATGAAAAATGTCTAAAACTTGATCCTTGCTTTTAATAGGGAAAGCCCACACCTTTTTTGAGGCATCATCAATAAAAGTAACAAAATAAGAAACTCCTCCTAATGATTTTATATTGATTGGACCAAAAACATTAGAATATACTGGATAAAATATTTTTGTATCTCTTTCAGGACCATCTCTCATAGATGAAACCCTCTTTTGTCTACTCATAATACAATGTTCACAAAATTTAATTATGTACCTTTTATCCCAGGAAAAAGGTTTTGCTCAACAAGGATTTTCAGTCCTCTTTCATTAATGTGCCCAATCCTTAAATGTGTCATAAATATGTTGTAGATTCCTCCTTAGCAACACCAATATAGAATTTCATATTTTTGACTTTATTGTGTAGAGAGTGCCAATTTTCTGCCCCTTTGCAACAACTAGTGATCCCTTCACAATCTTCCAACCTCCTTTGCCAAACATTGTGAGGTAGCCTTCATCATCTAACTTCACAACTGAAATAAAATTCATTATAGTACATAGCTAACCTGTTTAAGAAATAAAATACAACCATCTCTTGTCTTTATTAGTACATCCCCTACCCCTTTGATACTACAAAGACTTTTATTATCCAAGCGAACCTTTCCCATATTTCAAGATTTATAAGAAATAAAACTTTATTTACTTGGGGTAGGATGGTAGGAGGCTCCAGAATCTAAATTCCAGTCACTATCATGACAAGAAGTATAATACATGCATCTTCATAAGAAACCATAATTAATAGCAATAATTTCTTCATTGTTGTTGTTGTTGGTTTCCTTTTGCTCATTTTTTTCTCCTTTTAACACCTTGCATTTTTTTTATATGGCAAGGCTTTCCACAATGGTAGAAGGTTATTCTACCTTGCCTAGACTTTGATCTACCTCTAGATATGGAATGCCATGATTTCCTTCTATATGGTTGTCTTCAATGGTCACCAATTGTTAATGCCTCCATATTTGACATTTCATCCTTCATAGATTCCTTGCGCATTTCTTCATTTAATAAACTACTAGAAACATATCCAAAACACAATTTACCTTTTGGTGTCGAATTACTTATTGTGACAATCAAGGTTTTCCAACTATGTGGCATTGATCTCTAGAGTAATACGGCTTGGATCTCATCATCAAATACAATTTTCAGTGAAGTGAGCTGATTTAATATTATAAGCAACTCATTTAAATGTTCCACTACTACCCCAGATGCAGGTGTTTGTTAGGATGGGACGGGAGTTTGCTGCAGGCCACATGCCGGCCATATGCCATCACATGGCAGACATCGGGGCTAATGCTGGCACAGCCGTAAATGGTAGCTGGTATAAGTCTACTCAACAGAGCAGAGTAAATGCCCTGCACAGCTATTCGACTCGCCTGGAGGTGGCAGTTATGGCGGGCGCGCTCCAAGGTGAGGTAGCTGAGGTTATAAACCATGTTGCTACGTCGGGTCAGGGAATGTTGCTGGTTCTTCCTTCTGGCAAGTCTCTGCAACCTCAGATGCACTGCCTCTCCGTCTCCGCTGGGATCCTCAAGCTGTCTATTTGGGTTATTCCGTAGTCTGTTCGCTCTCCTCAGAGGAAGGATTTGTATCACGTTCGGGAGATGGATCTCTTCCCCTCGATCCCTGTAAGGATGGTGAGACCTCGACAGCGCATGCTTAGCCGTCGAGGCACCTCCAGGGGAGGAACCTCTCGCACTCCTGTACCTGATACTTTTGCCCACTGTTGTCATTGCCATAGCATTCGCTCCACTAGAGCTAATCCCCTTCATTCAAGTCATTCATGGACGCTGGTGCTTCGAGCTCGGCTTCCTTGCCCGCCTTCGGCTCTGCTATTTTTAACTTTAACAGTTCCATGAAAAACCCCCAGATCAGTGCGCACGTTTTGGTTTTGTTCATTGAAACTCCCCAGGAAGCGCCGGACTCTTTGAACGATCGTGGGCAGGGGAAAGCTGACAGCACGGTGCAAGAAACGAAGGATCCTGATACTGGCCCAGGGAAAGAAACCAAGGACCCTGCCATAGACCTGGAGAATGTCTCGAAAAGCATGTTGGATCAGAGGGCGAGGACCAGCGAAGCAGAAGATATCCAAATGGATACTGCCCCCACTGCTGCGGAGAGGGAGGCATTCGAGTGGTGCCGGGTAGAGGAGGAGCAACTGGAAGAATAGCGATGCCCGAGCTCAAGGTCTTCACGGCTCTTCTGTCTAGTCTTTTGGTCTCTAATGATGTCTGTATTAGCTTAGTTTTGGCATCTATGCTTTTTGTTTATGTCCTAGAAACTTTGTTGATGGGATGGATAATGTCAGTCTCCCCTGCGTGGGATAATCTAGATTGTTGGTTGGTGCCCCTGCGCGGGCTTGCTCTTTTGAATGATCGAGATTTTTTGGTTGGCGCCCCTGCGTGGGCTAGCTCTTTTGAATGATCTCAGCTGCTCCAGGATGATTTTCCCAGTGCCTGGTTCTCTCTGTTTTGGTCCGATGTAATTTTTTTCTTCTGTACATAATATATTAGCATAGTTTTACCTAGAGAAAAATAAAATGTTCCACTACTAGACTCCCTTCCTTCATTTTGATATGAAACAATCTCTTCATTAAAATTAATTTGTTGATTGTTGTATCTTGTTCATATAAATCATGAATCTTTTTCCATAATGATTCAATTGTTTTCTCTTGAGAAACATTGAAAGACATCATGTCTGCCAAATATTGTCAAATAGTGGCAGTTTTTTTCATTATCTATCTTCTCCCATTCTTCATCAATCATGGATGAGGGTTTCTTTGATTTACCCTCAATCGCCTGGTGCAGAACTTTCAATGTCAATATATCTTCCATTTTCAATATCCATATTGTGAAATTAACCCCAGTAAGTTTTTAAATACTAATGAGTGATTCAATTTCAGCCGTATGTAAATAAATCCTACACAAATTGAATCTCTAACAAGAACTTTGCTCTAATACCACTTGTTAAAACACTCAAAAAATTAATCTATAAGATAAATTGTTGATAATGCAATAGATCTGTAAAAGCATGTTAATTTAGAACCCAAATTTGAAAAAAAGAATATAAAAACAATTCATACAACTAAAATGAACAATAGATGTAGGTGGAAAACCCTAGAAGAAAAACCACAGGGAAATATTCATAGCTTCTTTATTAAATAAAAATTGTTCTTGCCTTCTCACCCCACACACTTAATCTCTAACAAATGTTAAATATAAATAATCTCTCATCGAATAATCTAGAGAAACATTATTGGCACAATACCATGTGCTACGAAAACCATCCAAAACCATTGCTCTAGACTACTTCCAGAAGTTTTAAGAAGTCATAATATTACATTATGCTTTTGTTTTATTTATTTTATTCATTTGGTCTCACATATAACACTTTTAGCTTCAAAAATTGGTGGAGTTGCAACCAAGTTTGTTCAATTGAAAATATTTTATGTATTTGCGTTATGACATTTACACAACCATTTGAAAGAAAAAAAAATGTTGTTTATGTTTGTTTTCATAAAAAAATAACATAGGGTAGAGGTGGGATTTTGTAGGTTTGTTGATGCAGTTGTAGAGGATAGCGATATAACTGTATATTTCACTAATGCAAGCAATAAGTTTGGATATAAGAGATGGTTTCAGATCTTTTGGAAGTAAAAACCTATACCAAACTTCTGAAATATGATCCCATAACAAAGAAGATGATTTTTACTCGATATTCTTGGGTTTGGAAATGGAGTTTCTCTTTCATTGAAGGAAGATTACAAGCTCATATGTGAGACATGGAATTAAGTAGATAGTATATGTACTATGTACATTAGCTTAGCATTGATTCATCATATATAACACAAATTAGATCAAACACTATAAAATAATATTCTTCCATTTTTTTTTTATCATCAAACAATTGCTTTTGTCTCTACTCAATTATGTAAAAATATAGATATAAAAATTAGATTGTTTTGTGTTCCAATAAATAATTGGATAATATAATGCTCAGATTCAGATGCCTAAAACATTGGCTCAAAGAGATAAGCTTGTAAGCACAAAAATCTTCATAGAGAATTTGCATGTAGGTCTTTACAACATAAGTTAATTAAGTCACAATCCATATCTCTTTTGCCTAAGCCATTCACTGAAATTCAAACTTTTCCTAAGAAAAGAAGAATTCAAATTTCCACATATTTTATTTGAATTAATTGATTATATTTATGAGATTAGAATCATGTAAATACGGAAATTAAAATTACCATAGTAATTCTATTTTGCATGATTCTTTTATCATAGTTCGCATTTGCATATATAAATGTCGAATGACAAAGAAAACTTCATTGAGTTCAACATCATATTTTGTAAACTTCCATAAATATTTGGACAACATGTTGATCTGTTTTTTGTGTGAAGTGTTGAACTTAAGTAGAAAATAGTTTCTCTTACTTTATAAACAAGTGTGCGACCATTATCCTTAATAACTCCAAAGACCCTTGATGCCATAATTGTTATAATATCTATAGATCCTATGACCATTAATTCATGATCTTATTAAAACTTAATGATGCTAATGGTTGATTTCAAGGTTAATGGTTGCATACCTTTTATAAGATGACATATTTTATTCTAAAATCAATGAGTATCATTCTTTACTTCCAATCCCAATCATTCTTTTGATTTGTTTTAATTTTAAAATTATAACAAGATTGTCAAAGTGGACTTCATTGCATGGTCTATGCTATAAGAGAACTGTGTATAATTTTTTTGAACAAGACTTACAATAAAGTACTTTTAATATTTCACAATTGATTTTAATTTTAATTTGATTGTTAATGTGGTTATTGAGAACTTTTGATATAGAAAATAGAAAATATATTACTATTATTAATTATAAAAGAATAATTAGATTCATGATTCAATAATTCATTTGTGTTATGGCCATTTTGGTTTTTTTCTTAGGGTTAATTGATTATCAAAACATCACTCTTGAAGTGCAAAATTTTAAATATAATGTTTTTTTTACAAGAAACATAAAGACCCAAAACATAAAAAAGAAAAACCATTTGACAGATAAAAAGGAATCCAAATCCCAACTCTAACGAGGCCTAAGATAAATACTCATAAGGGATTTACTTTTATTGTTATCACATAAAACTTAGGTGGCAAGCTAATTGTTAAGAACTTTTTTAGGAGCATTATAATATTTAATGTTGTTGTTTTTTTCTTTTTCAATCTAAATTTAGTCATATTTTTTTTCAATTTTTATTGTTTTTAATGGATTTAATGTCTTAAATTTTTTTGGAATGATTATATAGATTACCATAGTCAAACTTTCATTATAAAATCTCTATCAAATTTTAAATAAAATATCCAAAAAAATATTAAATTAAAAAATAATAATAATAATTAGGTTCTCCGTCCTTCCTTTCTTCAATATAATATATTCTTAAAAAAAATAAAAATTAAATATTTAATCTAAGTGCTTAGTGGGTGGTAACCACTAGTAAGTCTACACATTTACAATTTTGCTCCTACATAAGTACTAAGGAAAACATAAATAATGGTGAAAAGTAACTCCTAGTAAGTATATGTATTTACCTCTTATTCCTATCCTTTTTTGTGCAAAGATTTCCCTAAATTAGGGTGGGAAATAACTAATGGTAAATATGTTATTTACCAGAGTATGATCTATTTTCAAGAATAATGGTTTTCCTACAAAGCTTAAGAATAAAAAATCATGCATCAATATTAAAACCATATCCATAAATTATACATAAAACATGTGAAGTAGAAAGTTTTCAAAGTTAACATTATAAGTTGTATTCTAAAGTAATAGTAATCAACATAAAATGAATTGCTAAAATCATACCTTAGTAGTGACTAAAAAGGAATGAATATGTTAATAAAACTACTTCATTTTGTTAAATAAATTTAAAATATATTAAAGACTTTAATATTGAGAATAAATTTGGAATTTAATAATAATAAATAGTATATATTTTTAAAATTATAATGTAAATTATTTTATTTCAATAAAATTTAATTTAATTTTTCTCGAGAAAATGTTGGAATATCTAATTCCTACTTGTCTCTAGTTGTGATTCTTACTAAGTAAAGGAGTATGTTTCTAGTAGTTAGAATCTATTTCCTAGATTGGTGTGTGGTTGAGATAATCTCTCAACCAACAGATTGTGTGTCCAAGATAGAGTACCTATCTTGAAACAACACTTCTTGTATATATGTAATTGCATTTGATTAATAAATTAATCTGGATTCTCATATTTGATCATGGTATCAGAGCCCTGTGGGCTAGCCCCTCCTGAGCTTGGCCCGTCCGGCGTTGAGGAAATAACACAACAAAGTATATTTGAATTGTTTTTTTATTTTTATTTTTTGTTTGTCCATCTATATATGCGATTTGCGACGGTGGTGTGGTTGGGATCTGAAAGCTAGTTAAGGCCGCTTGGAAGCTATTTTGAAGCGCTATAAGATCAGTGGAAATGCTCTTGGAAGAGTTGTTGGAGTTGCCAGTTCTCAGTGCTTCTGGGCTGGGCTAAGCGCTGGCAATGACGCTGACTTTCGTTGGAGACGGTGAGAGATTTTTCTAGAACCCTCTTCAATCGAGCCTAAAATAAACCAGATATCTGGTTGTTGTTAAGCTTGTGTAAGAAAGGAAAACAACCATATTGGGCTGCTTTTCTGTTCAAGGAATGAGTTGTCTAATGTGGAGAGATAGAAATGGGAAAGGCATGCTTCGTAAACCCGACCCTTTCCAAGCTCCTGTGCACAGCTGCAACTATGGAAAAATAATCATCGTGGAATGCATTGAGGGCATCCTGTGTGGGATCTGTATTGACGCGTAGATCCGTATCGATTGAATCGTACAACAACAAAACCACTGTCTCCGTAGAAGTCAATCTTCCATTCTCAAAAGATGAATTTCTTGAAGGCTGCATTTTTTCAACAATGATGGATATTAATCATAAAAAAAAATTCAAAGGATTTGGATAATCTAGATCGAGAGGTTACCGATAGCCGGGACAATCAAGTAAAGGAATGGAGTCCCGCTGATGAAGAAATCGCCACTGATTGAGTACCGGAACAGAAAAAATCCTTCTAGCGCTGGAAGGTTGGGCGCGAGTGTGGGATTTTGGAGCCTTGGTAATTGACTCCTATCGTTGCAATTTGAACAATTTGGCTCAGGGTTGCAGAAGGAGATGGAGGCGATCATTGAAGTTGTGAGCCGTGCTCCCAATTCGCTAGATGTTGGGGCTTTTGTGGTACATGAATCCCTAAAGTCCGTGTAGCAAGCCATTGATGAATTTGGGAGATTGGTGTGATGAGGAACGACCGACGTTGTGGCCGACTTACCTGGTCCGACAGAAATATTTCAACGACGTTGGGGTTGTGTCAGGCCGTGGGAGAATCGAAAATGTAACCCACAACTTGTTATTGCCAAGAAATCGGTGCAGTGGAGGTCGAGTGGGTGCAACGGTGGCAATGGGTGTAGTAGGGGAAGCGTCCTGCACTTAGTGGGAGCGGCCTGTGTAGAACAGATCTACAAAGTGCAAGCTCGTTTTCACAATCATTCTCAAACATGCTGCCACTGCTGGGCGATTTAGCTCCCTGCATAATGGATGAGTAACAGAATTCCCGAGGATGATAAGCGACAGATCAATGGCTTAGAAGCTCAATTAACCATCAAAATAGAGTCAGAGCTGGCTAGTCAGAAGATTGTTTGATTAAGGATCCATTGCCTCATGGATTGCCAGCGTCAGGGAAAAAAACTTTAATATCGACTTTGGCTGGCAAGCTGAATTCAGAATCAAGAGTAACCAGCTTTATGACATACAATGGGCACAAACTATATGAGTTCGTGCCCGAGAGAACATCAACTACATTAAATTTGTTGTAGGAGAGCACATTCTGAGGAGCGAAAAAATGGCGTGGATGAAGCATTGTGGTGACGTGCGAGTTCGTGTTCGCATTCAGTTTCATGACGCTCGATTTCTATGCCATCGATGTCAAGGTTTTGTTGGATGTGGAAGTTATAGAGAATTGTTGGGTATATTAATATGTCATGTAATGGTATTTTTGGTTGTCATTGAAGTGATATTGGTCTGACCAACTATTGTCACAATTATGAGTGTGTTTTGGAATTGGTCATTGCAACAATACACAAATTTACAAGAATTATTGATTATTAGATATGATGAAGACATGACACTGAAGATGGCATTAGAGGAGCTGCGTCAAATATTGGAAGATGATGGACAACTAGGTGAAAGTTTGTGTGAGTTAGTGTGAGTTTGAGGGATAGAATCACTAGCATGTTATTTTATGTGTCACATTTTATTAGTAAGCAAATATAGGGTGTTTTATAGTGGTCTTTGTAAACTATGTACCTGGTAACTCTAGAATTGGAGTGTGAAATGTAAGCCTTGTAAGGCATGTGTAACCCCATATAGTTCATAGTAATCTGAAAACCACTTTGTATTTGCAGTGTCAGTTTGTGGTAATCCATAAACCACGTGTAACAATGAAGTGAGACAAAGATTCCTGTTGGCATGGTTTAGGGTTAGCTGAGAAAACCCTCGACCTAGTTGAGTTGAGTCTTTGGAGTGCCCTAGTGGTTGGAGTGCCCTAGTGGCAAGTTTGTGACCCATAGTGGCTAGAGTGCCTTCGTGGCTGAGTTGAGCTTCGGTCACTGTGTTTAGCCTTCGTGGCTGAGAGCCCATGGTGGCATGGTTGAGGGTGATATGATAAAACCCGGAGCATGGTTACGGGTAATCCAATAAAATCCATGATGATATTGGAGGGGGATTTACAGGTACAGGTACAGGTGTGCAGTTATAATGGTTGGAAGAACCATGTATGCGAAGGACATCCTACAAGACTAGCGGTTGCAACGGTTAGTACCCATGCATTCTAGTGGATGATTGCTCCTTTATATGGAAATCAACACCTTCGTTTTGGTATATTTGACCACAACTAGATTTTGTAGATTGATATGGAGACAAGTACTCATTAAGGGGGAGTGTTGGAATATCTAATTCCTACTTGTCTCTAGTTGTGATTCTTACTAAGTAAAGGAGTCTGTTCCTAGTAGTTAGGATCTATTTCCTAGATTGGTGTGTGGTTGAGATAATCTCTCAACCAACAGATTGTGTGTCCAAGATAGCGTACCTATCTTGAGACAACACTTCTTGAATACATGCAAATGCATTTGATTAATAAATTAATTTGGATTCTCATATTTTATCAGAAAAAACACTTGTAATTGTATTCATAAAAAAAATAAAACAAAATTAAAGTACATTCAAAAAATACACCTCATGGTAGTGAGCTATAAAGTAAAGAAAAAAATTAAGAAAAAGAAAACAATTAAAAAAATATAGAAAAAAATATCATACAATAATCAAAGTTAAATGTGAGAAGAATCATTTAACTTCTCTTTTACTATCCATGAATCAAAGTTAAATGTGAAAAAGAATCATTTAACTTCTCTTTTACCATCCATGTAAAGAAAATATCATAAAAAAATCGAAGTTAAATGTAAGAAGAATCATTTAACTTCTCTTTTACCATCCGTCCAGATTTGGATCAACCAGGACCAAAGTGAGGTAGCGAGTTGTATGTAGTGAGCTATAAAGTGTAAAAAATCACTGAGAAAATATGGAAAAAATATCATACAACAATCGAAGTTACATGTAGGGAAGAATCATTTAACTTCTCTTTTACCCTCCGTCTGGATTTGGATTAACAAGGACCAATGTGAGATCACGTCCCGAAGACTATGGTGAAAGTTATTTGTTAATCCAAAGTCTCATGTATATGTTGTCGTTTGGTGCCCCACATCACATCCCATCCCATCCCATCAAAAACATGTAAAAAAAATAATTAAATCTTAACATATATGATTAATAAATTTATATTTAATTATTAAATATAATATAAGGTAATAATATAATATAAAGTCATCATTTTTGATATAAGTATAATTTGTAATATATTTTTATAGTATTACTTATTCTTTTTTATTTGATTATCTATTGTAAATTTGTAAACTTGTTATGTATGATTTATATGACATATTATATTTTAACATATTTTTAATAAGATGACATAATATATTATTCATTAATTTTATAAATTTAGTTGGTACATTACATAGGCCAAATAATATGACTAACTATTTATACAAAATTTCTCTAGTTTTGAAGGCGGTCTTTCAAGTCTATTTTTCTCTCATCCAAACTCGGTGATATCTTGACTTTAAGTCTAGCTTGGTGAAGTATTTAGATTGTTGTAACTGATCCAATAGATTATCTATTCAAACAAGGGTTACATGTTCTTGAGCATAATTTTGTTTAACAACTGTAATAAAAACACATCTTCCAAGTCTCATCTTTTTTAGCACAATGATGATGGGTGACACACATGGTGAGGCACTCAATAAAATGACACCCTATTCTAGTAAGTGTTAAAACTTCTTCTTCACCTCACTTTCTTCTTAACATACTAATTTAATAACCCATTGTTTGGCAACGATGAGTCTGGCAACAACTGGATCTCGTGCTCTACTTCGCTCTTGGGAAATAACCCTTTAGGCTCCTAGAACACACCCTTATATGCCTATAGAAACTCTTCCAACTATTATTTTTGTTCCTTAGCACACCCCTCTAGGGATGAATTTAATCTCATTGACTCTTTTACAAACTGATTTTCCCTTAAAAGCATTAAATCATACTTCTTGTTAGAACTAATCAGTTTATTGGCTTGGTTGACACTTACGAGTAAAATTATGGGATTTCCATAGTGTGCATTGATGATGAATGATTTACCATCCTTCATGAGGCGATATTTGTTGGTTCTTTGCATGGATATGTCATCCCACATGTACATATAGGGACTTCCAAAAACCACTCCACATACATCAAGGGGAACAACATCTAGTTCTACTTCATCAATAAATTTAGCACTAGTAACAAATCTAATTTTTCATTATTTGGTTACCTTTATTTCTACATCCTTAGTTACCCATCCCAATGGATATGAGCTTGGATGATCACAAACTTAGAATCCCAATTTGTTGACCAACTCTATTGCAATGAGATTCACCATTAATCTTGAGTGGAAAAGAGCATCAATTTTTGTCTTCTTGACTTGTATCTTTATACAAAAATGTTTGGTCATTTCCTTCTCTTCTTGTTGTTAAAGGCGACTAAAATTCACCCCCTTCTACATTTATGTGTATATAATCTTCTCATCCACGTCTAAGTTAACATAATTTCTTGAATTAGTGGCCAGGATATTTTTCTTCTTATCATCTTTCTTTTTGTTATTCATTTTGAGCTTTGGATGCAACTTCCAAAACTTCTCCTCTATATGACTATCAATGTTAGAGTGGTTGCAGTGGTTGTTAGGATCATTGCACTAGTGTTCTAGGGTTGTTATCTTTTCTTCTTTTTTCCCTTTCACTTCTTCTTCCCCTCCTTAAAAGCTTCTTGGTGCTCCTTCTACTTTGACCCACTTATTTCCCCTTTTTTCTTGCCTATTTTCTCTAGATATTGTGATTCTGCACAAGGTTTGTCCACCAATATGGGTTTGAACAACATCAATTGCTTCCATATGGTTTTATAGACCCCTAAGATACTTGAGGTGTACATCTGGGTTCTTTGGGGAGATACCCAACATTATGGTCATGTTTCTAAATTTTGTGGTGTACTCCTATACATTATAACCCTACTTCTGCTTTAAGTGATACCGCTAGATCCATTATTATTCTACATAACCCATAGGATATAATTGTGATTTTATGAAAGTTTTGAAATACTCCGACTTATTCATCGGTGGATCTCCCTCTAACCTTAGGGTGTCCATGTGCTTTCCCCCAAGTCAGGGCACGATCCTCTAATTTCATCTAAGCAAATGAAATCATATGTTCTTCCTCTATATGATGAACATTAAAATAGAATACTACCTTTTGCATCCAGTAATTTAAATTTAGAGCACCAATATGACCTTGATATGGCTTGATGTCGACCTTTTCTTCCATATTGAATAAGGATCATGAATTATTCACAACACTCAAACTAGGTTGATCCTTTTTAGGTTATTTCTTAAATTTCCTCTTTGGTTCCTTTTAATCTATTGATTTCCCATCTGATCCGACCTCCATGTTAGAAACCCTACCTTCTTTGAATATCTTGAGCTTATTTGTCAAGGACACCATGAGGAGGTTCACATTATGATCTATATCTATGGCCTATGCTTCCAACCATTTAAACCTCTCATTTGCAGGATCTTGAAGTTTATTAACAACTTTGTCAGCCATGGATGAGGTTTTATGATTTTTGGTTTAACATACTTGGATTCATTGCAACTCCCCACAATATACCCAAAGAAAATTGATTTGATAATAATATGATCCAAAAATTTCCATGGATATTCCACTAAATAGCTCATCGCAACAAATATGATAAATTTATACTAAAAATATGAAATCTATATGAGAGTTATTTTCCTTAGATTTATATATTTATTAAGTTATTTTTTTTTATAAATGTAATATAGAATATGAAGAAAACAAAGGACATACAAAAAATAGATTACTCACAACCATAATAATAGAAGATATGACCTAGGAAACCCTTTTGAGAGAAAACCCAACTTGAAGGTGAGGTTGTTTTTCTCCCTCTTTCTCTAAATGGAAATGGATGTTAGTACTTTTGGTATGTGGGATGCTACTAAGCACAAACCCTCTATTTTTTCTCTCTCCCTGTCCATTTTCAGCTACTATGTTTATCTATGCAACAAAATGCACTCGAATAGAATAGACCCCTTTTTCCTCCTAGTGGTTTCATTATAACATATCCCGATATCTTACTAGTGGTTAAGTTTGACTCCTTAAACTCGCAACTAGTGTTACAACCTCAAATATTTCGAAGTATTCTTCATCATGATCATGTGGGTAACCCCTTTTCCATGAATAACGATGTTTGATGTGGCATCTTCTCAAATCATGGTGGTCAAACACAAAAGTTTTTCATTTTTTGTTATTTTTTGAATCCAAAACTAATTATTCGAAATGAACATGGATATGTGGCCCCAGTGAGACCAACTAAATTACGTAGATATGATTGACATGGTGAGAAGCCAGTTGCTACCATAGTACATAACTTGGATGCGACAAAGACACTAATAGAGATAGAGCACAACCTTGAGAGGTTGAATTTGGACATCTCGAATGTCATGATATATGATCTGCCTCTCTGCTGCCAGAGGCATACTGCAGGGCTTCCTGGACCTATTAGCCGTTTTCTACAACGAGTAGCTCATGTTATTGTATGCTACCATAATCATCATCATGCGTAGTCACTAGTTTGAGGGTTAGATTTTTTATTTTTGATGATGTATTAGCATGTTTGGAAAATAAAGGCCATAAGGCCTCATGTCTTTTTTATGAAGGCGCACTCTTTATAGAATCTTATCTAATAAAAACTACTAATTCTATTTCTATCTATCTTGTACAATATATGAATGAATATTGCATCGATTTATTTACAAATGTTTTACAAGTGCCAATTTAAAACATAATTAGCTAATGCATATGTTAATGCGTTTAAATTTCTCGGAATATGTTGATACTCAATATAATCAAATTCCCTTTCAAGAAGGCAAACCCACAAAAACATCCTTAACATGGAAGCACTTCTAACTGAATAAAATCATTTAAATGTAATACGACGAGTTGTGAAACTAACCTAAAGATCAACCGACAAATGCCAAATGCAATGACATCAGATAATAGCTCAATCATTGTGTTATATTCTGCAATCTTATTCATTGTTTGACTAAGGCATATCCCAAGAATAGAAACTAACTCACGTGTTGGCGAATAAATGACCCAAGTTGCAGAAGACAAATTCCAAGCACTACAACTATGTTAGGTCCCTATACTACTAGTTTAACCCCTTATTTTTATTAGTGCGACGACCTTACTATATTGTTGTGCCCATGTAGTACCCATATTGTTATTATTGTGCCCCATAGAAGCCCACTATTGTTATTGTTGTGCCTTTACATTATTATTCTTATATCAGCTATGATTATATTATGACCCCTTAGACTCCTATATATAGAAAGGAAGTCTTGTCATTTGTATCATCCAATAATTGTTCATTTGTGTAATGTAAAGGAGGTTTCCCCCTCGAAGAGGCTAATTTCTAAGGTGTTGATCTTTCTTTTCTATCTTTTTGTGAGTTGGTTTCATAACATTTGGTATCAGACCTTTGGATTCTAGGGTTTTGCTGCTCCAAACAGGTCATCACGGAATTTTTTCTATAACTTTTTATGTATGAATTTTTAGGCGCTTAAAAAAAAAACCCTTTTGAGACGCGATTGTTCGGAACCTTGAGTCTGAATTTCAGATCTTTCCTCGGTATATTTTCAGAGATATTATCTGATGAAGTTAGGATTTTTGCAAGCTCCAGAAGTCCATCTCAAACAGGCCATCGTGGAATTTTCACTATACATTTTGTTCTTTGAAGGTTCAGACTCTAAAATTAAAACCCATTTGAGCCAAAATCCTTCTGAAGCTCAAGTTGGAATTTCAGATCTTGTCTCGCTATATTTTCGAAGATATGATCCAAGGAAATTAGGGTTTTTGCAGACTCCTGAATTACATCCCAAACGTGTGACCTGGGGAAAAGCGTCATAACATTCTCTCTAAGAATCAGATTGAAATGTCGTAAGAATTTAAAGAAAGAGGATGGACTACAATTTTCTGTGTATCAGTTTCAGGTCCGAATTTCGAAACAGTGACACATGGTACGTTGTACAAATTTGCAGTACTAAAAAAGTATATAATCAGGTCATCTTGGGATATTGGGCATAACTCTTTCTTGGAGAATCCAATTCTGATTAGACTGGTGGTATTGGAAAGAGGACGCAGAGGGCTACCATAGGTCGCAATTTCAGAGTTTTGATATTTGAAACTATAGATTTACATTCATTTCAAGATCGAGCTCCTAAAAGCAAGAAAAAGGGATATGAGGAAGTTTGATGGCAAGGATTCGGTAACATGGATACTACAGAAGGAGCAATATTTTGATCTACATGATGTGCAACTATTACAAAAGGTACGTATTGCATCTTTATATTTAGAACCGAACCAGTTTTTATGGTATAGAGAGACTTTTTCTCGTAAAGCACTTGTCACCTGGTCAATTTTCATGGAGGAAATGATAACACATTATGAGGAGACAAACAACAACACCTTCTTTAGCCAATTGATAAATCTCAAACAAAAGGGTTCAATGGCAGAGCACATTGAGAAATTCCAAAAATTGAATATAAGGGTAAATGATATTCCAGAGAAATAGAGGATTGATGTCTTCATAGGGACTTTAAAATATAACATCCAACATGAGGTTCACTTTTGGGAACCTGATTCATTGGAGAAGGCACACAGGTTGGCACGAAAAGTAGAAAGCACAATTATGGCAACAAGGAAGTCTACCACTCAAAACTATAAAGATGGAAGTTTTTCTTCTCCTAGCCTTCCACAACCTACAAGGTTGACACCACAACAATTGGAAGAAAAAAGAGAAAAAGGGTTTTGTTACAATTGTGATAGCAAATACATTAAAGGTCATAAGTGTGCTGAGAAGAAATTATTTTACATAGATTGTGAAGAGGAGGAAGAAAAGGATCAAGAAACATTAAAATAAGAGCATATACACCAGAACCAACCCTAGAGAAAGAAGAAATTAATCCAACCATATCTTGTACTACATTGGTAGGAATTACCACTCCTCAAACTCTCAAGATAGAAGGACATATCAAGAAGAAGAAGGTTCAAGCAGTGAAATATCAGGAAGAAAAGGATAAAAAAACATCAAAAGAAAAGGATACTCACCAGGAACCAACCCTAGAGAAAGAAGAAATGAATCTGACCATATCTTGTAATGCATTGGTAGGAATTACCACTCCTCAAACTCTTAAGATAGAAGGACATATCAAGAAGAAAAAGGTAATAGTGTTGATTGATTCGGGTAGTACCCATAATTTTATTCATTGTAAGATAGCCAAGGATTTGAATTCCTTCCTATATCCAACACCAGAGTGTCAAGTGATAGTTGCAAGTAGAGGAACCATAAATTGCTTTGGAAAGTGCCATAATATCAAGCTATCCATGGGAGAATATGTATTGAATAGCCCAATGCTTTCCATTCCAATAGGTGGTGTTGATGTTGTACTAGGAGTCTAATGGCCATAATCCTTGGGTACAATAGCTTTTAATGTTCAATAAATTCTCATGAAATTTTCTTCAGAAGGAAAGGAAGTTTAATTAAGGGGTATCATAGGGAAACCGGGAAAGATAATCAGCTCTAACGGAATGGCAAAGCTTCTAAATAAAGAACAATGAGGTGTAATTGCACAATTATGTTCGCTAGAGGTTCCCACATTGAAATCATCTATTTCTCTAGATCTCCAAAAAGTCGTGGACAATCATTACAAGGTATTTGAGACTTCCAAAGGCCTCCCACCTATTCGTGATCATGATCATGTTATTAATTTGATTCCAGGAAGTGTTCCACCAAACATCAAGACTTATAGATATCCATATGCCCAAATGAGTGAAATTGAACGTATGGCTGCAGAAATGCTAGAGGTTGGTGTAATTATCCAACCAAATTTGATAAACGAAGCAAGGGATGAATGGAATAATGACGAAGTAGGGTGGGAAGTCATTCAAAAGTTGCAGAATATCCCAGTTCAAACAATATTCACAGAACTTCACAAGGAAGGAAAAATCATATTGGAACCTGAAGCAGTTACAGAATCGAGAAATTGACAGCTACGAAATCGATCAATTTCAGAGTATCTCATCAAGTGGAAGAACTTACCCGCTGAAGATTCCACATGGAAGGATGATAATTTTATATAAAAGCATCTAGAACTACTCAAGCGTTGAGGACAACACTTTTTGAAGGAGAGGGGCATGTTAGGTCCCTATACTACTAGTGTAACCCCTTATTTTTATTAGTGCAACCCCTTTATTATATTGTTGTGCCCACGTAACACCCATATTCTTATTATTGTGCCCCATAGAAGCCCACTCTTGTTATTGTCGTGCGTTTACATTATTATTCTTATGTCGGCTCTGATTATATTATGATCCCTTAGACTCCTATATATAGAAAGGAGGTCTTGTTATTTGTATCATCCAAGAATTGTTCATTTGTGTAATGTAAAGGAGGTTGCCCCCTCGAAGAGGTTGATTTCTAAGGCATTGATATTTATTTTCTATCTTTTTGTGAGCTAGTTTCATAACAGACTAACACCATCAACAAAGCCAATGTAAGTTTGAAGGAACGTCGAAATCTAAAAATCAAGTGGAACACAAGATGAGTAGGAGAAGTAGTGGAAAACTGCAAAAATCTGCTAAAAAATATCACACATAAACTATGGTACAATAATATACAAATGTTTCATTGAACAATCTAAGCATAATATCTCTTTAGGTAAAGACCATTTCTGGGCTTTCCCAAAGGAATTTCGGCATAATCAACTAGTTCATAGGCCCCTTTAGTCAGTTCACATTTTACAATATAAGGGACATGCCACATAAGCCCGAACTTACCAACACCTAACTTATCATGCTCATGATCATAGACCAAGACTAAATCACCTTCGACATTACAAACAAGGTTTACATTATGATCGTATTGTGCTTCAACTCGTTTCTTTCGGGCCTCACTAGATAATGCAACATCATGGTAAGTCTCATCAAGGTGTGCCAAGTATAAGAAACATTCTTCCTGAACAAAAGTGGATGGTAATAATTCAATTGCCAGTTTCAAAGATAGTATATCCCATTCAATCGATAGAACTGCTTCCATGTCGTAAACAAGCTGGAAAGGAGTAAAACCAGTTGAAGTTTTTGTTGCGGTATGATACGCCGACAAGGATGGATAAAGCATTAGATGCCAATCTCATTTATGAGTCCCAATAATCCATTTAATCATGCTAGTTAAAACCTTGTTAACAACTTCCACTTGGCCATTTACCTGTAGGTAATAAGGAGTAGAACTATAATGACACAGGCCTAGCTTCGTGGTAAGATCGGTCATTATATAGTTTCAAAAATGGATACCATGGTCTGTGAAGATGGCTTATGGAACTCCAAACCGAGCAATTATATGATTTAACACGAAAATGGATGTTGTTTCACCGTCATCCTTATATGTAGGCATCACCTTGGCCCATTTTGTAAAATAATATACCGCAAGGATAATGTACCCATGCCCCCCGACCGAGTAAGGGTTACATGTAAGAAAATCAATGCCCCATTTAGAAAAAGGACCGACAAAAATTAGTGGGTGAAGAGGAGTTGGATGTGCACACATTTTTTTATCATAGATTTGACAATTATGGCATTTATGGACCGTAATTATACAATCTTTAAACATAGAAGGCCAGAAATACCCTACGCGCAGGATCTTTTGAGCAGTGGAAAACCCTGACATATCACCACAGACTCTAGAATGGAAGTCATTTAATTCCTTTTTGGCTTCCTCGTGAGTTAAACATCGTCGGAAAATAGAATCGACACCAAGATGATAAATTATATCCCCAACAATATTGTATTGTTGGGATTGATACGAGATACAATGATGATAATTTTGACTTAATTCTAGCTCAAATGTCTGGGTCTGAAGATAAATGATGATATCTCCATACCAGGGATATAAAGTACTGATTAGAAAGAGAGATTCATCTTGAAGATAATCCTCTACCACATTTTCAGTTTTAGTATGGGGAAAGTCACACAATAGTTTAGCAAATGCCAATGATTTCATAGATTTGGATTTAATAAATTCCAAATCAAATTCTTGTAGGATGACTATCCATTTGGAATACTTGCCCCCCATCAATTGTATGGTAAGAATGTAAACCATGGGGTTGCAATCAGAAATCACAGTGGTTTTTGACAATAAATTGTAGTGATGGAAACATTGGACAACTTGAACAGATGCCAAGGCCAATTTCTCCACATGTGCATATTTTGCTTCAGTTTTGTTCAAATTACAACTTAAGTAATATATCATATTCGCTTCATTCTATTCGTCTTCCTGAACTAGAACCATGCTAATGGTGGCATCGAACGCGACTAAGTATAAAAATAATCTCAGTGATGATCGGGAGGATGCAACAATGGTGTATGGGTCAATGCATATTTAAGTGCATTAAAGGCCTTTTGAGCCACTTCATCTTAGATAAATGAGATGCCCTTTTTCAAAAGTCGAGTAAAACCTTTAGTCAACTCGGCGTAGTTCTGGATAAATCGACATAGAAAGTTTACTTTCCCTTGCAAAATTTGGAGTTGGTGAAGATTGGAAGGAGGAGGCAGATTCAAAATAGCCTCAACCTTCAATGGATCGACATGAATGCCTTCCTTTGAAATGAAAAATCCTAGCAATCAACTAGATTGCACACAGAAAACACACTTATGTGGATTCAAGAAAATATTGTAATGATGACATATGATAAATATTGCTCTCAAATGCATTGGATGGCTGTCTTAGGGAATGAGTTGACAAATCATCCAAATAAGGTTGCACAATATGCTTGATCTCGTGAAATGCATGACATTTCCTATTGAAAATTTGGACCAACGTTCTTCAAACCAAATGGGAGATTTCGATAGGAAAACGTCCCCCATGGGCAATTGAATGTGGTTTTGTGTTGATCAACTGGGAGTATGTTGATTTGATTGTAGTCAGAAAATCCATCCATAAATGAAAATATTTCATTTTTGGCACATTCATCAATGATTTGATCGATATAGGGAGTAGGATAATTGTCTTTTGGAAAAGCTTTATTGATATCCCTATAATCGACGCATGCTCTAATGGTTACCTGTTTCTTATTAATAGGTACAATGTTGGACATCCAATCAGTTAAGGGAACCAGGTAGATGAAACCTACTTTGAGCAATTTCTCGACCTCATCTTTAATCGCAACAAATTTTCGTGAATGCACCAGACATAATCATTGTCTGATAGGTTTGGCATTCGGGAAAGTCTTAATTTTGTGTACTACAATGCTTGGGTCAATTCCTGTAATTTCCTCTTAGGACTAGGCAAAAATAGGGCCTTATATGTTTGAATTTATTCGATTGAGCATGAGGCACATATGTGAATATTTTCAACAATTCCTGTTTTAATTGAGATGTCAATGGTAATCGTTGTAGATATATTCCCCAAATTCCTTTCGGACATAGTTTGAAATACTGAAATGGGTGATTTTGGACTATCAACTATCTCAGGTGAAAACATAGTTGAAAAATCATTCTTTATTTTATTAGGGTCAAGTAGAAAAGATGATTGATGATGGTAATCATTCCATGGCATTTCATTTGAATTCATGATCTCCATGATAATTTCGTTAGTTGGAAACGTATAATCGAAAGGATCAAAGAGTGAAACTGGTTATAACCACGGTAAAGGAGAATAATCTTCATTGATCATATCCACTCGATCAATATCAAAAGATGAAGGGTCGGAAAAATATTGTACTGCCTGATAATCCAATTAAGAAGGGCTCAAAGGCATCTCAATGCCATAGGAGGCTAATTCAGAATCTAAAGGCACTATCCATGGATCATAAGATTCCATAGTGCATGATGTAATCATGTTAACCTCAGCGATATTAGAAGGAAAATTCAGTGGAGGAATCGCAAAGTTTCCCATCAGTGATGAGACTTTGAGTAAACCAACACCAATATCCTCATAAAGAGTATTTTTTTTCGACAAAAGATATGCTACTCATAGAGTTAGGGTCTAAAGTGTACTAAGACAACTAGTCTACTTTGACAATTTTCCCTTTGTGAGGAAATTGTATAATTCGAAACAAGGATGAGACCACTACTGACATAACATAGGTCCAACTTCGACCAAGAAAAAGGTCGTAATTGAGTTGAGCATCAAAAACTTCAACTTCGATGGCAACCATTTTTACCTCTAACTCTATGGGAAAATCGTTCAGGACCCCATATGGATGAAAACCTCTTCCATCAAAGGCTTTCAGAGTGGTAGGTAACTGATTGATGGTTGGAGAACCTAAATATTTGCAACAAGAAATCAACAGAATACACATAGAAGCTTCTTCATCAACAACTATGTGAAATACTCATTTAGTTTTAACAAAAACTAGAATCTGGAAAGCTAGTTGATGAGGAAGTCTCAGAATATGACTCTCAAGATCAAAGATAATTAGGTTAGAATCCTTGGGATAAATGGACCCTATGGCTGACAATAAAAATATTTCATTATGTCAGGCATGTTTGCAACACCTCCAGAGTTGACATTACGGAAGGAGACATAGCCAAGTCTTCAACAATGTTGTAATTTTGTGCAGCCCAAGCATGCTAGTAGAAAGCTGATTTTCGAAGCACACCTTTGGGATGCAGTCAGATCATCATGTCAAGATTCAGTTTCTCGATCTGTAATGGTTCATAAGGAGGAGGAGGAATTGAATAGGAAGTTTGACCAGATGAACTAACCTCATTTACATTGTCAACAAGACATGTAGGTTTTAACCCCGTACAGAAATTACCTGCATACGAATTCTAAAACACAGAAAATAAACAATGCGAGACAATAACACATAAAACACATATACATAGAGATTTTCCCCTGGATCACAAAACTGAGACTACCAGATTAATTTTTCATTATGTTCCTTTCAATGTTACAATACATATGTATACATGTCGAAGCATCCAATACCATGGATCGAAAACCATCGCATTCAAAAACCATGGACCAAAAACCATCGCGTCCAAAACCATGTGTGAAAGCCATGCACAAAACCATAGGTAGGTTCGCCCAATCTAATATAGGGTCCAAATTTTTTTTTCCCAGGGCACTGCCCTGCACCCCGTAGAGGGGGGCTACCCGCCCCCCTGAAACCCCCTAGATAGGGGGGCTGCTGCCCCCCCGTGACCCCCCCACTATGCAATCGATGCAACAAAGGGGGGGGCTCCGCCCCTCCTCTAACTAGGTAGGCTAGTCATCGAAAGAATATAACACAACCCAACATTAGCCGTAGCTACCACAACTTCTTGTGAAGACATCGTCATGATATCTTGTGACATGGAAGAGGAATATGTGCTATGGGAAACCATTTTTCTATCTCGAGAAGGAAATAGATCCTTCAAAGCAATGGGAATTAGATAACCTTTAATGAATTTAGAACTTTTTTCCCGCTGTTGGAATTATTTTGTATAGTGATCCTCATTGCAAATAAGACAAGGATAACGAAGTTTTCATTTTTCGTTAGTAGGCTCAGTTTTAACAGGTTTCTCTTTCGAAGAAGAATTTTGTTTCAATTTACCTTTCCCCTTCTTTTTACCTCTGGTTGATTTTGTCTTTTTGGTAGATGATTCTACGACATTAATCTCGAAAATAGTTTTCAGAGAAAGGCTTTCACATGGTGTATCTTGTATGGCCAAAGTTTGAGTATTATTAGAATTTTTCTTTTTCCCTCTAGACTATTGGCTAACAAAACCTATAATACCATCAACGAAATTAGATCCTATAGGATATGTAATGATTGGTTCACCCATAGGGCGTGGTAAAGTTAAGATTTTTTTGTACAAAGTGTCAGATTGAGTGTAGACTAAGTACTGGCCACAAGAAATTACATGCTCTTCTGTGATGACACCTCCCTTGGAAACATCCTCCATAATAACGGGAAGAAGTGACTTCGTAATATGATCTGGAATAAAATTTTTGACTAAGCAATGCCTACGTCTCCATTCATGGATATGATCATAAATGTGAGTCAATTTTGATTGTTTTAAAGAAGTCAATAGTTCGATAATAGTATCATAACGGATCGGTAACTGAAAGTGGGTTAAAAATGTTGTTTCCATGGAATTAAAGTTATGGAAAGAAGCGCGAGGTAGCTCAATGTACCATTTGGCTGCCAAACTGGTTAAAGTTCGTTGGGAAAGGTGAAGACGGATGGAATCATCGATTAAATAATTTGATGCACACCAAAGTTGATATGTCATCACATGATTGGATGGATCTTCTCTCGATTTTCCATCAAATTTGGGTATGTCACTCAGTAAATTAGTAGGAATCATCGACCAATAAGGATAATAATAAATGGGATCGTTGGTTAATCAGGATAAATCTTGTAGATCTAGAGTTGCAATTAATTGTAACTATCAGTTAGGGTATTGCGGTAAAGATTGATAACCTTGCGGGTTAAGACCAACCCTTGGAGGAGGATACCCAAGATATCCTAGAATAACCTGTGTAGTTGGAATTGGAATTCCACCAGGGTAACCAGGGTGAACCATATCGAGTTGAGGTTAACAAGGACTTAATAAGTATGACTGGGGTATGGTTGACTCTTAAAAGGTTGATCTTGACCCATTTGACCTAAGTAATATTTTCCCTATACAGGTTGACCTTGAACAAATTGACTTTGAACAGGTTGACTTAGAATAAATTAACCTTGAAAAGGTGGGTTTTGGAATGTTTGACCTTGGAAAGGCAGACTTTGAAAAACTTGTCCTTGAAAAGGTGGAACTTGGTAAGCTTGACCTTGAAAAGGAGTTTTCACAGTTCTGACAATGGGTTTCCTTATAAGAATCTATGGTATAGACTGGACCATAGGAGTAGTTTGATAAGAAGAAGCTTATGAGATTTCTTGAGTAGTTTGAGGAAGAAATATTTGAGGGCTTGCTAGAACGGTCATTTGTGATACTCTTAGAATGCTTTTCTGAGGAGAACTTGGAACCGACTACGAAACAGGTGTTTTAATAGGGGTCTATGGAGAACTCTAAATAGGTCGTTGAATTGGTTTCTGAACAAGTGTTTGAGAAATTCCTTGGATATGTTGTTCGAAAATTGTTTGAGGAATCCCCTTAACAAGTTGTTGGACAGGTACGGAAATACCTGGAACAGGTATTTGAGGAATAGTTTTTCTAGTAGGCTAGACAAGTTGATAAAGTGGGACTTGTGGAGCAACTGGATCATGTTGTTGAGTAAAAGAAAGATTCCAAATAGTGTTCATCCTAGGATAAAGAGTATCGAGTAAAGGTTGATTTACAACATGCTGACCTAATTTGGGTTGAGGTATTTGACCATAAGTTCTAGTAAAAGGTTGAACCCTAGAAAGAGGTTGTCCTCCAGGTGGAGGATAGGGTGGTTGCCCCCTAGGTTGGTAATAAACACCAATCGGGGTTACTTGAGGGTTACTTGAATTACCAAAAAACATGTTAATTTGTTGGTCCGAAGCCGTATGCGCTTTAGCCATGGAAATCATGCTCTAAACAGTAGATGTAGATAAACCAGATGACCATGTAGAACGTTGGGGAGAAGAAGCAACTCTTGAAAAATCCCTAGTAAGTGACTGGTATCAAGGAGGAACTGATGGACCACCATACAATAGTGATTTTGGGGAGCTGGTAAACATAGATGAATCAATAGGTTGGCTCCCAATAGGAATTTTTGACATAGTTATTTTTGGTGAATAAAAAGGAATGCGTGGCGGTGACAAGTTCTGACCTAAAAAACTCAAAGTGGTAGAATACCAAGGGTCAGGTCAGAAAGGAGAGAAAGGAGTTCTTGGGTCAAATTTTTCACTACCGGTAAATGGAGAATGAGGTGTTTCTATCTCTTCGGTAACGTCTTCAATGCTAATTAGTCCTGGAGGTAATTCAGTTGTAACTATCAGCTTCCTTCGAGGCAAAGGTGGCTCGAGAGTAGGAGCTAAAACAACTGAAGGTGATTCAGGTTAAGAAACTTCAGACTCGAGATGTTCTACCTCTGTTTCGGTTAGCTCAGTATTTGAAACTTCACCAATATCAGATTCAATGTGAACTACTTTAGTAATCTCTGGGACAGAGTAAACTAAGCCTGATTCTATTTCTTGCGTTGGATTCACTTCGGTTTCGATTGTATCATATTGTAAAATTGTTGATGTTTCAGGTTCTTCTAAGACTTTTGATCCTGTTGACTTTGACCTTTCAGTTTTTATCTTTTCCAATTAACTAGGTTTGTATTCAAGAGGTTTACCTTACATTCTACGTGAGTACCTTGGTGATTCAGTCAGGATGAAATTTTTATAAAAAATTAAACAATATTCACAATCCAATCTTAAGGTCTCTAAAAATTAAAAACAAACAATTAACACACACTAAAAAATCTAAGGATTCAAACCATGCAAACAATATTTTCACAACAAAATCACTATTTCGCAATGAAATCCAACATTGCAGAAATCAAAGTGAAAAGTGGTTATAGATAGAGCGAATGGAACCAGTTACACTGACAACCTACTTAATGAAAAAATCAGGTGCAAGTAACTTGACTTATGCCATCTCGAGAAATTATTACCCTCTAAAAATTCCATGTGAGTCTAGTCAACGTCCGTTCTAGTTACGAAAGGACCTTCCCTCTGCTGTCACCTCAGGTAATAGTCCTAGGATTATGGTCACTAATAATACTAACTACAACAGTTCCACCTAGGGGACAGTTGCAGATCAGACGTACACACAAGGGCAGAGTAACAAAGCTCAATCCCCTTGAAAGCTCCTCAACATGGTTAATTGGAGGTTTACTTTCAAGTGACCCCAAGTACCTTTCCGCACCGTTGTAATATGTGTAAATCACTATACCATATCCAATGAAGTGGGTACGATCACTTCACAAGGTCTGATATGATCTCATGCTTGACTCCTTTGTAAGGGTAGCTTCCCAGAGAAAAATTGAAATAACTAGATTTATTTACCTATCATAAGATTCTAGTGTTTTTTTGCAGCTTTGGAAAGTTTACTCACTTCCCTATTCCAAATCCCTACAACCTAATCTACTGTAGGTGGAAAAGATCCCTAAAAATAAACTTTCTAGATTAATTTTAATTAGCATTGATTTTAATAGTTTTTATTTACGCAAAGGTAATGGATGTGAAGTTTGATGAAATTGTGACTTGATGCAATCCGAATGCAATAAAAAATGATGATATTGATATTTTTGGTTCAATGAAAATATATCTAGAGTAAGGAAAGAGTTTTTCACCTTTTCAACTGAAATGTAAACAAAAACTCCAAACCCCACTATAACCCTTTTCCTAAAATGCAAATATCTAATTTCAAATCACCCGAATATTGAAAACAATTTCAAATTTTCACTTTTCCTAATAACACAAGAAATCTCTCTTTTCATACAATCACTCAGAAATTCGAAAAATGCAACAAGAAACCAATAATGACTAAAAATGGATTTTCTTTAATAGAATGCTATGAATTCACTTACAACAAAAGTACGGTTCATGAACACTTGAGCAACGGAAAGAAAAATGATTTTCCATTTCGAAACTAGTACAAGAAGTATTTTCTCAAACAATACCTAATCTTGCAAATCATTGATTTTGACACACAAATCAAACTTTTACAAAAGAGAAAACTGGAGTCAAAACTTGATGTAACGAACAAAAGAAAGATAGATAGTCAAGAAGATAGGACTAAAAAACCTCTCTTTTGATAAATCATCCATTCACCAGATAAAACCTTAACCTAATTTTCAAAAGTAAGACATTCACAATCAAAACTTTTAATAACACTTGGCGAGACTGACAATCAGTCACAGAAGGTTCAAATAAGTGTAAAACATTAACAGGAAAAAACCAAAATTTTGGATTTAAAGAGGATATAACTGAGTTTTTAAAAAATTCCAAGCATGTGTGCAAGATCTGGAGTAACCCGTGCCAATACTCTTTGTTGCTAAAAGGAAAATCCGTAGAAGTGAGCATTGTGCCTAAAGTAAAAGTGTGCATAGCCGGAAAATTCAGAAAAAATAAAATAAATCAGATCCAACCCAAAATCCAAATTTCTAAAATTTCCTTACACTCAAAGAAGGCTTGTGTAGTAGGTTCAAAAGGTAAAACAAGGAAAAATAATGGATATTGAAACGATTCCCCAATGGAGTTTCCAATTTGTTATGTGGAATTATCCCTCTTATGGATAAGATCGATCTCCCTAGACTTCAAAGAACCCTAGTAACAAAAAAACAATAATTGCTAGTTTTCTCTAGACTTTCATTGATTGAAAGAAAATAAAATGATAGAGGCCTCTTACCGATTTACCAAACTGATTGAGAAGTCCCTCAAAGCTTTCTATCATTCACTCTTTGATGATATAAATTTCCTCTTATTGTTCCCGACAACTTCTCCACAATGTCCCGAAAGAGATATGCAAAGACAGAGACAAACAAGAGATCAAAGCGTACACCATATAACCAAAGAGATAAATGGACTAATTAACCAGTTATATATCATAAACTGATTAATTATGCAACCAAAATCTATGTATGTGATCAAGGAATCATACAAATTAAATCAATGAAAATGTAACTGAGAAAGAACAATTGCTTATATATTCATAAAATTGAAGAAAATCCTTACAACCATATAGCCTTGATGTTGTGAGTCCCTTCTACAATCTCCAACACTCTCCCTTGCAATAAAAACCCTTCCAACCTAACATCAACAACATAAACCTACTTCCAATAGTCCTCCCCCAATACTCAGACCAATAGTAGCTTTATAGGCCAAGAATGGGAATTTTTTGATCCATAATTCTCCAAGGGATGAGATCCACTATTAGTGGGATAGAGGTTCCACAAAGGAAGGGAAGTTACTTGTTATGAAACTCACAAAAAGATAGAAAAGATAGATCAACACCTTATAAATAAGCCTCTTCGAGGGGGCAACCTCCTTTACATTACACAAATGAACAATTCTTGGATGATACAAATGACAAGACCTCCTTTCTATATATAGGAGTCTAAGGGGTCTTAATATAATCAGAGCCGACATAACAATAATAATGTAAGGGCACAATAATAACAATAGTGGGCTTCTATGGGGCATAATAATAACAATATGGGGACTACATGGGCACGATAAGGGGGTTGTACTAATAAAAATAAGGGGTCACACTAGTAGTATGGGGACCTAATATGCCCCTCTCCTTCGAAAAGCGCTGTCCTCAATGCTTGAGTAGTTCTTGATGCTTCTATATAAAATTATTGTCCTCCCATGTGGAATATTCAGCAGGTAAGTTCTTCCACTTGATGCGATACTCTGAAATTGATTGATTTCGTAGCTGTCAGGTTCTTGTTTCTGTGACTGCTCCAAGTTACAATATGATTTTTCCTTCCTCATCAAGTTATGGCAATATTGTTTGAACTGGGATATTTTGCAACTTTTGAATGAGTGGCCACACTTCTTCATCCTTCTTCCATTCATCCCTTGCTTTGTTTATCCAATCTGGTTGGATAATAGAAATAGCACAAAACAATGCTTCCACATCCTCATCCTTTCTTGAGAGTGCATATGCAACAAAAATTTTCTTCCCTTTTCTGTAGATGATTTCAAATTCATAACCCAACATATTTGTGACCCATTTTTTTGTTCTTATGAAGATAATATTTTTTCTAAAAGTATTTAAGACTATCATGATCCATTTTTACCTTGAAGTGTCTTCCCATTGGGTAAGGTTGCCATTTCTTAAGTGCATGTAATATTGCCAACACTTCCTTCTCATAAATAGCTTGCTTGAGATGTAGTCGTAAAAATACCCAATCACCTACATCAAAACTTTTTTCACTGTCATGTTGATCTACCTGTTGTTTCATTCGATTCTGCATCAAAGTGGTGTTATCCTTAAAAGTTGGAGAACTTGTTGTTGATGCTCGATGTGATCTTTCACTAGAACCTTTTACTTCTTGATACGTCCTATCTTGAGAGTTTGAGGAGTGGTAATTTTTCCAATGATTTACAAGACATGGTCGGATTCATTTCTTGATGCTCGATGTGATCTTTCACTTCTTGAACATTTTCCTTCTTGATATGTCCTTCTATCTTGATAGTTTGAGGAGTGGTAATTCCATCCAATGCATTGTTAGAAAATTATATATTACGAATCAATGGAACACATAAAATATTGCAGAAATATAAACACAGAAAATGCATAAACAAGAGAGACACAGATATACGTGGTTCACCCAGTTTGGGCTATGTCCATGGAGAAACAACCAGCCCTTCCTTTTATATTATCCAGCAAACTAAAGAGATACAGCCTACAACAAATCCACTGTAACACCCTCTTTGCTCTCAATCTCCTCTCTCTTTCTCACTCAGGATACAAATCTACATAGACGCAATACAATTCCCTCATATATAGTGAGGGGTTGCCTTCTAGGGCAAAAAAACCTAAATTAAACATAACTTCTACTGTCAGATCTCTGCTTAATGAATGGCTCCCATTGACTAGAAATTACTATACTTTTACAAGGAAATTTTACATCTATTCTTAGCTTCGGGGGCACTGCCCCCGAAACCCCCCCTTGGACCGCCTGTGCAGCGAATATTTTACGGGCGGCATTGCCGCCCCATTTCGAACTGGGGTCCAATGTGGCGATACCTTTGAATACAGAAGATAATCAGGCTACACACCCAACATGCATTACAAGATATGGTTGGATTCATTTCTTCTTTCTCGATGTGATCTTTCACTTCTTGAACCTTTTTCTTCTTGATATGTCCTTCTATCTTGAGAGTTTTAGGAGTGGTAATTCTTGCCAATGCTTTAGAAGATATGGTTGGATTAATTTCTTCTTTCTCTGGGGTTGGGTCCTGGCATATATCCTCTTCTTTTGATGTTTCTTGATCATTTTCTTCCTCCTCTTCATACTCTATGTAAAATAATTTCTTCTCAGCACACTTATGACCTTTAGTGCATTTTCTATCACAATTGTAACAAATCCCTTTTTCTCTTTTTTCTTCCAACTGTTGTAGTGTAAACCTTGTAGGTTGTGGAAGGCTAGGAGAAGAAATACTTCCATAATTATAGTCGTGAATGGTGGGATTCTTTGTTTCCATAATTTCGCTTTCAATTTTTCTTGCCCACCTGAATAACTTCTCCAATGAATCAGGTTCCCAAAGACGAACCTCATGTTGAATTTTATCCTTTAAAGTACCTATGAAGACATCAAGCCTTTGCTTCTCTGGAGATTTTTGAATGAATGGAACAACCTGGATGAGAGATTTTTGAACGAATGGCACAACCTAGATGAGAGATTCATCCACGAGGAACAAAAAAATATATATATTAAGAGACATTCCAACAATGTCAAGCCAAATAGCCCAAAATCCACCAAAACTGCCCGACCCCCTTGGTTCGCAAATGAAGAGTACTAAAGATCATGAAGGATAGGATAAAGGGGGGGAGGAATGGGGTAGAAAGAACCTACAAGAATCCATTCAGATGGTAGGTGACTTGCTGGTGAACTCAGGTAGGGTGGTACCACTGTCGGTGGTATTCCACCAACTTAACAAGCCCTCTCAATGATAGTGCTCTCCTGGAATGTAAGAGGCCTCAATAGTCGAGGAAAACAATGATATCTGAAGGAAATATTAAAGAAATATAAACCTAATATCTTATTTCTTCAATAAATAAAGGTGTCAGAGGAAAGATTGAAGGCAATCATTAGAGATACCTGATTAGGGTAGGAAGTGATGAAAAAATATGCAATAGGGAGTGAAGGCAGTATTGCAATACTCTGGAATTATTTTGAAATTATTTTTGACAATTGGATGAGTATGCCTCATATTATATCTAGCCGCTTCTGGCATATAGGAACTCGGGAATGGGTGATTCTCCCAAATGTCTATGGGCCTCACATTCCAAAAGAAAATGTCTCCTTCCTCCAGAATCTTAGGAAATTACGAGCTATCTGTCTAGATGATCTCTGGATCATTGGGGGAGATTTTAATCTTATCACATTATTGGAGGAAAAAAGAGGAGGGATCAGGCACCAAGATCAAGACATGGAGGATTTCAAGGATCTTATATCAAGTTTGAAATTTGTAGACATCCCTACCATCAACAATATATATATATATATATGGAATAATCGAAGAGGCGGAAAAAACCAGATCGCTTCACGATTGGACAAGTTTCTAGTATCATAGGGGCTTATAAGTAGAGACATATTTTTTGGAGCCTCAATCCTTCCCTCCTTGGGATCGGATCACTCACCAATTTGGCTAGAAATGGACCTCAAGTTAGCACCAAGGAACTAGTCCTTCTGGTTCGAGGCCTTATAGATTCAGGACCCTTCCTTCTTGAGTAACCTTTGTGGAAATCTTGCTCAGCCCAAGGAAGAAACCGTATGCACACTTTCCAACTTAGATTGAAGGAGTTGAAAAAGAAAATCAAAAGTTGGAATAAAATGGAGTTTGGGAATATTATGAAAGAGAAACTATCACTACAGGACCGCTTGAATGATATACAACAAAGAATAATCACATATGGAAGAACAAGATCTCTTTCTCTAGAGGAGGGTCAAACCATAACTCAAGAGGAAGTTCTCTAGAAGAAAAAATCTAGGATCTAGTGGCTCAGAGAAGGGGAAAGAAACACTTGTTTCTTCCAAAAATATATGATCCAACATCGCCAGCAGAACATAATCTTCTCTCTGAAGGACTCAACAGGGAACCGATTAGTTCATGATGAGGAAATGGAGAATCTCCTGGTAGACCATTTCCACACCCTTCTCTTTGAACGAATCATGATAGATAGGATGCCATCCAATGTATCACACGACATATTCCTCGTATTGTAAGTCGAGACCAAAACATGGCTCTGATGAGGACTATTACTTTGGACGAAGTCGAGGAAGTGGTTAAGGGGATGGCTCATAATAAAGAAACGAACCCTGATGGTTTCACTATAGATTTTTTCCAAGTAACTTGGCACTTTATGGGACCGAACATCCTTGAGGTTGTGGAAGAATCATGATGATCCCAACAGGAAAATCTTTCTCTTAAATCCACTTTTCTAGATTTAATCCCTAAATAAGCACAGTCGAATGAACCATAAGGCTTTCGACCGATTGTCTTATGTAATTTAATTTATAAAATTATTTCCACAATTATGGTCAAGAGACTGAAGCCCTTACTTCCAGTTCTTATCTCCCCTAAACAGACTGGTTTTGTTCAAGGTGGCCAGACCTTGGATGTGATCATTACCTCTCAAGAAGTAGTCCATTCCCTTACAAATCTCAAATCTAGAGGAATGCTTATTAAATTGGATCTTTCTAAGGCATATGACTGTATTAGTTAGCCCTACCTTCTCAGCTAACTGAGAGCCTTTGGATTTGATTCTCGCTGGATAGATTGGGTGTCCTCCCTTATCTCTACCCTTTTCTTCTCTATTCTCCTTAATGGGTCTTCAACGCGAACCTTTAACCCTTCCAGAGGGTTGAGGCAAGGAGATCCCCTTTCCCCCTTCCTCTTTATCCTCGTTGCGGAAGGCCTCAACCAATATATTAAATCAGTAATCCTCTTAGGCTCTATTCATGGCATTCATATTTAGGGAAATGACCTCCCTTTTACCCATCAACAATTCATGGACGATATCATGTTTTTCTTCCAAGTTACCCTTCGGGAAGCTAGAATGCTTAAATTCATTAGGGGATTATTGAGGTCTAAAATGGACTTCATAAGGAAATTATAAAATAATAGTGAAAATAATAAATTAAGATTAGATGACTTCATCAAATTTTAGAGGGAAAAAGTAAAAATCTATTTTTTCAACTCGTATTTTCAACTTATCTTCCTATTGGTTTACTCAAATTTCGAGTGGAAACACTTGTTGGAGGAATAATTTGATTCCTCGTCCAAGAAGTACCTATGTTGGATACTTTCAATGGACCTTGCTACACCAAAACTGAGAAATACGTGGAAAACATGATTGCAATCATGTATTTTCATGTATTTCTCATTTTTCGTGTAGCAGGGTCCATCGAAAGTATGCAGCATGGGTACCCTTTGAATGAGGCATTAAATTTTGCATCCAACGAGTACTCCTGCTCAAAATTTGAGAAAAAAACATTAGGGGATAAGTTGAAAATACAAATTGAAAAAGTAGTTTTATTATTTCATTATTTTTTTATTTTTTTACTTTTTTACTCCAAAAATGGTGAATCATTCTCCACGGTTGACATCATCATCTTGAATCCTATTGGTTCTTATAAAGTTTATTTTGATTGTACATTTTTCTTAGGAGGCCCATTTTAGACCTCAAAAGTCCCCTAATGGATTCTCTTTGACTTCATGCAAGCCTCTAGTACTATGATTAACAATGATAAGCCTAATATCTACTCCTTCAATACCTCGGTTTCTACCCAATCCTTCCTTGCCAAAACTTTAGGGTTTCCTATTGGATCCTTCCCAACCAAATATTTGGGCATTTCCTTGGTCCTGAATTCTCTTAGAATGTCTTGTTGGAATGACCTCTTGAATCACATCCAATCCCACCTCCAAAATTGGTCTTTTCAAACCCTGAATATCGTTGGTAGAATGGTTCTTCTAAAAGTTTTTCTTCAATCCATGTCGATCTATCAATTGTCTAGTTTGGTTGCTCCCAAATCTGCCTGTGCCAAAATGGTAGAGACTTTCAAAAAAAAATTGTGGAGAGGAGCCCAAGAGGCAAAAAAATGGGCCCTAGTCTCTTGGGAAAAAACCACCAAACCCAAGCTAGTAGGGGGACTAGGGCTCGGGGAAACTTATGCTTTAAATCAAGTATTGGGAGCCAAAATATGGTGGAGATAGATACAAGGAGGACAAGACATATGGAAAACTATTTGGACTCACAAATACCAAATGCCCTTTGAGCCAAAACATATCTTAAGAACTCACCCAAATCCAAAAGGATCTTCAATATGGAATTTGGCTTCGACCAATAGAGATCTTATTCGAACCCACACCTTTTGGGAAATACAGGATGGAAGACACACTCTCTTCTGGCAAGATTCTTGGTAACAAAGAGGCAAACACTTTAGCTTACCTGAACTTGCAGAACCTTTCCTATATACAAATAGCCTAAATTGCACCACTGTGGAACAATTCTCGAAGCACCCTTCGAGTAATGGTTGGAGACAATGGAAGGAGAGACAATATTGGCCTCATCCCCCCAATTCAGATCAATGGATGGTCTTGGGGCGAGAACTCCAATCCAGAAAATTGGTGGCTCTAGAAGGCACATACATTCTGCGATAGGGCTATACAACCAAAGGAATGTTTACCATTAAAGAAGCCTATAAACTAGCTATGGAATAGCCCCAAGAATACGGAGACCCAATATGGAGGAAAATATGGACAAGATGGTACTGGTTGAAAGTCTCCTATTTTCTATGGCTGGCATGCCAACGAAGGATTCTCACATGGGACCAGCTTTAGGAAAGAGGAATCCATGGACCTTCGGGGAACATCTATTAAATCACTGCCCCTTCGCGGATCAATTGTGGCAAAGCATGGAAAACCTTTTTGGACATATGGATAAGGATATTACTAGCATAAAGTCCACCCTAGAGATGTGGCAAGACGGGCTCTTTTCAAGCACTGTCCTTAACAGAGCATGGAATATCAACCTTAGATTTCTCCTTTGGGATCTTTGGAAAAAAAGGAATCGTCGAGTTTTTAAAATCCAGAGCCTGCCTCAATCAGAATTTTGGGTAGGGATCATACATAATATTCGTGAAATAATCCTAGCTGAGAAATGACATCCTAAAGATTGGCAAGTGGCACCACATGAAGCAGGTATCATTATAGCTCTAAATCTAGCCCCACAAATGTTGGCTTCAACATCTTGTAAGCTTTGGGTATCCCCTAAATCTTTTCCTTCTAAGTTCTCAGTTCCTCCTCCAAGATTTCTTAAATTAAATTTCGATGGGGCCTCTAAGGGTAACCTTGAAGATGCAGCCTTTGGGGGAATCTTTCGAGACTCCATGGGTTAGGCGATATATCTGTATGTAGCAGATTGTGGATATGCGAGTAACAATGAAGAAGAATTTAATGCGATCAAGCACGGTCTCCTCATTGCTAGATGAAAGGGATTCAAAAAGATGGTAGTGGAAGGAGTCTCGAATCTGGTTATAGAGACGCTTAAAAAGCTTAATCAAGGAGTTAATTGGGAAAAGCTAAGTCAAAGCTGTCGAGCAACTCGTATTGTGTAGGAGTTAAGAAACCTTCTCCCTTGTTTTGAATATATCATCCCATCGCATGTCCTTGGAAATGGCAACAAAGTTGCTGATTTTCTGGAAAACTGGGGGTGCGCTCATATGGGGTCAACCTTAGAAGCATAACGGAAGAATGAGCCTCTCGAAGATCTGGAACCATTGACCCAAATTTTGGCCCATGATTAGTAAGTAGATTAGTGCACTACAGGTGTTAGTAGACGTGAACCCCGATTGGGGTGCAATCCAGGTAACTGTTCGACTCGGGACCTCGATCAAGAAATCAACTATGTTTAATATGATGGGGTGCCCATGTCAGGCCTGAAAAAAGAGGGGTAGTTATGACAAGATGGGAGTTCATGTGCGATTGGATGTAAGGGGCAGAAACTCATTCCTACAGAGCATAATCGAGGTGGTGGAGCTTCGTTTTACTCTCCCTATAGTCTTGTGTAACCTTATTGTAATGTTGCAAGGTTGGCAGACTCTGAGCGCTTCTCCGGGTGCAAGCTCTACAAGCAAGCTCATCTGGAGGGAAGCAATCAGCGCAGGCTCAAAGGTGAAGGGTATAAGGTATGTTATGCTTTTTTCTCCCCATCTCTATCATTGAATTCCTAAAACTGTGCATATTTTATGTATGTCTTTGGTCTCAGTCTATGGATAGATGAAATTTCAGTATGATGTCCGTTCATCCAATGAGAAGGTTGAAAGGAATAACTTCTATCTTGAATCTGATAGTTCTGAGTCTGTTTCAGTCTTATATGGTGTTTTACTTCAGCATATGAGAATGCATGGCAAAGTTAATCTCCCACATCTCTGTGGGATGAATGGAATGTATGACGGGTATGGAAGTTTCCATATTCGACCTTACCAACCTTCAAATACATCGTGTACGTTGGTAATTTTGGTTTCAAAAACTGATGTTCTATATCAATTCGGGAGGAAGCTCGAGGAAATGGCTGAGGGGTTATCCCTCGGGAGAACCATGACCCATTTTAGAATCTATTTTCTCAGTAATATGATTAAGGATATGGTGTGGGTAACATAGGAGAAGCGCCGATGGAGGCTGGATGCTCCGCTTGGTTGTATTTACAAACACTATGGTGCTAACATTACATATACTCTATTTTTGTTATTGAATAATGTCTCAAGTGCCATTAAAGCAAGAGGCGACCCATTCGTAGTGTGGTGAGTGGCTGCTTTCCCATTGTTTTGACTTAGTGATTACCTTGTAGTTCAGTCGACTATGCCAAAAATGGTCTGAACAAACACAATGAAAGGAGAACCAGACGCTGGAGGTCGTAGAAGGAATTGGAAAAAGGGATCTTGAGTAAAGAGAGGGGAATCCTCCTCACAGCCCATGTTGGACGGAAATCTCAGGCCAGACACATCAGTGATGTCGCGCATGCATATATCAATGGCACTCCAAAACATGTGAGAAAGATGATATCAGGGTGGGAGGCCGACCTCAACCACTGAGCACAGTAGGAGATGTAAAAGGACAAATGGGAGATGTTGGTTCCAAACCCAAGCCACACTCATGGCAAGGTTACTCAATATAAACAAATTATTCATTTTTATTGGATGATGAAGAATATCGTGGTCAGAGCTATCATATACACTACTGAATATACCAAAACTGATCGACGACTCAGGAGATACAGAAGGACTTCCAGCTGCTCCAATTTTAGACCTAGTAACATAATGTTCATCTGCAACGAATTGAGAGGCACCTTCAATGATGCCCTCACTATTTTGATATTTTAGGTTCCAGTGCAAAGGATCTTGCCTCGGTTGAGTCCTCTAAGGACTAAGAAGTAAATTTTTTTCATTTAGTCTCTGAAAATTTTGAAGTTGTCTATGTGAGTTAGTAGTAATATAGTAAGTTTGACAAGTATGATCTGGACTTTAGACATTAAGGCCTATAAGGATGAATTTGATAGGCTCAAACACTTCAGATTTTGGATGGCTTATAATGTTTTCTGATGGCCAACATACTTGGTTTCCCAATGGCCAGGTTGAGGCCACAAAATGTTTATGTTGATGTAACATGATTTAATCATGAATGAAAGGTCCCACTAAGCTTACAAAAAAAAATCCATCATGCCATTTTTATTTTATTTTTAAAATAAAACTTATGCAAATTGACATGAAAATGTATACCTCATCTACTTAAAGATTAATATAATAAATATTTTTAAACAAATTTGCTTTTCAATTTGTAAGATAATGTTTTTTTTTTTTTTTTTCCTTGCTAGATTGGGTCTAGGTAGGGATAACCCTAATATTGGATGGAAGAATGATCATGATGCGATGTTATCACCAAGATTGTGTGAAACTTGGTCAAGCTTGGATACCCCTTCGGATGGTTTAGTTCCCCTAAAGGTGGCTCCCATCCTCAACTCCTCCCATAAGATTTGAGTCAATAGCTTGATGAAAACTAAACCCTACACAAACCGATTGCTCTACAACTCATGGGTAATTTGTATGATAATATTGCTTTTAACTCCCTATTAAAAAAAATCAATTGCATTGACAAATAACCTCATAACTTGCCATATTTAATCTCATAAAAGTAAACTATCTACTATTTAAGTTTTTTTTTAATTGATAGAAATCATTAATGAATCTAAGTAGTAAGACGCTATGAGTTGATCATCCGTTCAACTTACAATATTTGAAATAAACTACATGCTTATGTTAAAAAAAAATAAAATTAAATTGGATAAGAATCATTAATACATCTCAAAAGTAAGAGGATGAGAGTTTATTATAATTAAAACTATTCTTTCCTTCTTACAAATAATAAAATCCACCACAACTAAATATTTGATTTTCAAAACTCATTTTTAAATCGTAACTTTAAAAATAAATAATATATAATTGTATAGGTAAAAAATAATAAGCAACTTTTATAAATTAATATATGTTATATAATAAAGATAAAATATTTATGTTTATGGGGTTTTGGATAGACAATACTTTGGATAGAATATGGGTATTTTATTAAAGCATTCTTTGATGTAAAATCACTGATTCAAATGATAAAAAAAGGTAAATCGAATGAAATAAAAATATAATATTTAATTTAAAAAATACATTTATATTTTTAATTATTGTTTTAGCCATAAAAAATTAATAATAAAGTAAAAATTATTTTAATATATACATATTTTTTTAACTTTTATTTATATAATATTTGTATTTTTTATTTTTCATTGTGTTTAAAACAAACTTTTAATCCACACTTACAACTTCAAATTGTGATGTGTGGATTGGGGTGTGTAAGCAGATGTTCATGTGATGTGTAGCTAGATGAGAGTGGTGCTTTACTTTTACAGGTGTTAGATGGCTTTATCTACCCGTTCCAAACTCTAACGGCATCATTGAATTGCCATGGGCATTTTCTTTCAAAGCAATCATTGTATTCACGTTTAAATTGGGTGATAAAAAAGTTAGTGTATTGTGAATTTTTATGATTTAAAATATAAAAGAAATGTTCACAATAATTGTTAGGATGTTTAGATATTTTAATAATTATTGGGATGTTTGGATATTTAGATTGTTTTTAAATTAAATTGCATTATGTAAAATATTATTATTTTTTATTTTTTTCACTTTCTGGTTCACGGCATCAACACCCCTCATCAACACCCCTCATCAACCTCCCATTGGCAAGGCACTTGATTTGACCGATCGAGCTAACTCTTGGGGCTTATGTAAAATATTATTTTATACATTATTAATTTTAATTTCCATGATATTGTAACTAAACAAGTTTAAATTACATTATTAATTTTTATCATCTTTTCAGTAAACTAACTTACTTATCACTTGGCAAACAAATCCTTATATCACTTGACAAATGTATAAAGATTTTCACGAATGGGTCGATTTTCATTAATTTTTAATTAAAAAACAATAAAAATCTTCTAACAAATCTTTATAAAAAAATTCGTTACTTTATTAAATTTCATTATTCTTTTAATAAATAAATAAAAATTCCCCTACTTCAGTAATTTCTATTATCTGGGTTAGCCATCACTTTCTATTATCTGGGTTAGCCATCACTTGAGAAAAAATTCCTGAATATGGATATATGGGTTACTTTGATATTTACTGAAGATATTTTATGATTGTGATATATGTACTTAATAATTTTGGTAATTGTAATGTTAATATGTTATAAAATTATTGTTTTTAAAAATAGATTAATATGTCGGTAGGACATTATCACTTCACTGTTTTGAATAAGTTTAGAATCTTAAACCAAATTTTAGTGTAAATAAAATTGGAATTTATAAGCTAATAAAACTAGTTTTATTGAATCTTTCCCATGTTCTGGGTTGGAATTTGAATTCCAATTCACTTGTAATTTGACAGTTCACACCAATTTACCAAAAGTTTCAAACTTTTAGGAAGATTATTAATGTGTATATCATAGTTATCAAATTCAAATTTGAATTCGACTTGATATAGAAAAAATTGGACTATATAAAATTCAATAAGGAAAAAATTTAAGAATATGTATCTTAAAATTAACATATAATTTAATTATTTATTTTCAAAAATTTTAAAGATTAAAATAAATAATAATTTCAAAACATCCAAGAAAATTCATTAAATATTTTTGTCATATTTACACTTTGTTTAATATAAAGAATGAGATAATAGATATTAAAAATAAAAATAAACCTCAAATGATTTCCACATAATAAAAAATTTATATCTCAATCATTATTCATTTAGGATCCAAATTTATTTAACATTATATGTATATATTAATTTTATTATAGACCACATAAAATAAACTCTTTGAATTCCACCCTAGTGTTTTGCAATAAAACTATAATCCAACTTAATAATTGTAATCATCTTAAAAAAAAATTATGAAAATGAAAAAAAAAAATTTTAAAACTTCACATTTTTTATATATAAAATTTACTTCTCTGCAATATTTTAATAAAACACTTTTAATTTTTAATAATAAAAAATACTTACTATTATTTAATTCCAAATTTTTGGTATAATTTTTTCAACTTAAAAATCTTGATTTCTCGTACTTCTTAACGCATATTTTTTCATCGCCCAAAATTCCGTATCGTATTCAGATGGGCGTATTTTCCAGCGAATCGAATCGTACAAGCGAATTTCTGAATTATTTTGCTAATTCGGTAATTATGGTGTATATTGAATATTTTTTAATTGTAATTGATGGCTCTGGTAGGGAATTTAACCGTCAAATTTATCCTACTATTACCAGGTTTAGAATTTTCCGAATTATTTTGCCCAGGAGAACAGGTCTAGAATTTTCCGAATTATTTTGTCCACGAGAACTTGGTAACTATGGTGTATATTGAATATTTTTTATTTTATCCTACTATTACCAGGTCTAGAGTTTTCCGAATTATTTTGCCCAGGAGAACAGGTCTAGAATTTTCCGAATCATTTTGCCCAGGAGAACTTGGTAACTATGTTGTATATTGAATATTTTTTATTTGTATTTGATAGCTCTGGCAAGTAATTTAACCGTCAAATTCTATTCTACTATTAACCCTCAAATTCTATCCTACTATTACCAGGTCTAGAATTTTCCGAATTATGGTAACTATGGTGTATATTGAATATTTTTTATTTGTATTTGACGACTCTAGCAAGTAATTTAACCGTCAAATTCTATCCTACTATTACCAGGTCTAGAATTGGAATTTGACAGGAAAATGTTTGTCGTAAGGCATTTTAGTAGTATTTGAGATTTAAAAATTGTGCATAATCCTCTTCTTAATGTGTTATGAGATTTATAAAATGTGTTTTTGATAGTTCATTATTAAAAAAAGGGGGTTTTTAATAATCTATCTCAAGTTGTGTTCTATTTGAGCTAAGGCCTCTTAGTGAAAACTATTCAAGTTTATTTAAAAAAAAAAACTTTTGGTGCAAGTTAGGCCATGGCTCCATTGGTTAAGTACTTTTGATTGATTTGCAAATCTAATTGGATGATTGTACCGAAGAGTCAGTCACATCAATTTATGGATGGAGCATGGAGCATGGAGTAATGGTGTAAGGAGTAGGTGTACATTTATGTTTCTTCTCCTTTGCCGTCAAAAACAGTTTAAATATTTACAAAACCATCAAGGTTTTTCGTTGACGTTGTGGAAACTACGTGATGAAGTGTGAAAACCATTAGATTTGATGGAAGGGTCTATTTTGAAATTACAACTTTGCTCACGCCTCTATGTGACTAGCCAATTATAGATATCGAGATTCACAACTCTATGTGAGTAGCCAATTATTGATATGGAGATTCAAGCATAAGAAATTATATATCATAAGGATAATATATGTGGGAACATGGTATCCCATTGAGTATGTTGAAAATGGTATTAAAAAGAACAACTACATGTTTACAACGGAATATGTGAAGTATGGACTTTTGGATAGCATGATTATATGATGGATAGCATGATTATATTCAAGCATAAGAAATTATATATCATAAGGATAATATATGTGGGAACATGGTATCCCATTGAGCATGTTGAAAATGGTATTAAAAAGAACAACTACATGTTTACAACGGAATATGTGAAGTATGGACTTATGGATAGCATGATTATATGATGGATAGCATGATTATATGTAACATCCCCGGTAACCTCGAGAAAATGCATGGAGTTAAAAAGTTTTTACATAATTTACCCACATATAACTATCCAAATTATTATTCCTGATTCCTCACTAAATTTTAGATAGAATCTTCATCATAATCTTCATCATTACATAGAGTAACTTTAGTAAAGAAGTATGAGATTCATTTAACTAAATTAGTTAATCGCATATTTGTTATGTCACATTAGCACATCATAAAAGTAGCACAACAGGTAGTAGGCATATCATTGGACACTGATATACCCTGGAAACGGGTAGGGTGGAAACCATAAACGTTTAAATATATTCTTAAAAGCTTGTGAGGGTATTCACCGTTCACTTAATGGTTTATAAGGGACTCTATCCCTTAACCATTTTTATAAATCTTATAATGAAATATCATTTAAATACAATATATCTAGCTAAAAGCTATTACAATCATCATGATATCATTTACCCACAAATCTTCAATCTTTATATCATTGTGACCTAGTTGTTCCATCAGTGGACCATGGACTTATGGATGGTATGATTATATGTAACATCCTCGGTAACCTCGAGAAAATGCATGGAGTTAAAAAGTTTTTGCATAATTTACCCACAGATAACTATCCAAATTACTATTCTAGATTCCTCGCTAACCTTTAGATAGAATATTCATTAGAATCTTCATCATTACATAGAGTAACTTTAGTAAAGAAGTATGAGATTCATTTAACTAAATTAGTTAATCACATATTTGTTATGTCATATTAGCACATCATAAAAGTAGCACAACAGGTAGGTAGCCATATGATTAGACACTGATATACCCTAGAACCCCGTAGGTTGAAAACTAGAAGCGTTTAATTTTATTATTAAAAGCTGGTGAGGGTGTTCACCCTTCACTTAATGGTTTATAAGGGACTCTACCCGTTAACCATTTTCATAAATCTTACAATGAAATACCATTTAAATACAATATATCTAGCTAAAAGCTATTAAAATCATCATGATATCATTTACCCACAAATCTTCAATCTTTATGTCATTGTGACCTAGTTGTTCCATCAGTGGACCATCCTGCAACTCACACTCATCTGCATGGACCATTAGTTCTTTACTTGTCACAATGTTAAACACAATCTATCCTTACACAAGTCACCATCCTTTCCTGCTATTATTGTCGTTAGCAAACTTTCACATCATGATTACATAAAATATTAATCAACCAACAACCAATCTTTAATATTGATTGTTCAACATCTAATGTGTATACATGTAATGTAAATAAAATATCACAACATGCTTCTTCTAACAACCCTAGTCATCAAAACATGTCAAAATAAATACCATGTTACTATTATCCTTCTTGCACAAAGACACATTCTTTTCCAAAAGAAAACCACCATAACCATCCATTTTCATTCAAAGGATACTAGTATCTTAGCTTTAATTTTGTGCATGTAATTAGATAAAACTTATTGAAAGAAAGTTAACCCCTCAACTGCTTTTTGCATGTAGCTAAATAATCTTTCCAATACAATAGATATTATTATTGTTATTATTATTATTATACATGCAAATGTATGTCCCCTTCTACATAACTTGAAGATTACTCTGTACGGAGCACACATTTGATTGAATATCTTCTCTTACTTATCAAAAATGACTAGAAGTTCAATATTTGTTGAATGCCTTCTCTTACCTATCAAAAATGACATTTGTTATTTCAATTTCATTAAATATAATTTGGAGTAAAGAATATTTCAAAAATAATATTTATTACTTCAATTTCAGTAAATATAATTTCGGGTAAAGAATATTTGGCAATGCCCCCTAAATGAAGACGCCAATCATAATGCTGAGAAATGAAGACACCAATCATATTTTAACAATAAAAAAATATCTAGCAACGTGGAGAAATGAGATCACCAATCCCGTATGTAATTCTAGATCCATTTATTTTCTAAATAGTTTTGTTAAAATCCATTAGTTTCTTAATATTTTATGATAGGTATTTTTAATATTTTTTTCCAAATACGTATTTTCATATCTTCCCATATAAAGAGCTCACACAAAAATTTAATTATATATATATATATATGGGGATAGATATTTTGTATTACAAATATTAAATTTGAAACTTGAGATATATAAATTTAAAGGATTTTCAGCCCTATAGAGATAAATATAGGGATTGAATTTTAAATGAGCTTGTATCAATGCGAGATTTTAGTTTTTTTTTAATGTATTTATATTTAAAAAAAATGTTATATATGTTTATATATCTTTAAAAAAATGTTATAGATGTTTATATATTTAAATAGCTCTTTGTTAATGTGAGCGTGAAACTTCATTAGATTCATATCAAATTGGGGTTTAAATAGGTATTTGTTAATATTGGAGTGTGAAACTTCATGTTTCTTGTATTCATATGACATATATTATTGTAGTTGACGATATTTTTTTTTTTTTTTTTAAATCAACAAATTATTTACCAATATAAATATCAGATATGTGTAAATATGGTAAATCTGTAACATAAATATCAGATCTATGAATAATGTGATAGATCTATAGTTCTATGAATAATGCGATAGATATGTGAAAGCATGTAAATTTAAAACCCCATATCTGAAAAATAATATAAAAACAATTCACACAATCAAAATGAACAGTTTATGTGGAAAAAGGAAAAACCACAAGGAAAGATACGTAACTTCTCTATTAAATTAAAACAAAACCACAGGGAAATATTTGTAACTTCTCTATTAAATACAAACTTAAAACCATTCACTCAATTCCAATATTTTTTCCTTCTCACCCCACACACATAATACCTAACCAATATTACATATAAATAACCTATTATAGAGAAATATTATTGGCACAATAACATGTGCTCTGAAAACCATGGGTAAAAAACTATGACTCTAAACTTCTTCCAAAAGTTTCAAGAAGTCATAATATTACATTATGATTTTATTTTATTTATTTTGTCACATACAACACTTTTAGCTTCAAAAATTGGTGGAGTTTCAATCATGTTTGTTCGATTGAAACTTCTTTATGTATTTGCATTGTGACACTTGCACAACCATTTGAAAGAACAAAATGTTGTTTGTGTTTGTTTTCATAAAATATAACATATGGTAGAGGTGGGGTTTTGTAGGTTTGTTGATGCAGTTGTAGATGTTAGCAATAGAAGTGTATATTTCACTAATCAAGCACCAAGTTTGGATATGAGAGATGGTTTCAGATCTTTTGGAAGCAAAACCCTATACCAAACTTCTAAAATATAATCTCATAACAAAGAAGACTATTTTTACTCTATATTCTTGGGTTTGAAAATTGAGTTTCTCTTTCATTAAAGGAAGATTAAATGTTCATATGTGAGACATGGAATATGTACTATGTACATTAACTTAGTATTGATTCATCTTATACAACACAAATTCTATCAGATAATATAAAAAATATTCTTCCATTTTTTTTTATCTTCAAACAATTGCTTTTGTCTCTACTCAATTAGGTAAACATATAGATATAAAGTTAGATTGTTTTGTATTCTAATAAATAATTGGAGAACATAATGCTCAAATACCTAAAACATCGGCTCAATTGCTTTTGTCTCTACTCAATTAGGTAAATATATAGATATAAAAGTTAGATTGTTTTGTATTCTAATAAATAATTGGAGAACATAATGCTTAGATTCAGATACCTAAAACATTGGCTCAAAGGGGAAAATCTTGGAAGCACATAAATCTTCATAGAGAATTTTCCTATAGGTCTTGACAACATAAATTAATTATGTGGATATTTAAAAATTAATTAAAAATCACAATACTTTTCCTAAGCAAAAGAGAATTCAAATTTCCACATAATTTATTTAAATTAATTGATTATATGTATGGGATTAGAACCATGTTATTAAGGAAATTAAAATTACCATACTAATTCTATTTTGCCTGATTTTCTTATCGCAGTTTTCATTTGCATGTATAAATGTAGAATGACAAAGAAAACTTCATTCAGTTCAACACTATATTTTGTAAACCTCCATAAATATATGGACAAAATCTTGATCTCTTTTTTGCAAGAAGAGTTGAATTCAGTAGAAAATAGTTGCTCTTACTTTATAAACAAGTGTGCAACCATTAGCTATAATAACTCCAAAGACCCTCCATGTCATAATTGTTATAATACTTATAGATCCTATTGCTAGTGTCAGTGTCCTCACACTTCCATCAGTGATCAAATTGCTCTTTTGCATGCATATTAGGTGTCTCATTCGATCAGCTGCATTCCATTAGGTCATGGATCAACTGATGGTAGTGGTTTCATGTCAGTTTCCCTCATGACATCCATTTGCTGACCTGTTTACACATTTTTTTTAGTCATTCACAGTCATCCTGTTTCATTTCATGTATAACAACTAGTCCTAGGGTTTAGTCCCATTAGGTCTTAGGGTTTGTCAATCATGCTCAAATAAAGAGGTCATAAAAGTTCATAAAGTCATCAGTTTACTTCTGATATGCTTAATAAATTTTTTCACCTCAAAATAGAGTTTTGAGGTGAAAACAGAGTATTGTTCTATTTTTGTAAAATTTCATGTAATTTAATTGTTTCTATATGTAATAAGCACTCAACAGCTATTCCTGGTCACCTTGCCAATTCCTACCACTACAAAAGCAAAAGCATCAAGACATCAGTCCATCAAATTGCCAAGAAAAAGAGTCAAACTTCAAACTGAAAAATAGAGTTTTTATAAAAGTGACTAAGACTTTAGAAAAGTGGGTTGGAAATGAACAAAAATTAAAGTGTATGGCATATAAAGCAAATTCATGCTAGCAAGTCATTCCATCATGCAAAAAGTCAAGTGGAGAGCCAAAATCGCGTTTTGAGGGAATATTGAGCAAAGGAGGAAGATAACCTGAAATTTGCAGCAAGTTTATCTGGCGCTGTGCATCAGAGGGTCGGCGCTGCGCATCAGAGGGGTGTTGTGCATCAGACAACTTTTTCCTATGTAAAAATACACTAGCGTTACACATCAGGCAGGCGTTGTGCATTGGCCTCAGTGCGCTGCGCATTGGCTAGTGAGGGTTCAAAATCACACAAATTCATCTCAAATCCTCCCAAATGCTGCATTCACCTCCTAACAAGTAAGTGTCAATACATCCTAAGCTGAAATAAGGTTTTACATGTTTGGTTCATGATTTTTGCTTTCTAAAGGTCAAACTCTAGCTTGCCTCTATACTCTATTTCACATCATTGCAAAACCACAGTCCCTTGTCCCTTTTCCCAACTTCATTGCACTAAAACTACCCTTTCATTCTACTATCCCTTTCCCTATTTTCCCTAAGAAACTAATCCCCTTTATCAAACCCTAACTCCCTCATACATTAAAACCATAGCTCCCCGAATCCTTCCCTTCATCCCCCTACCCCATCTCATTACTATTGTTCCGTTTACAAAATCTCTTCATACTCAACTTTTGTTCCCACCTATTATCCATTATTCACCATATCATCACCATATCCATTATTCTAATAGAGACAAGCATGGAAAGAGGCAGTGAATTAGATTTTGAAGAGGACACGCTTAGTGATAGCTCAAGAGAAAGAAATTTGCAGCAAAGGAGATCTCACAAAGGTGGAAAAATCATTAGGGAGGAACCTATCAGCATGAGTGAACTCCTTGCTTGCCCACTAGCCACCACATGTTTCAGATATCAGTCCTGTTTTGAGTTTTGTGAAATGGTTGAGAGGGTCAAATTTCACCACGAGTTAGCAAGGCAGTTTGTGATAAACATGGATAACAATATGGTACATCTTGTTGGGGTAAACTTCACTCTTTCACCAACTATCATTCTATAAGCCACAAGAATTCCAGATGTAGGGGAAAAGTGGAACAAAAGGCAAAATATTAGTAAGCAACATTATGAGCCTTATGTCAAGGCCAAGTACCATGGAAAACTAAGCAGGGTGTTTCCTTTTAAGTTCCTAGAGGATAGATATGTTCCACTCATGAAACTTATCATTAAATACTTTACATGTGAGGGTAGGCTCTCCAGACTTTATGCCTATCTCATCAGATTGCTCATGCACTTCACCAGAGTCAGAATGATGAGAATCCCTTATTTCATATGCAAAAACATAGAGAGGATGATAGTGATTGCAAAGAGAAAACCATATCCACAGAAACTCAATAGCATTTATCATTTTTCTATCATCAAAATTATTGTTTTGCATCAGCTCACTCAGTTTGGAATGCCATGGGAAACTTTCATTGCCCATGAGTGCTTCAAGGGGCCTCAAATATTTTCAGATCCCCAAGAGGAAGGTGAACCTTCCGGGCAACAAAAGGAGCCTGAAAATAAAACAGAGGAGGTTCCTGTGTTTGTCACCTATGAGAGAGGCACAAGGAAGCTTTTTTTTGCTGCCAGGCGAGTACTATCTCCACCGGGGGTGGAAGGGGTCTCGTTTTCTTCACCAGACCACAGGCAAATGCTATCTCCACCAGGGGTGGAAGGGGCTTTGCCTTCTTCTCCAGCTATACAGGTTGGCCAGTAGTCAAAGAGAAAAGACAAAGGGAAACAAAAGATGCATGAGGAGAGCCCTCTTGAAAGGCAAGATAGAGAGATTATTTTGATTGAGGAGGATGTCACTAATTTTGGCTCTCAAAGCTCAAGACTCAAGGACATGATTATCAAAGAGAAGGAGGCTGAAATAAAAGCCTTATCACTTAACCTTGAGAGGGCCAAATGGATCATCAACTTTCTTGAGCAGGAAAACAAAAAATTGACAGATAAGCAAGCTATTATGGAGCTGCAGATGATTAGGGAAGATAGGCAAGAGGCAAAGAAAGCAAATATCGAGATGACCTCCCTTGAGCAAGAAATTGAGAATGACCAAGAGACATGGATGGAAAGGGTGAACATTCATCTTGAGAAGTTTCTTGAGAAAGCCAACAAAGAGAAGAGAATGCTACGACATATGGCCTATCACTACCTAACCTGGAACAAGATTTGCAAAACAAGGGTAAAGAGGCTAAAAGCCAAACTAAGGAGAGCCTTGAGGGCTAAGAAAGAACATGATAAACTCAAAATCTTGGCTGAAGCTTCATTAGCTCAGCAAAGCACTTAATGAGGTTGCCTCTTACCAAATTTGAGGAAATTTTGGAAACTTTTTGTCATTTTGCATTTTTGAAAATAGAAACACAGGAAATTCCAGTTGATGCGTAGCGCCACCAACACTGCGCATTGAATTGGTGCATCCTTTTGAAAAGTGGCTTATAGATTTGGATTTATCATCAAAATATAAGAAAACCCAAAAAGTTTCATCAATTTTTGAGAAGATCTTGGCCACCAAAAGGGCAAAAAACACTCAAAAAATGCCCTCTCTATAACTTTTTGGACCCACAGGAAGCAGTCTTGGGAGAAATGATTTTTAAAGGGGCAAATCAACTCTAAATTAGGAAATTCAAGATGTTCCAGAAACTATACAAGCAGATATTTCCAACAAACTATCTTGGGCCTGATTTGGTGAAGTGGAAGGCCTCCAAAGGCAGTCTTGAAGCATCGCTGCGCATCAGGCTCAGGGTGTTGCGCATCAAGTAGATTTTGCCAATTTTTCCTAAAACTCAAAATTTCGCCCAGATTCTTCCATGGTTGACTTTTCTTCTTGTTTAGGTAAATGTATGCATGGTAAATGATTTATTGATGTAAGTATAGATGAAAATCACCTCATAGGGTAGATACATCAAGTTCCAAGTGGTTTTGAGCTGTAATGAATTGGTTTCCTAAGTTTTAGAGGCAAGTTGTTCCACTGCCTACTTTTGTGTTCCTAGTTTAGATATGGTTGGAACGACCCCTTTTCTCATGGATTCGACCCTGATAGCTAGCATGAGTGGTTTCCTTGCCTATATTATGTAATTTCTTAGTCATTTGTAAAGGTTGGACTTTGGTAGAAGTGGTGGCACTCATTGAACATTTGTATCAGTAGTTTGGCAAGGAATAAAACTAGGTTTCACAGCTATTTTTGTGGGATTCTTGTGACAGTGAGTTTATGTATTGTTTCTTCTTTGTAATGAGTTTTTCTTATGTTTTATATGTATCCAAATCCATCTTTCTCTTCTAAAACTAAATGAATCAAGGTGAATGGACAAAATACACTGTTGTGCTTTGTCTTGGGAATGCATTTGGTTTTCAATGTTTTCAACTATTTGAAGAGGATTCATAGTTTCTTTATGCCCTCCTCAACTCCTCAGCTATCTTAATCTACCATCTTAATCCATTTCTAGTACATAAACCCTTGTCTACCTCACCCCATAGAACATGACTATATCCCTGAGTTGATTTCCTAGACCCAATTTGCCTTCTCCAATTGATCCAACAACCAAAACCTAAAAATCAAACCAGAAACCCTGAGCTACTATACCTAGCCTAAAATCTACATTAAATTCAGTCATCTCAAGCCCTAATTTCCAATATCCTAATTGAGATTGACAAGGAGAGAGCCCTCTCCTGACCTGGTAGGGCTAGCTACCAGTTTAAGTGTGGTTTGATGCTACCCTAGACCTGCCTTCCTTCAGCCTGAGGTAGATCCAGGCCCTAACACCTATCACTATTAATTCATGATATTATTAAACTTAATATTGGTAATGGTTGATTTTAAGGTTAATGGTTGCATACTTGTTTGTAAAGTGGCATATTTTAGTTTGGAATCAACTAGTATCATTCTTTACTTAAGCCAACCTGCCACAAATCACTCTATGATGTAGAGTTGCTTTACTTCTCTACTCTACATCAAAATGATTTTTAATTTAAAATCAACCAATTATTCTTTTGATTTGTTTTAAGTTTAAAATTATAACACGACTTCCAAAGTAGGCTCCATTGCATGGTCTCTCTTATAAGGGGATTGTGTATAGTTTTTTTAACAAGACTTACAATAAAGTACTTTTAATATTTCACAATTAATTTTAGTTTTAATTTGATTGTTGATTTGGTTATTGATAAATTTTGATATAAAAAATAGATTTTAAAATAGAAAATATCTTATTATTATTAGTTACAAAGGAATAATTAGATTCAGATTCAATAAATCATATGTGTTATGGCCATTTTGTTTTTCTTCTTATGATAAATATATGAAAATTTTTAATATGAGGAAACTTTTTTAAGGAAAACTTTATTGGTTAAGGGTTAATTGATTATTAAAACACCACTCTTGAAGTGAAAAATTTTAAACATAATGTTCTTTCATAGGAAATACAAATATCTAAAACGTAAAAAAAAATAAAAAATGAATTGAGGGATAAAGAGGAATCCAAATTCCAACTCTAACCAGGTCTAAGTTAAAGACATAGAGGGGCTTTACTTTATTGTTGTCACGTGAAACTTAGATGGCAACCTAAACATATTTTTGGGAGGGGGCATTGAAATATTTAATTTTGTTGTTGTTGTTGTTGTTGTTGTTTTTTTTAATTCTAAATTTAGTAAAAAAAAAAAAAAAATTATTGTTTTTAATGGATTTAATGTCTTAAAAACTTTTGGAATGATCATATAGATTATAATAGTCAAACTTTATTATAAAAATTTCCATGAAATTTTAAATAAAATATACAAAATATATATATATTAATTTTTTTTAATATTTAATAATTAGGTGGTCCTTCCTTTCTTTAATATAAAATATTCTAAAAAAAAAGTTTAAAATATTTAATAATTAATCTAGGTGTTTTCTTTCTTCAGATTTTTGTTAAGCATTGTAGAGTAGCTTAGTCCCGACACTCAAGTTAAAAATTATGCTCTAACAAAAATTATATAAAAATTATAAACTATATTTGGCAATGAAAAATTAATAATAATCAATAAACAAATTGAATCTTATAGTCTTGATTTCATAGGAATTAATAAAACTAGATGTAAGTGGATAAAATTATTGTTTGCTTAGGCACACAGACTTGCATAAATTTTGGTGGGTGCTAACCACTAGTAAGTCTACACATTTACAATTCTGCTCCTACATAAGTACCAAGAAAACACAAATAACTTCGTGTTGATGCCTCTAAAATCCTAGCACCAACATTGGCTATAACCACCCGGTCCGGACCTTAGTACAACTCCTTTTCCGTTTGGTGTGGTGGCTTTGATTGGATATTATGGGACTAGTTTCCCATATAATGAATGGTTTGATGGATGATTGTTTTATAATGTATAATAAGGATGATAAGTGCTTTAACCTATAACTCAAAAATATACAAATATACTTATCTAACCCGGGTAATGTATTAACAATGCGATTTCTGATTATTTCTAACAGACAAATAATCATATAGATGAATTAATGATCGATAGAAAGATGCATTCATAGATAATGATTACTTTGTTTAAGAAATTAAACAAAGTAATTATAAATAAAACATATCGCATTCATAACAATGTATATCACTGACATATATCTTTAAAGTATAACAATTCTAAATCTTTAGAAATGACATGATAAAGAATCTTCAACAATAGCAACTTTTAAAAGGAATGCTCCATCACATAAGGAAACAAGACAAAAGAACAATGATAGAAATACCACATGCATTTGAGTCTTTCCAATGCAAATAACACTCTGATTCCACTTTCTTATTTGAGATAACTTCTAGGAGATACAAAAGTGCAGGTCTTGAAAAATTTTCTCCACAAAAATGTAGAACCTTGATCCACTACTGATAAAAAAATATATAAAAGTGTAACTTCTCAAATCAAGTTTTTTATGAAAATTGAGGACCCTTTCTTCAAATATATGAAAGGGTTTAAATAATAAAAATAAAAACTAACTGTCAATAAAAATCGCTTTGAGCTGTTGAAACTGCAAACATGAAAATATGGGATTTGGTTTATGAAAATAATAGTGCGATAGCCTTTTAACTGATTCATTGTATCTACTTCTTCTCTTATACTTGCAACTGACAAATTGAGAGCATTTACTAAATTTCCGGAGGATGACTCAGCCTGGAATGTAGTTGAGCTATGTACGTAGCATCTGAAAGTTCGGGAACCATGAGATTGACAGCATCAGCAAGGCATTTGGTGGCCATCTGCTGGCTGTGCGGCTTGACTAGGAAAAACCAAAATGCATCCCAAGTCAAGTTTTTCACTTTGCCAATTTGTTCTTCTCTACTGGCCAGATCTTGTCTCCATTGATCTTCTAGTGTTTTTTCTTTCGAGAGCTTTCCTAGAGAGCAATCAGAGATCAAGTTAGTTCCATATAAACTGTCATTTACCAACTCAATCACACTGTTCATTGTAGCCCTAGCTCTGGAAGTAGCTCTTTCGGCTTTTGTTAACTGTGATTCCCACTCCGAAAACAAGATTCCTTTGTGTGCTTCTTTTATTTTTGGTAGATTAGCAGCCATGCCTTCTTCTGAACTTTGCCAAGAGAGAAATTTTGTTACCTTATCATCTGTGTTTTCAAATTCTAGCCTGGTGTCAACTGCCTGTTCAATGGGTGATGCAGTGATAGTGGACAATGGGTCAACCAATGATATTTTATGGCAAAGGATATTTAGTTGCCGAGATAAGGCTTTGGTCACTTCAAGGGCTTCTTTCTTGAATTCACCAATCTTTGAATTTATCTACCTGCAATTACAACTATGCAACTTGTTCTTCTTTAGCCTTCTTATCGTGCTGAATTGCCACTTGAAGCTTGTTGAGTTCTTGAGAAAACTTTTGTTGTTTCTGGAGAGTGTGTTGATCGATCTTTTGTTTCTCCAGATTTAACTATTCTTTTAGTTGCTAATTTTGTTGTTTTTGCTCTACTAGTTGTTGCTCAAGCTATCTGATCTTCTGTTGTTCCACTTCCATTTGCTCTTCGAGTTGGGTGATCCTTAGATCCTTTTGCTTGATCAGTTGCCTAACTTTGGAAGCTTTGTCCATTTTAGAGGCTCTATAGGCACCTGCATATTGAGATAACTTGGTTAAATTGTCAGAAGGATTTACTTCTGAGTCTTTCCATACCACATTCATTAGTTCATCTTGAGGAGTTGAGAATGGTCCCTGGTCAATTTTTCTCTTTTTCCTCTATCTTTTGACCACAACCCTATGCTTTGGACTGTAAAATAAATCCAGGGGTGGTATTTCCTCTACCTTCAATACAATCTCTTTGGAAGGGTTCTCTGGAATTATTTCAATATCATGCTGAGTGTTAACTGTGCCGACTGCCCCTTCAATTGGAATATTAGTAACAATAGGCTCCTATGTTGCGGGCGATTTTGGCATAATGATGTTTTGGGAGTCATTCTGGTTCTTGATCATTTGATCGAACTGCTCCCATTCCTTGATTAAGCTGGAATCAATATGCACATCGGTATCTAGGAGCTCGCTGGTCTTTTCATTTGTCTACTCCTTTTTGGGACTTTTCTCCTTTTCGGGACTCTTCTCCTTTTCAAGACTCTTCTCAGTAGTTTGTTCTTCACTGTGGCCTTCTTGCTACACCATAGGGGTAGTGTTCAATAAATCCAGAGGTAGTGTTTGTAACCTCTGTGTCCTGAACTACATAAACTTATCTATCCCCCCTGCTCCTAATTTGATCTTTGCTAGATGTTTTACCCATGAAAATGACTCAGTCGAAGAGAACAAGTCATCATAGTCATCTTTCTCATGTTCAAATTTGGCAAGTTTCACCTGAGTGGTAAAGTTGTAAGCCACTGCTTTTGGATCATACTGTCTCTTAGGAATGACTGCTAACTTTAGAATTTTTATCTTCCCTGCTTCTTTCTTTGCATGTTTGAAATCATGCAGTGAATAAGTACCACATCGGAGGGGAAATGAAGGCCACATTTGTTTCTTGGACTCTTTGAGGTTCTTGGACATTCCTGTTTCTATTATCTGGTAAGCTATTTCTCTGGCCAATAGCTTATCAAGAATGTACAAGGGGAGAACATGTGGATTTGTGGTGCTGCCAAAAAGTCTGACATAGGTGAACTTTTCTTCACTGAACCAACTGTCGATTGATGTTAGGTCAATGCTGGCCTCATCGGATAACCGAGGAGCAGGTTTGTTGAATGTGGCCTGATATACAGGTAAACTAAAACCATGGAAAATTCTATATATATGATCTTTATAATGGGCCTTCTACAAATACTTATGATAAATGTGAATAGGATTTGGGTCTTGAGGAGTCCATTTCCAACCTAGAATGGGGTAGTCAGAATTGAAACAGATGGTATCCATGATGTAGGCGCTCATATAGAATGGGGGTATTATCCGGGTAGTTACAAACCTATTTCTTCTATAATCAAGGATTTGGTTGGCCATTTTATCTAATAAAATGGTTTCCCAATCCATGATATAAGAGTTGATTACTGCTTCCATTAAAGGCACCATTTCTATGGAAAACCTAGCTGAATCAGAGACTCCAAAGAGTCTACATATCATAGTGTCAACATAGCAATAGGGAGATGCTAAGGAGTCTACGAAGTACATACCAAAGGATTCATGCTTATGCTTGTTTGGAAAATGTCTCCATTTCTTGATAGGGTCCAACTCTACATCGTTCTCCTTGGAGAAAGCTTCTAAAAATGCTTTGTTGTAATGTTTCTAGGGGTCTGGCAAATGATACATCTTCTTGATATCTTCTGCCCTGAATGTCCTGAACATCCTTCCATTGGCTATATAGAATGCTCTGTCAGTTATGTTGATACTCTCTATTACCCATCTCACCAGGTCATTGTATGGTAACACTTTCACATGGGCTTCTATTTTGTGGAGGAAGGAGCTGGCTAAATCGTTAAGAGTATTTTCTGATTTATCAGTTGAACCAGTCGTTGCTCCTTCTTCTTCAATTTCAGTTGGATCCTCGGCTTCGAGTAGATTATATATGCCCTCCCATGAAGTCTTGCCAAGGCATGAACAAGTAGTATCAGCTATCAGTACCAACTTTTCTTGTTCATCTTTCGCTATGATGGGGACTTTTTCTTTTTGAGATTTCTTAGACATTTTTGCTGGACTGATGATTTCAGATTCACTCTGCAAAATGAAACAGATGGATGTAACAGTGGAAAAACTTGTTCAAAGCTAATACACAGCACACAGGACTAACAACAATTAAGCGTAATAGATGCTACGGATCTATGATATGTTAAGCCACCACGGATGAATTTCTTGAAGGATTCAACCATAACTGCTTATTAATGATTTCCCCATAACTTCCAACGTGAAACTTTAATGTCGTGATGATATGTCGCATCACAAATTTATAACGGTCCTTTTTAGAATGGGTATCATGACTTCCCGATCGACGATTAGCGATAATCGCATATCGTAGATTGGGAGTTACAAGTGCCATGCTTAAATGGTTCCTTTGCATGGTTGCGATTGTGATCAGTGGTGAGCTGGCATGGGGAGGTGGCATGCTTTAAAATTGATAAATCGTTTAAATTTTCTTTATAATTGACTTATAACTTTAAACCGCACATGTTCGTAATACTTCATGTTTTTCCTTTATTGAAAGCGCGCTACACGATAATGAAATCGCATCGGAAGATTTCAAAGGGGCTTTTGGGACGTGTTTTATGATTTTAGTGATGCGCGATTGCGATCGGCTTATCACATCGGAGGTTTTCTATGGAACACTTGGGACGAATTCTTGATGAATAGTGATATGAAATTTCCGATAGAGTTATCGCATCGATGGATCTCAATGGAACACTTTAAGTTCACTATTGAAATAAAGGATGTGCGCGATGCGACATATTCCTTTTATAATTGTTTTCCTTCAATAAAGCTTTATGATAAGGTTTTATTATAATTCAAATCGGATCGGTCCTTATCAAGAGGACTTTCATGGGTTCGATAGATTTGCAAATTGCGATTGCGATTTAACCTATCCTAAAAGCAAATTTTATATAACCTATTATAAAAATTTATTTTCAAATGTTTTATTGATTTTATTTATATTCTAAAAGGGGACCCATTTCTTATTAAAGTTTTATATGAAAAATTTTGAAATGGGGAGGGTTGTTGTATAGCACAACAATTGGCGATTCACTGGGAGAAACAGTTATCTCTGAAAAAATAATGCAATATCTAAAACTTTCTTAATTGGAAACAATTGAGGGCAAAGAAAACTATCTAAGAATAGTTAAATAAAAAATAACTCTGAATAAAATGACAATTTTTTGTAATTTCTTTTACAATCCTTTAAAAATAAAAACATTTTAGGTTTCTTCAAGCTTTGATTGGTTGATAAAGATAAAGTAGGGGGCTCCTCCAACTTAGCTTTTTAAATTTACTCTTTTGTCACAGGTAGTGCCTCTACTGCCAGCAAACATCTATAGTCTCGACAGGGTTACCTTTTGACCATCAATCATTCATTGTCCCATCCATCTAAGAGTATAACTTTTGAAAGATAAATTCAAAAAGATATGTTTACATATAATTTTTTATTTTATATTATTTTATTATTTTTTTAAGATAAAAAGCCATTGTCCTGGTTTGGGAGCCAGCTGATGACAATGCCATTCACTGGTTATAATTGAACTGAACAAGCTGGCTCGTAATGAGACCCCTTGTCTTATGATTATAAGCCATTACCCTGTTTTGATATGCAGTATTGGTAATGTCAGTTTAATTAGTTCCCTATGATCATGGTAAGCAGGCTCATGATGAGACCTCTTATCTTTTATATCAGACATATTTTAGAATTACACTCTGAAAAATCATAAACTTAGTGGATGGGGTGAATGACTTTCTCCTTAAGAGTTTATGGATGACAATTTTTAGAGTTATAGATGCTAAGTTTGGAAAAGTCTTTACTTTTTACAAATAACCTCTCTTAACTTTATAAAACTTAGAATGATTTACAGTATTTTCAAGGTTTTGGAAGATTTTACAAATTTTAAAGAGGTTCTCAGAGTTTCATGTTTTATTTAACTTTCCAAAACTGTAATCATTTCCTTAAAAGTTTCCACCTATTGAAAGCAAGTATTCACAATATTCTCTTAAAGAGATTTTCAATAGTAAAAGGGCAATGGAAGACTATTTACAACATTATTTTCTAAAATAAACAAACTTGCATAAAGAATATTTACAGGTAAGAAGGGGTTACCTCCTTAAGAAAAGAATTTCTTTAAGATAAGCCCATTCACAGGAAGAGAATCTCTCTTTCTTGATAAATATTGCAGTATGAATGTTGATGAGCCTATATTTTCAATGATTTGAAATGGTCCAAGCCACATCTTTTGAAATTTGGTATGTTTACCTTTGTCTTCATGTGCTTTGTCCCATTTCAACATGAGATCACCAATTTCTAATGTTTTTGAGACGGTAGAACTTGCATCAAAGGAAGATTTAATGGCTTGTTGATGTTTAGCATGAGTGATTTTGACCTTCTCTCTTTCTTCCTCCAATTTGAGGATTTGATCAAATCTTAATTGAATAGAGGAAGAAGGATTTTCTTCGATAAATTGTACTATGGCTAGAGATGGGAGTGCTAAGTTTGATGGTATTACAGCTTCTTTCCCATACACTAAGTTAAAAGCAGAAGTACCTATTAAGACCTTCTGAGTTACACGATTTGCCCATAATGCAAATATTAAAGATTTATTCCAATTCTTTTGATTTTGATCAACAGTTCTTTTAATAATCTTAATGAGATTCTTATTAGTTGACTTTGCCAAACCATTACCTTAAGGATAGTAATTTGCAAAATATTTTAATTTAAAACCTCTCTTAAGAGAAAATTCAACTAAACTACTCCCAGAGAAATAAGATGCATTATAAAAAATAAGAGCATTAGGTACACCAAACCTGGTAATGATGAATTGATCAATGAATTCAATGATTGCCTCAAAATTGGATACCTTTAATGGAATTGCTTCTACCCCCTTTGTGAAGTAATTTGTGGCTGTAAGGATGTATATGTGTTGCTTGGAAGAATGTGGAACAATCTCTCCTATGATATCAAGCCCTCACTGTTCAAATGGTTGCTCAATGTTTACTGGCTGTAAAGGAAAGGCTGGTTTCCTTTGTCTCCCACTAGCAGTTTGGCATATCTTGCATTTCCTGACATAATCATGGGCATCTTTAAACAAAGTGGGCCAATAATATCCAACATGTATTATCTTGTGGACTATAGTATCTCCTCCAAAATGTCCACCAGTTGGACCATCATGTGATCCTTGCAAAACCTTTTGTGCTTCAGTTTTTTCAAAGCATCTTAATAAAATTGAATCATAATTTCTTCTAAATAACACATCATCAATGATTTCGAAGTGTTTTGCTTTTAATCTTAAGGAACATTTGTTTTTGTAACTGAAATCAGGAGGAGCATATCCATTTTTCAAGTAAAATATCAGATCAGCATACTGAGATTCAAAATTTATGATACTTATCTCGTTCACTTGAAGAGTATTATATGAATCTTCATATTTTGGAATATTAGAAGCTCCTGCTAATAACCTACAAAAACCTTGTCCTCTCACAATTTTCGTTGGTTTAATATCAATATCATACTCTTGTAAGGTTGTTACCCAATTAGCTCTCTTCTCTCCTACTTCCCTTTGAACTAGCAATTTCCTCATTGCAAAAAATGGGACTATTACTTTTGTGTGTGTTTTTAGGAGGAATGGTCTAAAGTGTTTGATAGATAAACATAGAAAAAGCTTGTTTTTCAACTTAGAAATAGTTGAGTTTAGCACTTTGTAAATTAGAACTGAAGAAGGATATAGGTGCTTCTACTTGTTGGTCATTGATCTATGTTACAACAACATAAGATGCTTCAGTGGCCAAAGTATACAAAATAAAATGACTAGAAAAATTTAGAGTATTCAATGTAGGAGCATTAATGATTGCTTGTTTGATCGATTCAAAAGCCTCTTTTTCATTATGTCCCCATTTTAAAACTGAATTTTTCTTAATCATAGTTTGCAAAGGCAAGACTATATGAGAAAAATCAAGAACAAATCTTTTTACAAAATTTATCTGTCCCAAAAATGATTGCATTGATTTCTTGTTATGTGACAAAGGAATATCAGAAATCTCTTTTATCTTGTCAGGATCAATATATATGCCATCTTTGGATACAATAAACCCTAAGAGTTTGTCTTCATTAAGAGTGAAGAATGATTTCTTGGGATTTAGAGAAATCCCATACCTTTTACATCGTTCAAAGATCTGTTTTAAATCATGGATATGATTGGCCCTTTTCTTGGAAAAGACAGTTATGTCATCTAAGTAAACAACATCTGACCTATTGATCAAACCTTTGAAGGCTATATGCATGGCTCGCTGGAAGGTAGCTCCAGCATTTTGGTGAGCTCCAGTATTGTAGCAATAATGCTACACTCCTGGGGCTTCCTGTCTCTTAATTTTATCAACCCGGTAGTTCGTACAAACTTGGAAGCGACGGTGCTGTATGCACAAGTACTAGCTCTTGTCGCAGCTGTCACTTGGTCAGCTGGCACAAGTCCGCTAGGGCTCAAGCCAACTTCTATAGGCTCTCAGAAGAAGCTTGTTAAATGATGGACGAAAGCTAGCTCAAAGAAGACTAATCTACTTGGCAAAAATGAACTGAAAGCAAATCAAAACATGGAAACCCTAGGAAACCCTAATTTAACTAGTCTAACCTCTATGATGCAAAGAATGTGAAGGAAACTTCTACCAATGATGCCATTACTTCTAATAAGTGAAAATGCATGAATCTAATCTACTTGCATCTTAAAAGACATGTTTTTTTATTGTTTCTTTAAGTGGATGGAGTGATTGTGATTTTGTGCTTATTAGGGTTTGGTTGTGCAGATGTGATGCGGAAGGAAGGAAAGCTTGGGAAAGGTTGGGGAGGCTAGGAGAGGTCCCCAGAGATCCTTAGCATCAGTCCACAAAGGTTCCTCACGTTCAGAGGCTCAGCAACCGAGTGAGTGGCCTCCTACAGGATGTCTGCAGGGGATTCTACAGGAAACGCAGGGGTTTCTACAGGATGTTCTGTAATTCTTCTACAGGATGTTTACGAATTGGATTTTTGAGGATGGATGGTTGATGGAAGATGCATGGATGGTTATGGAGGTAGGATGGGGGTCTGAAGTGACCTAGGAACTGATGGATGGAGTGGTGAGATGATGTGTAAAGTTGACTTGGCTTGAAGGTAGTTGAGACAACAATGGGGAAGAAGGTAAGGTTACTTGGCAAAAGAGAAGATGGGAGATGAGGGAACAGACTTGGTGATGGAGGAGCTGATCTGAACGAGGCTCAAATGAACGAGGAGGTGATGAAGATGCCCTGCATAGTGGTTGCTTGATCAAACCAACTACATCTTGCATGCAATCGAAATATCATGTGATCTATCTAACAAGTTAGTGAAATCGGTGGACAACAACCTTATTCATGAAAAGAATCACGTACAACCTGTGAACAAAACATTACCAAAGAGATGTAAACGCATGAATAACTCCTACCAATCTATCTTAAACATAAGAAACTACTTTAACCATCGAAAACAACCTAAGTAACACAGCATGAATTAAATCTAAAGAGCAGATTTTTTCTCAAGAACGCAGCAAACACACATAAAGAGAAACAAGGGAGGTACTGGGCGCTTGAGATGGGCCCAACCCCAAGAGCTACAGCCTCCCATGAAAGATTTAGAGCTGGTGCAAAGCTGGATCCATCTTTATTAATCAAGAAATGAAAAGTACATCAAAACTGTCCACAAGGCGAACTTGAACATGAGCTGAAAGCAAAGCTAATCTATTGCATAAAAATCGAACTACAAACTAGCTAACTAATGGCTAAAACAAAATGACTAACTAGCTACAAAATGACTAACCACTAGATAACCAAAATGAGGCCCCAAGCCTTCTTATTTATACAATTTTGAGGACCCAACAGTCCTCCTAAAAGTTAGGGACTTGGCTGCCCAAGACTTGTAGTTAACAGCAGTCCAACTTGACTTGCTTGGCTGCCCTTGAGCTGATTGATTCGGTGGCCCTTGAACTCCGAGCTGATGGTGGAGAATTCGAGGTAAGGGTCCATAAATGAGGGGGACACCTTCCTACAAATCCTCTAGCTTGTTCTCCCACGAATTTCGCTGCCAAGTGCTCATTAAGACCTTCAAATTTGTCTCCAAGTTGACCAAAAAGGCTACACAAAGCACCCATTAGACTTGTTGGCATAATGACTAACCAAATTCACTCTATTAACATAAAAATAATCAAAAACATGCAATAAACAAATGAGAATGGTGGACTAAGCCAAGTTAGGAGGTTGAATGAGCCCAAATAATTGTACATTTTTGGGGCTCATCATCACCCCCCTACTGAAAGTGTTGCTCATCCTCTGAGCAACCAAATCTCTCCCCTTGTCTTTGATGGCCTTGGTGACTTCCTTGGCTAGCATCTCGGCCGATTTCTCCTTTGGCTTCCCGCTTTTCAGACTTTCCTGTAGAAACTGTTCACTGGCTTCCTGTAGAAACAGTCCTCTGTCTTCCTGTAGAAACAGTCCTCTGTCTTCCTGTAGAAACAGACAGCACCACTGTATCTTGCTTGGCTGTGGGCGATTTTCCTTTCAGCTGGGCTGTGGCAGCCTTCATCTCCTCCTCCTTCCTGCTCTTCTTCCTCACTGCCTGCTGCTTGTAACTCTGAACATGTAACCCGCTCATTGTTCACTGCCTGCTGCTTGTAACTCTGAGCTAGTGTGATTTGATGATTTGCTTCCATTAATTAGGGTCATAGCACAACATAAAATTGGAGCAATATGCCTGGTTGACCTCCATGGCCAAGCTAGGAATGTTTCCAAAGCAGAAGATCAACAAAATGCTATATGAATCACCTGCCATAATGTGGCAGCTTTCATGGATGCCCAAAGAACCCATGGGAATATGGAGCTAGGGAAACATGCGGCAGAATGCGTTTTTATTTGGACTCGTTGTATCAGCAACTTATGTGCTGCTATAAAACATTTATGCTGCAGCTGGCAAGTAGACTTATGTAACAAAGGTAAGAAATATGAGGAATGACAATGGGTGAACCTAATTGCAGTGAGGATTTGATGAAGCCAAAACGTGTGACCATTTTGCTTTTGCTGCAGAGGATGACATAAATTGCACAAGTTAACAACCAATTTACGAAATCAAGCCTTCACACCCATGTATAGGTTCACCATGCGTTGCTGACTTCTAAGTTTTCTGCATGCATTGCTAACTTCTAAGTTTTCAGCTAGCATCTCCTGAAGCAGCATAGAGGCTATTTGCTGCGTCCTCATAGCCATTCCAATCTTCTTCTACCAGAATCCTATGAATATATTGATCCACATGCAAAACTTCAAGAGCTTCATTTTCAATTTGAAATCAGTGGCTTACAGTCTTAGCTAAACGTGACACACCATACTTATGAACTCGTACAACGGGCATCTCCATGCTTTCTGGACTGGTTGGCCATTTTAGAAGAGCTGTGAAAGCACCTGATTGGTCTTCTGATAGTGGTATTGCAAGAGGAATTATACCCCTGTATAGCATAAGGAGGGACAAGTTTTTCACCCTTAGCCATATGATAATTGTCCATCTTTCTTCAAGCTCCAAACTTGATGAAAAACCTTAGGCTTCTCTGCTCGGGAAGATTCTGCTGCACTTTCCTGTAGACGACATCCTATAGAAACACCTGTAGGATGTCTCTGCGCCTTTGAATGATCTTTTCATGCGGGAGAATTGTTAACAAGCCCAAAACTTGATGAAGGACATGAGTTTAACATTTGCAAGTGTAAATGAACAACGGTTAGCAAGTGTACCTGAACAACAATTACGTGAGTCTTCAGCCGGCGTTCCTTTATTCACTGTGTGATTTGTGGTGAGGTGGCAGAGACCTATGCTTAGCCCATGCAAACTGTTCGTCCCCTACAGTTCCATCTGCCTGTAATCCCTTACCATTTGTTTCACTGGAGTTTAAACTATCCATAACTGGCTGTGTTTTTTTTCAGTTTCACGTGAATGACCATGCTGCGTGACTGCCGGCTAAGTTCTTAGGGACGACAATCAGCTGAACCTTACTAATTCGTGGCTTAATCCCACCATTCCATTAATTCATGCAGTTTTCGAATTAAATTTATGCAATAGAGGAATGAGTTTGTCACATACCTCGAAGTTGAATGGCTGCCGTGAGCTTTTTGCTGCTGCCTGCTCTGATTTTGCTGTTGCATGCTTAGTTTTCCTAATTGCATATGGCTTGGCTGCTAATCCTTGATTGCGTTTTTTCATGTGCAGGTGTCCTCTGGCCGGATCTGAGTGCATGCAATCATTTCCACGTTCAACTTTGCCCGTTCAAGCTGCTGCTGCTGCATGGTCACAAAACCAGAACTTCTTTTTGCCATTTCTCCCAAACGGTAGATCGGATTGATTTGAAACTCGGGGAGCATGTTACTATCATCATCATGCATCTCCCATAGCAAATTCGTGATCAATGGATGCACGGATTTCGAGAAAAATGGAAAATGGCTGAATATTTCAGAGGTCGATTTCTCGAAAACCGTGCATCAGAATCGGCTGAAACTACTTGGGTAGGCTACTATCACCCACGTACATCTCCCCATGAAACAAGTTTTAAAACGGATGCACGGTTATGGAGAAAATGCAAAAATGGCTGATGGTGATGGAGACTGATTTCTTGGAAACCGTGCACCGGAATTGCCTGAAACTGCTCAGGCATGTTGTCATCGACCTTGTACAATTCCCCACAAAACGATTTGTCAAATGGATGCATGGTTTTCAAGTTATGGCAAAAACAAATTTCGTTCTATGTCTTTTTGCTTCAAGGCTTCTTGCAAATTTTTGCATGGGATGACAAAATGAATTTTGGCTGTGATGCAGGTATGGAGATGATGGAGGAGGAGTTGGAAGATTGCATGAGGGCTTCTGAACCCTTGAGGAAGCTACCATGCTCGCCAAACCACTTTTTGAAATGCATGCCTAGTTTCCCACAATTTCTACAGGAAGTTCCTGTAGAAGCACAACGAGAAGCACAAGGAGGTGAAAAAATGATGGAGAAAGGCAAGGGATGGACACACAAGTGCTTGTAGGCCTAATCAACAGATTCCCACCATTAGATTCACTTTTTAAATTGTATTTGGCTCGTCCAAAGATTCTACAGGATGTTTCCTGTAGAAATACAGAGCTTCCTGTAGAAGACACAGTTTTGAGGAAAGAAGCATAATGATATGAAAAAAAATGATGGAAAAGGGGTGAGGAATGGAAACATGGATGTGGGTAGGCCTCATGGACATATTCCAAGCCTTCAGGTCCTCCTCGGAGATCAATTTGGCTTTTTTGTAAGCTTCTTGTAGAAGATACGGAACTTCCTGTAGAAGACACAAAAACTCCTTTGTCTTTGTTTTGAGTGATCCACCTGACCTACAATGTCCTTCTTGCAACCTACAATGTCACTGCTGCAACATGAAATTATTCAATGGAGATTAGCTTTTTATTTTTATTTTTCTTTTTTCTCTTTTTTTTTTGAAAAACAACTGGGGCGCCTCATGGAGGTTTTCACCCTAATTGCCTGCCTTGGGCGCCTCCAAGGGAGGTTTTCACCCAAAGATCTTATTCTCTTTTTCTCTTTTTTTTTCAACCCATTGACTGCCTCATGGAGGTTTTCAATCAATGAGCCAATCTAAGGCGCCTCCGAGGAGGTTTTCACCTTAAATTTCTATTTTCCTTTTTTCATTTTCTCTTTTTTTTTTTTTTTTTCTTCTACCCTACCCTACTTGAAAAACAAAATCATTTTCAAGTATAAGAATACTTCCAATGGAGCCATGTGCACATCGAGATTAGAGAAAAAATGATGTGAAGGCTCGGAATGCATGCTTTGACAACTATCCAACTTTCAGAGACAACATGATCTGACTTTGAAAGTACAAAACATAGCTGAGGAGGAGAGTACTGCTGCAACTTAGTGACCTTCTGAAACCATATCTCAATATAGCTTTGATATCCTTGGTCATCTTGCTGATTTGGATCATTCTTCATGTCACCTTCTATCATGACCTTCTGATCTTCCTCTTGTTGTTGATTTTTCTCTGGAATACATGGAGGATTTGATGGTAACCATGAGGGAACTCTCTCGATCTCTGATTCTGATCTCTTTTCTTCATCAAGTGCAGCCCTTGGTTCTTTGATCTCCTCTTTTGAATCTTCTTTTGCTGGATGTGATCCTTCAATGCTTTCAAGATGATCTCTTTTTTGCATTACTTTTCCTGAGCTTTGGTGAACATCATTGAGCTCACGAGGAATCATTTGCATATGTTGTGCCTCAGATTTGCAATGGGGTTGAGCTGCTCCATTGCATGGTTTTGGAAATGGAGGTACGGGTAGTTGAGTGGAGGTGTGAAATTGAGATGGAGATGGATGGCATTGTGGTTGGGTAGGCATTTGGGGTTGCCTTGGTGGAGGAGGAGGCGATGGTTGTGGATGAGCAGGTGGTGGAGGAAAATGAGTGGGATGAGAGTTGTACTGGGGCCTCCACTCCTGATAAGGTGCATTCCACTGAGGCTGTGGCTGAGCATAAGAGTGAAATGAATGAGCAACTGGTTGGGCATAATATGGATCTGTGAAGGAACAAGGAGAATATGACCAAGGAGGAGGTGTAGACCAGGAAGGATGAGCAGGGGGATCCCAAGAAGGCATGAAAGTGGCTTGATAAGGGTCATAATAGGTCTCGGGTATCCCTTGCATCTCCTGCTGGTAAGATCTAGGTCCATGTGGCCTCCTTTGGTTCATATAATAGAGTGATTCAGTGGCTCCCTTGGCTCTTTGATATGCAGCTTTGATTCTGGGCAAGGAAGGGCACTGATCTGTAGGATGGTATTCTTCACAGATGAAACACACTTCTAGAGAGTGCATTGGACATTCGTTCCAAGGATGCTTTCTAGTGCACCTAGGACAAAAAATGGCCAAAGCCCTCTTGGCTTCTTCTTGCTTCTTTTGGATCCGCAAGGTATCCAGTTGCATGGCAAGAAACTGCCTCATATCACTCTTGAAACCTTCGATCTGATTTTCAAATTCATCTTTGGACAAGGGACTGCTCCAATCATTTCTGCTTGTAGCCATTTGCTTCAGAGGAGTGTTTCTTTCTTCTTCTCCCCTAGAGGTTGTTCAGATATGTCTTGATGTCCACCCAGGGGTTCTTTCATCACAGCCATCGAAGAAGAACGTTGGCTATGTGAAGCAGTGGGGGGGTTGTGCAATCATTTTTCTAACTTATCTCTACTCCTACAAAGCATGAAATGAAATCTTTTTGGTTGTTTTTTTTTCTACTCTACTTGCAAAACTGAAATAGATTGAACTACAACTAACTATCTTGCTGAAATGAAAATGCGGAATTGAAATGAAAGCAGGAAAGGACTAATCTATTTTGCTCAAATGAAATTGCAGGAATGAAATGCTAGGCTACGCTTGCGAAATTGAAATGCTAATCTACGCTTGTAGAAATGAAATTGCGGAATTGAAATGCTAATCTACGCTTGCAGAAACGAAATTGCGGAATTGAAATTCTAATCTATGAAAGCAGGAAATGCTAATCTATGAAAGCAGGAAATGTCTATGCTACTTTTGCAGAATGGAAATGAAGTAAACTACTTAGCAGAAGGTTGTAGTAGAAAATAGAAGAATAGCAACAATCACCAATACTCTGCCGCTTCCCCGGCAACGACGCCAAAAAGATGGTGAGCTCCAGTATTGTAGCAATAATGCTACACTCCTGGGGCTTCCCGTCTCTTAATTTTATCAACTCGGTAGTTCGTACAAACTTGGAAGCGACGGTGCTGTATGCACAAGTACTAGCTCTTGTCGCAGCTGTCACTTGGTCAGCTGGCACAAGTCCGCTAGGGCTCAAGCCAACTTCTATAGGCTCTCAGAAGAAGCTTGTTAAATGATGGACGAAAGCTAGCTCAAAGAAGACTAATCTACTTGGCAAAAATGAACTGAAAGCAAATCAAAACATGGAAACCCTAGGAAACCCTAATTTAACTAGTCTAACCTCTATGATGCAAAGAATGTGAAGGAAACTTCTACCAATGATGCCATTACTTCTAATAAGTGAAAATGCATGAATCTAATCTACTTGCATCTTAAAAGACATGTTTTTGTATTGTTTCTTTAAGTGGATGGAGTGATTGTGATTTTGTGCTTATTAGGGTTTGGTTGTGCAGATGTGATGCGGAAGGAAGGAAAGCTTGGGAAAGGTTGGGGAGGCTAGGAGAGGTCCCCAGAGATCCTTAGCATCAGTCCACAGAGGTTCCTCACGTTCAGAGGCTCAGCAACCGAGTGAGTGGCCTCCTACAGGATGTCTGCAGGGGATTCTACAGGAAACGCAGGGGTTTCTACAGGATGTTCTGTAATTCTTCTACAGGATGTTTACGAATTGGATTTTTGAGGATGGATGGTTGATGGAAGATGCATGGATGGTTATGGAGGTAGGATGGGGGTCTGAAGTGACCTAGGAACTGATGGATGGAGTGGTGAGATGATGTGGAAAGCTGACTTGGCTTGAAGGTAGTTGAGACAACAATGGGGAAGAAGGTAAGGTTACTTGGCAAAAGAGAAGATGGGAGATGAGGGAACAGACTTGGTGATGGAGGAGCTGATCTGAACGAGGCTCAAATGAACGAGGAGGTGATGAAGATGCCCTGCATAGTGGTTGCTTGATCAAACCAACTACATCTTGCATGCAATCGAAATATCATGTGATCTATCTAACAAGTTAGTGAAATCGGTGGACAACAACCTTATTCATGAAAAGAATCACGTACAACCTGTGAACAAAACATTACCAAAGAGATGTAAACGCATGAATAACTCCTACCAATCTATCTTAAACATAAGAAACTACTTTAACCATCGAAAGCAACCTAAGTAACACAGCATGAATTAAATCTAAAGAGCAGATTTTTTCTCAAGAACGCAGCAAACACACATAAAGAGAAACAAGGGAGGTACTGGGCACTTGAGATGGGCCCAACCCCAAGAGCTACAGCCTCCCATGAAAGATTTAGAGCTGGTGCAAAGCTGGATCCATCTTTATTAATCAAGAAATGAAAAGTACATCAAAACTGTCCACAAGGAGAACTTGAACATGAGCTGAAAGCAAAGCTAATCTATTGCATAAAAATCGAACTACAAACTAGCTAACTAATGGCTAAAACAAAATGACTAACTAGCTACAAAATGACTAACCACTAGCTAACCAAAATGAGGCCCCAAGCCTTCTTATTTATACAATTTTGAGGACCCAACAGTCCTCCTAAAAGTTAGGGACTTGGCTGCCCAAGACTTGTAGTTAACAGCAGTCCAACTTGACTTGCTTGGCTGCCCTTGAGCTGATTGATTCGGTGGCCCTTGAACTCCGAGTTGATGGTGGAGAATTCGAGGTAAGGGTCCATAAATGAGGGGGACACCTTCCTACAAATCCTCTAGCTTGTTCTCCCACGAATTTCGCTGCCAAGTGCTCATTAAGACCTTCAAATTTGTCTCCAAGTTGACCAAAAAGGCTACACAAAGCACCCATTAGACTTGTTGGCATCATGACTAACCAAATTCACTCTATTAACATAAAAATAATAAAAAACATGCAATAAACAAATGAGAATGGTGGACTAAGCCAAATTAGGAGGTTGAATGAGCCCAAATAATTGTACATTTTTGGGGCTCATCACATTTATCAAACCAAAAGGCATTTTCTGATAAGCATATGTTCCCCATTTAGTTATGAATGTAGTTTTTAGTCTATCATCTGGATGCACCAATATTTGATTGTATCCTGAAAAACCATCAAGAAAGGACATTAACTCTGAACCAGCTACTGATTGAAGTATCTTCTCCATTGTTGGTAATGAGAAATTATCTTTTTGACATGCCTTATTGAGATTTCTAAAATCTATGCAAATCCTAATATCATGATTCTTTTTCCTTACAGGTACCAAGTTTGAAACCCATTTAGAATGTTTGACCGGGAAAATTATTTTAGCTTTCAAAAGTTTATTCAACTCTGCTTTGATTTGACTTTCCAGATTTGGGTGAATTTTCCTTAACTTTTGTTGTACAGGTTTCTCATCAGAAATCATTGGAATTGTGTGTTGAATGATAGAAGTATCATAAGTTTTTAGATCTTCATAATTCCAAGAAAAAACATTTTTGTATTTATTTAATAATCTGATGAAAGCAAATATTTCTTTTGATGTGAGTTCAAGTCCTAGATTGACATTTTGTGGTTTTGCTTCAGTGCCAAGGTTTACTAATTCAAACCTTAAAGTAGAACTTTGAAGTTTTGGATTAGTGACCTTTTTGAATCTATCTTTGATATCATAGAGATCTTCTAGCTTGACCACAGATTTAGGAATAGAATTCTCATTTAGTCTTTGTTTTAGTTGAAGATCATGATCGTTTCATCGATAATCTGATCATCATAAGATTTTTCAGAAGTCAAGAAATTTAAGATTTCTTCATCATGATTAAATACCCACCAATTGGTGACATTATCTAGGATAGATGGTCGAAAAATTAATTCAATTGAAAACCTATCTGGACTATAATCCTCAGATGGAAGGAGCTTAGAAGCAACATTAGCCAATAAATCAGTTGCTGCATTCTGAGATCTAGGAATAGGAGAAATGTTGAATGCCAGAAAATGAGTTATGAGATCTTGAACAAGGGATTGATAATGTTTGAGATGTCTTGAAAGACAATGGATAGTGTTCCTTACTTGTTTGATGACAATTTCAGAATCACCAAATACTTTCAGATATTGAATATTCAGGCCTATTGCTTTATAGAGCCCTTGAATCAATGCCTCATATTCTACAGTATTATTGGTACACTCAAATTCTAGTCTACATGATAGCATAGTTTTTTCCCCTTCTAGACTAATTAAAATACACCCTGCTCCTGCACCATCATTGGATTTTGATCCATCAAAATATAAATACCAAAATAAAGTCTTATCTATAGATTTATTTACAAGTTCATATGAAATACTAACACATCTTGAGGTATCAGTATGAGAGAAATTTTCAATTTGTGACGTGAAAATATTAACAGGAAAAGGCGATGGTTGAGCATTAGAATTTCCAAAGAATGACTCAGCTGAGTAATTTCCAAGAATGTTGTTATTCAAAGCTACATGTTGGTTTTCTTGTTCAAACTCCATTACTGTATGGGTCATGTGTTTTTACCGATCTATTTTGATTTGATTTGGTTTCCATTTATAGGGAAGCCACATGTGAAACCAATAAGTGGAAATGTAACCATGGAGTTTCTCAGATCAATCCTTGCTTAGAATTAAACCATAAAACTCAGGGATGTCAACAATCAATATATAAATTCTTTGAACTAATCTAGGATCAGCCGATAACCTAATGGTAACTTAATTAATCTCTCCTAAAACTTGCACTTTAGTCCGATCTAATTGAACAATATGGACTGCAGATTTTGGGGGTTCAATGTTTAATTTAGAGCAAACTGAGGCTGGCATTATGTTTGATGAAGCCCCAAAATCTATCAGGCAGTCATGCATATTTCTATTATAGATCTCATAAGTCAAGAGAAAAGGAGGAGTATGAGAATTATACCTATCTCTGATCAAAACAACATCAGTAGCATCTACTTTATCCGATGGTGGTTTACCTAATCCTTTGGCCACCTTGGATAATACACTAATTGGAAGAGGAGAAGAAGGTACTGCATTTAACTCTTTAAGTAACAACTTTTGTTGATGTTTGAGCTTGCTAAGTTCATATAAAGAAATATTTGCTCAAGTCTTCTTCATGTCTTCCACAATGTTGTAATCCATAGAGTTAGAGACTACTAATGTTTTAGATGATGAGGGTGGATTGGAGGATGATGGTTGATTTTGGGTAGGCACAACTGGAGTTTTCTTCATGGGAGCTTTGTCTTTAGTAACAAGGCTTGAATTTTTCTTCTTTGGATTTGTTTGAACAGGCTCTGCTGCATTTTTACTTCTAGTATTTACTGGGAGAGCTTCCTGTTCACTTTCATTATCAGAGTTAGGCAAGATAAAGTCCCACATTCCGTGACATTCAACTATTTCATATTCTTCCATTTCCTCCAATGATAAAACTGTGTCTTCATCTTCATCATCATCTAGATCTGATTCTGCATTAGATATAGCATTAGGTGGTTTTGGTTCAATTGACTAATTTCTTTTGAAGTTCCTAAATGGTTTTTTAGTAGAAGTTTCAGCTACCTGCTTTTTTATTTCCACCATTTCATTGGACATAGTTTTCAGAACTTTTTGTAAACCTTCCATGTCATATGGGTCTTTAACTGCTTTCTTTTTTGAATCATCTTTAAAGGTAACTTTTTTGGATTTTCTTTCTTCAAGAGCATTTTTCTTTTCCAAAACAATGATAAGTTTTTCAACAACGATCGCTTCCTTCATATTTTTTTCTAATGTGGGTTTGGTAGCCCTATCAATGAATATGGCTATATTTGAAGGCAACGCAGAGATATACCATTCGCTTTGAACTTCTTCACTAGGCTTGGATGTTGCAGGAATTTTATTCAGCACTTTACTAAATCGAGAGTTGAAGTCTTTGATGGGTTCCTTTGATTCAGATTTCAGATTGGAGAGATCATTAATCAAAGTCACTGTGGACCTATCGTCTCCAAACTTGGTTAAAAATTGCTCCTGAAAAGCATCCTAGCTATTGATGGATCCTGGTGGTAATGAAAAATACCACGATCTAGCTTCTCCTTGTAGAGTGTATGGAAATAGACTAACAACAACATCTTCTTCTGTTACCCCATTCACTTTTATTGACAACATGAAAATTTTTTATATGTTCTTTTGCTAATATACCAATGTCAGGATTAAATTTTGGTAACTATTTTACAGGATGGGCTGGTAATTGACTCAAAAGTGCAGGCATTGCGACTGCTCCTAGATTTGTCCATGGCCTTGGTTGAGGTTTATTATGTGCCATTATCGAACTAACAGCAGAAGAGGCTGAGATGGGATATACTGCGAAGTCACACTGCCTTGGGATAACTCAGACTGTTCTTGGGATATTGAAAACCCTTGGAGTTTATGAATCAAGGACTGTACTTCAAGGGGTTCAAGAGAAGAATTGTCAGGTGTGTTTAAATTTTCAGCAGTGGGTGTTGTATTTTCCTTTTCAACTTCTCGCTTAAAAATAGGAGATTTGGAATGCAAAGGAGAAGTTGGAGGACATGGTGAGGGAGTTTTACTCTTAGAATAGCCTATGGATTTGGATTCGCTCGCCATTCACAGTTTTCTTTGCCCTCCTTCTAGCACCAAAAATGTTGATGCCTCTAAAATCCTAGCACCAACATTGGGGATAACCACCCAGTCCGGACCTTAGTACAACTCCTTTTCCATTTGGTGTGGTGGCTCCGATTGGATATTATGGGACCAGTTTCCCATATAATGAATGGTTTGATGGATGATTGTTTTATAATGTATAATAAGGATGATAAGTTCTTTATTCTGTAACTCAAAAATATACAAATATACTTATCTAACCCGGGTAATGTATTAACAATGTGATTTTTGATTATTTCTAATAGACAAATAATCATATAGATGAATTACTAATCGATAGAAAGATGCATTCATAGATAATGATTACTTTGTTTAAGAAATTAAACAAAGTAATTATAAATAAAACATATCGCATTCATAACAATGTATATCGCTGACATATATCTTTAAAGTATAACAATTCTAAATATTCATAAATGACCTGATAAATAATTATTTTGAATAGCATACATACATCAACAATAGCAACTTTTAAAAGGAATGCTTCATCACATAAGGAAACAAGACAAAAGAACAGTGATAGAAATACCGCATGCATTTGAGTCTTTCCAATGCAAATAACACTTCGATTCCACTTTCTTATTTGAGATAACTTCCAGGAGATACAAAAGTGCAGGTCTTGAAAAAGTTTCTTCACAAAAATATAGAACCTTGATCCACTACTGATAAAAAATATATTCAGAAGTACAAAAGTGTAACTTCTCAAATCAAGTTTTTTATGCAAATTGAGGACCCTTTCTTCAAAGATATGAAAGGGTTTAAATAATAAAAATAAAAACTAACTGTCAATGAAAATCGCTTTGAGCTGTTGAAACTGCAAACATGAAAATCTGGGATTTGGTTTATGAAAATAACAGTGCGATAGCCTTTTAACTGATTAATTGTATCTACTTCTTCTCTTGTACTTGCAGCTGATAAATTGAGAGCTTTTGTTGAATTTCTGGAGGATGACTCAACCTAGAATGTAGTTGAGCTGTGTATGTAGCATCTAAAAGTTCAGAAACCATGAGATTGATAGCATCGGCAAGGAATTTTGTGGCCATCTGCTGGCTATGCGGCTTGACTAGGAAAAACCAAAATGCATCCCAAGTCAAGCTTTGCACTTTGCCGATTTGTTCTTCTCTACTGGCCAGATCTTTTCTCCATTGATCTTCTAGCATTTTTTCTTCCAGCATATTTCTTGGAGAGCAATCAGAGATTAAGTTAGTTCCATATAAACTGTCATTTACCAATGCGATCGCACTGTTCATTGTAGCCCTAGATCTGGAAGTAGCTCTTTCGGCTTTTATTAACTGTGATTCCCACTCCAAAAAAGATATTTCTTTGTGCGATTCTAGGGTTTTTGGTAGATTAGCAGCCATGCCTTCTTCTAAACTTTGCAAAGAGAGAAATTTTGTTACCTTATCATCTGCATTTTCAAATTCTAGCCTGGTGTCAACTGCCTATTCAATGAGTGATGCAGTGATAGTGCACAATGGGTCAACCAATGATATTTTATGGCAAAGGATATTTAGTTGCTGAGATAAGGCTTTGGTCACTTCTAGGGCTTCTTTCTTGAATTCACCAATCTTCGGATAACCTTTGAATTTCTCTACCTGTAATTGTAGCTGTGCAACTTTTTCTTCTTTAGCCTTCTTTTCCTACTAAATTGCCACTTGAAGCTTGCTGAGTTCTTGAGACAAATTTTGTTGTTTTTGGAGAGCCTGTTGATCGATCTTTTGTTTCTCCATATTTAATTGTTCTTTTAGTTGCTCATTCTGCTGTTTTTGCTCTGCTAGCTATTGCTCAAGCTGTCCGATCTTCTGTTGTTACAGTGTCATTTGCTCTTCAAGTTGGGTGATCCTTAGATCCTTTTCCTTAATTAGTTGGCTAACTTCAGAAGCTTTATCCATTGTAGCGGCTGTATAGGCACCTGCATATTGAGATAACTTGGTTAAATCCTTAGAAGGATTGACTTCTGAGTCTTTCCATACCACATTCATCAGTTGAGCTTGAGGAGTTGAGAATGGTCCCTGGTCAATTGTTCTCTTTTTCCTTTGTCCTTTGACCACAACCCTATGCTTTGGACTATAAAATAAATCTATGGGTGGTATTTCCTCTACCTTCAATACAATATCTTTGGAAGGGTTCTCTAGAATTATTTCAATATCATGCTGAGTGTTAATTGTGTTGATTGCCCCTTCAATTGGAATATTAGTAACAATAGGCTCCTATGTTGCGAGTGATTTTGGCATAATGATGTTTTGGGAGTCATTCTAGTTCTTGATCATTTGATCGAACTGCTCCCATTCCTTGATTAAGATGGAATCAATATGCACATCAGTATCTAGGAGCTCACTGGTATTTTCATTTGTCTGCTCGTTTTTGGGAATTTTCTCCTTTTCGGGACTCTTCTCCTTTTTAGGACTCTTTTTAGTAGTTTGTTCTTCATTGTGGCCTTCTTGCTGCACCATAGGGGTACTGTTCAATAAATCCAGAGGCAGTGTCTGTAACCTCTGTGTCCTGAACTACATAAACTTATCTAACCCCCTGCTCCTAATTTGATCTTTGCTAGATGTTTTACCCATGAAAATGACTCAGTTGAAGAGAAAAAGTCATCATAGTCATCTTTCTCATGTTCAAATTTGGCAAGTTTCACCCGAGTGGTAAAGTTGTAAGCCACTGCTTTTGGATCATACTGTCTCTTAGGAATTACTACTAACTTCAAAATTTTTATCTTCCCTGCTTCTTTCTCTGCATGTTTGAAATCATGCAGTGAATAAGTACCACAGTAGAGGGGAAATGAAGGCCACATTTGTTTCTTGGACTCTTTGAGGTTCCTGGACATTCCTGTCTCTGTTATCTGGTAAGTTATTTCTCTGGCCAATAGCTTATCAGGAATGTACAAGGGGAGAACATGTGGATCTGTGGTGCTGCCAAAAAGTCTGATAGAGGTGAACTTTTCTTCATTGAACCAACTGCGGATTGATGTTAGGTCAATGCTGGCCTCTTCGGATAACCGAGGAGTAGGTTTGTTGAATATGGCCTGATGGACATGTAAAACAAAACCGTGGCAAATTATATATATATGATCTTTATAATGGGCCTTCCACAAATACTTATGATAAATGTGAATAGGAGTTGGGTCTTGAGGAGTCCATTTCCAACCTAGAATGGGGTAGTTAGAATTGAAACAGATGGTATCCATGATGTAGGCGCTCATATAGAATGGGGGTATTATCCGGGTAGTTACAAACCTATTTCTTCTATAATCAAGGATTTGGTTGGCCATTTTATCTGATAAAATGGTTGCCCAATCCATGATATAAGAGTTGATTGCTGCTTCCATTAAAGGCACCATTTCTATGGAAAACCTAGCTGAATCAGAGACTCCAAAGAGTCTACATATCATAGCGCCAACATAGAAATAGGGAGATGCTAAGGAGTCTACGGAGTACATACCAAAGGATTCATGCTTATGCTTGTTTGGGAAATGTCTCCATTGCTTGATAGGGTCCGAATCTGCATCGTTGTCCTTGGAGAAAGCTTCTAAAAATGCTTGGTTGTAATGTTTCTGGGGTTCCGGAAAATGATACATCTTCTTGATATCTTCTGCCCTGAATGTCCCGAACATCCTTCCATTAGCTATATAGAATGCTCTGTTGGTTATGTTGATACTCTCTATTACCCATCTCACTAGGTCATTGTATGGTAACACTTTCACACGGGCTGCTATTTTGTGGAGGAAGGAGCTGGCTAAATCATTAAGAGTATTTTTTGATTTATCAGTTGAACTAGCCGTTTCTCCTTCTTCTTCAATTTCGATTAGATCCTCAGCTATGAGTAGATTATATATGCCCTCCCATGAAGTCTTGCCAAGGCCTGAACAGGTAGTATCAGCTATCTGTACCAACTTTGCTGGTTCATCTTTTGCTATGACGGGACTTTTGCTTTCCGAGATTTCTTAGAAATCTTTTTTGGACTGATGATTTCAAAGTCGCTTTGCAAAATGAAGCAGAAGGACATAACAGTGGAAAAACTTGTTCAAAGCTAATACACAGCGCATGGGACTAACAACAATTAAGCGTAATAGATGCCATGGATCTATGATATGTTAACCAACCACAGATGAATTTCTTAAAGGATTCAACCATAATTGCTTATTAATGATTTCCCCGTAACTTCCAATGTGAAGCTTTGATGTCGTGATGATATGTCTCATCGCAAATTTATAACGGTCCTTTCTAGAATGGGTATCGTGACTTCCCGATCAGCGATTAGCAATAATCACATATCGCAGATCGGGAGTTACAAGTTCCATGCTTAAATGATTTCTTTGCATGGTTGCGATTGCGATCAATGGTGGGTTGGCATGGGGAGGCGACATGCTTCAAAATTGATAAACCGTTTAAATTTTCATTATAATTGACTTATAACTTTACACCGCACATGTTCGTAATACTTCGTGTTTTGCCTTTATCAAAAGCACACTACACGATAATGAAATCGCATCCGAAGATTTCAAAGGGGCTTTTGGGACATGTTTTATGATTTTAGCGATGCATGATTGCAATTAGCTTATCGCATTGGAGGTTTTATATGGAACACTTGGGACGACTTCTTGATGAGTAGCGATATGCGATTTCCAATAGAGTTATCGCATCGGCGGATCTCAATGGAACACTTTAAGTTCACTATTGAAATAAAGGATGTGCGTGATGCAACATATTCCTTTTATAATTGTTTTTCTTCGATAAAGCTTTATGATAAGGTTTTATTATAATTCAAATTAGATCGGTCCTTATCAAGAGGACTTTTATGGGTTCGATAGATTTGCAAATTGCAATTGCGATTTAACCTATCCTAAAAGCAAATTTTATATAACCTATTATAAAAATTTATTTTCAAACATTTTATTGATTTTATTTATATTCTAAAAGGGGACCCATTTCTTATTAAAGTTTTATATGAAAAATTTTGAAATGGGGAGGGTTGTTGTATAGCACAACACTCCGATAAATACATTTATTTACATCTTATATCTATCCATTTTTTATGCAAAGATTTCATTAAATTATTGTGGGAAGTGACTGATGGTAAATATGTTATTTACACGAATATGATCTATTTTCAAGGATGATGGTTCCTACAAAGCTTAAGAACAAAAACCACTAGACAAATACCTAAAAATTACGCATGAATATTGAAACCATATCTATAAATTATGACATAAAATATGTGAGGTAGATATTTTTCAAATTAACATTATAAGTAATCAACAGAAAATGGATTGAAAAATGAATATGTTAATAAAACTTTGAGTCCATTGTGTTAAATAAATTTAAAATCTAATAAAAATTTTATTGTTGGGAATAAATTTAGAATTTAATAAATAATAATAATAATAATAATAATAATAATAATAATAATAAATAGTATATATTTTTAAAATTATAATGTAATTATTTCATTTCAATAAAATTAAATTCATTTTTTTTTGGATAAAAGGGAAATTGTAATTTTATTCATAAGAAATGAAGAACAAAATTACATTTTCTATATGTAGAATGCATTCAGGGAATGCTATAGAGTAAAGAAAACAACTAAGGAAATATGGAAAAAATATCATACAACAATCGAAGTCAAATGTGGGAAGAATCATTTAACTTTTTTTTTGTCATTCGTCTAGATTTGGATCAACAAGGCCCAAAGCCAGATCACGTCCTGAAGACTATGCTGAAAGTTCTTTGTGAATACTAACTCTCATATACATGTGCTCTTTTGGTGCCCCTCTGTTATGCAAAATCTACGATTGCAGACAAAAGTATCTTCCCTATGCCTAGTGGACTGACCTAGAACAATAAATAGACAAAGGCACTAATGTTTTCCTTAAAGTAAATAGATAACAGGATGAAGTCTACCTGGAATCTATTGTATGCATCGCTCTTTCCTTGGTTTGAATGCTCCAATCATTATTATTAGAACCTGCACAGTTAAATAACACAAGCCAACGATCCATGAAATCTATGTAGCATAATATAATAACTTTATTCAATATATCAACATGGTATTGAAATATATGAAACCATAATATCATATAGGAAAACAAAGAACTCTTTGCATTAATAGAAATGCAGTGAGTTACAACCAAAAATAGGTGTTGATCTTGTAAAAGAGATCCTCCAAGTTGACTTGTCCTTTCCTTGTGACAAAGTGCACTTCTAATCACCCTAATGCATGGAAAGATATCTCTCACATTAGTAGCATAAGGGTAGGATCACTCTCCAAAATCAAACCCCTTGCCTATGGATGGAAATAAATATATAGGTGAAGGAGATAGTTCATGAATTCTTATCCTTTTACAGATTAGGGTTTGAGATCCACTCTTAATGGGAGGATGAGCTCAAGGGATAAGGGATGAAAACTCCAAGGTAGGATATGATAGTATTTGGGACTTTTATCTAAGATAAATGGTTACAACAAATCCTAGAAGCCTCTAGAAGAAGCGGCTTCGAGATTCTCTCTCTTTTTTCCAAATTTCTAGAACCAACACAAGTCCATAATGGAGAAACTTGTAGGTGATCAACACAGTCCATAGTGGAGCAACCTGGTAGTCGGCGTTGTTTAGTAGGAGGCTAGAGAGTGTTGGTCCTTAAAATTACTGAAACAAGGTGTTTTCAGGTAGAAACTCAAGGATCAGAATGAGTCATGCTTAGGGATTTTTGCAAGGATGATGAGAAGGAGGTCAAAGGATGTTGATTGATCCAATTGAAGGCCTATTGACTAGATGTGACAAAATGGCCTATAATAGATTGCCCCCTAAAGCACAAAGTCAAGAATGATAGCTGATGATTGAAGTGCTTTACCTTGTGACAAGTCAGGATCAAGAACAATCGACGAGATCATCATCTGTTACAATACATTTACATCATGATATATTCGCTAAGGGAGGCATACCCATGCTCAACATATAAGCTAACATTACATGTAAAATAATCAAAAGACATTTCCATGGATGACTGATGGTGGACCCATGACTGGATGAATGCATGTATGAGCCACCATACATTGTGATCTTGTGTTACTCCTAAAGTCACAACCTAGATAGATGAAACTAGATCCAGGGTCTTCTATCTCATTCACATGACCAACCAATGTACAAGTCTAACCATGTGAATCAATGAGTTGGAGTCGAACATGGTAGACACCATCTGATTACCAGACAATGATATAAGTCATTAACATATGCGAGAGAAACCACGGATGATGTTAATGGCTCTCAAGGTACTCTAGTATAATCTATATGAGTTGAATAAATGAGTTGATGTCGAACACCACACATAATCTTTTAATTAAAGGCGAATGATGTAAACTTGTCGCTGAGAGCGAGGAAAATATCCATCAATGTATGCAAGCACCAGGGTACCAAGGGGTGTTTCTAAGTCAACTTCCTAAATAATGAGTTGATGTCGACAAGAAGTTACCGATCATATGAAGGCCTTGATGTATCCCCCATCAACAACATGAAATGGGTATGATGATTTAAGACATAATGATCAGAATGGTGCTGATACAGAACTAGATCAAGAAAGGGAAACATGGAATGAAGGCTTAAGAGTATTGTAGCAGATATTAACTGGATGACTTCTCTTGAACACAGTGGCGACATTGAATGGAGTTGGCAACATTGGCCCAAAAATAAAAGTGGAGGCTTTGAAACAATATGATAAACCAAAAAACAAGCATATTTCCCAACCCAACATCCACAAATATGAAGTGGAAGAGTGTCATGTTCAAGAGTGACTCGTTGCCATTAGAAAATGGAGTACCCAGTTTTCCCAATTTCCCAACCATATTTGTCAGTACCTCCTTATTTTTTAACAATCTTGAGGTTAACATATGCTTGATCTATAAGTCCATCCTTCAAATGAATCCTTATGAGTATTTAACGAACCCATAGAAGGAGTGATTCGGTCCCATCATGAACGACGAGTCCATCATTGTTTGATGTTTTAATGAGTCTAGTGAAGGTAAAACATGACATATTTTTCATGTTTAGAGAGTTTGAAAAGGAGGCATAAAAGAGAACTCAAAATGTTCCTTTTCACATATAGTCCCTTAGGTCTGCAAAGGAAGATAATAATACCCAAGAGAACCTTTTAGCCATGTTCGACTAAGGTATTCCTTTTTCGTAGTTAATCTATCTTAGTTCGAAAAAGGGTTAAATTTATACTGAGTAGACATCTTTTCATTTAATTTAATGAGTTCGAAAAGATAAGTGCTTAATAATATTTTCATATTTTAGTAGTCTGAAAAGGGTTGAAAGAGGAGTCAAGGGGGTTCCTTTTTCATAAGTTTACGAATCCCAAAAAAGTGATAAAAATATGCTCCTTGGTCAAAATAATTTGTTCAAAACATGGTTAAATCCGTCAAATAGCTGTCGACCTACTCATAACATCATAAAAAGGGATAAAAAATACTTGTTTCATAGTAAAAATGGGTTGTAACTAAGTCAAAACATTAAATGTGAATAAAATAATGGAAGAAACATCCATAAATATCCAAAATGACTAATCATATTTACCATTTCACATTTACCTTCAATAGTGAGAGTTTGGAGTAGTTTTTCCCTCGATCTTCTGTAGTTGATTGCACTCAATCTAGTATTGTTTCAAGTGTTGTCACTTCTAGGTGGGAGCTAAGACCTTTCTCTTTCAATTCATGGTCTGTTACACAAAAATATCGTCACCATGATTATTTGCAATCAGTATGGGTCTATCATCACTTGTACTGTCCTCCTAAGCAAGTCTCAGACCTCAGCTCTTCAAGTCAAGCTTTGAAAATGAGAGAAAGACATTGAAAATCAACAAAGCTCTGGTTCCGCACTTTCTCTCACTGTTGCCTGTGGTCCCGCACCTCCTGTTTACAAAAACTACGGACCTGCCCGCTCTGTCCCTAAAGGAGTGGGTGCGGACCCCTGTGAAAGTAAAAAAGGCGCAAGTTTATTCTAAAAAACTCACTTTGGGTTAATTCTAGATGATTCTAGAAGGAATTTTGACGTGGATTGGCGCTCTTAGGTGGTTCATGCATCCCAAAAGAGAAGGAGCTAATCCCTTGATGAGAGGAGCTATCCCTTTGAAGGAGGGCTTTATCCCTTTGAAGGAGGACCTAGTAACTTCCCTCCATTGCACTATAAATTAAGGCATTGGGCTGGTTGCTAGGGAGGTTAGAAGCTGAACATTTTTGAGGGTAAATGCTGGTGGAATTGAGACTTCCTAGTTAAGCTTGAGAGGAGAGATCACATACCTTTTTGGCTTCATTGGGAAGAGAGTGAAACTTGTCAAAGTACAGGAGACTTCTTGTTGGACCCTGGGAGGAGCTTGTATAGTGTCAAGGCACAGGTTGTAAAGTTCTTCTTTGATTTGAATTAATACAATCAGATTCATTTTTCTCAACAAATTGTCTTATGTCATTTGTTTCATGAATTCCTTGATCTTGATGTTAAATATGTTTTATGATATTGGCTTTTCAGGTGCTATTTAATTTGTTTGCTTGTTTGTGTTTGCATATTTGCAACAAGGGAGCTCATTTGGATCGAAGGAGCGAGGCTTCCACAAACTTTCATTGGACCCAAGGTAGGCCTAAAACACTTGTTTGCCTTTGTTTATAAATGCATATTTAGAGAAAGATAGTTTTTGATTGGCTTTCTTGTCACTAGGTCTCTTTAGATTCTAGGAAGGTCTATCTTGTCCGCAAGATCGACTCATTCCGTGTGACAAAATGGCGACTCCATAGGGGACTTGATTTTTTCCTTGTTTTTACTTTGAACTGAGAAATTGTATTTTTGCTTCTATTTTTGGCTTGTTGTGTGTGGAATTGGGTAGAATTAGTAGATCCAGGGTTATTTTTTGTTTTTCATAACTTTGGGAGAGGACCACACCCTAGGGTTTTGACATAGTGTGTACTTATCTGCACTTTTGCTTTTAGCACAGAGCGATACCGCACCTGTGTTAACTTTGGGCCTGCGGACCCTGTCAAAATTTTGGAAAACCTAAGATTTTCTCTGTTAGTCAGCTTAGTTTTTATTTAGAAGTTATTATCCCCTGTCTAGACCTGCATATAACCTGTCAGAAGCTTTCCTTAGGTTGATTTCATTGGTGTTAGGGTTTTAGGTGAAATTCCTAGAAGTTTTGCTTGTTGGGTTTGTTTTTCATTTTGGTCTTGTAGTAGCTCTGAGCTTAGAAGCTGTAGGAACCTCAGATCACCTTGGTTTTTCCCAGCCTTCTTACGAGTCTGACCATTTGTGAAATCTACCCTTGTTGAGGAATCCGCCTTGTATTTTCTCTTTATAAAACTTCGAAAAGCTTGTGTTTAAAAGTTTGGATTTCATTTTTAAAAAAGAAAACAAAATTGGTTGTTTTTTGACTGATTTGTGATTCTGCATAAATTGGTCCTTAGTTTACATCTAGCTAAGTAAAACATCCTTAAAAAAGACATCTTGTAAGCTTTGACTTCAAATAGGTTTTTATAATTTATAGATCTCAAAGTTAGTCGTTTTCATAGTTTTGAGTGTTTTATAAAAAATAAAAAATTTCCTTTTGGAAAAAGTTTGTTTTTGTAGTGGTTGAGTGTTTTGAAAAATAAAAGGGAAATTTTTGTGAAAATAACTAGTTGTCTCGTTTTGAGTGCATTGGAAAGGACAAAAGATATTCTTTTAATTTGTTTGTTAAGAAAGATTTGTGTTTACAAGTATTTGCATTCTCAAACTCTTTCCTAGCTAGAAGTTCATTGAAGGGAAAAGATTGTTTAATCATCTTAAGTGCATTTTTAGTGATTTTGAGTCGAGTCTTCATACCACGAGTTTCATCTCCGCACCTCTTGACTTAAATTAAAACCAATAAAAATAATGCTTAAAGTAAAATTCATCTAGTAATATTTTTATTCTAGGGCTCTGATACACCAACATAGCTTAGGCTAGTGTCTTGGAGTAGGAGAGCAATTAACTCTCCAGGACAGTAAAACACAAACAAGTAGCTGTATCTTGTGGTAGGAAGAAATCCAATTGTTGCATTTATGCTCTGGGAAAGCTCCTCTTAAAGGAGAAGCACGAGATAATGTTCGAACCAGTGTGGGAATCAATCCTTCCTCATTGGGAACAACGTCAGATATTCACGTATTAAAAATGGTAAACCTCGGATTAACCATTGTCGAGGAGCCTAGGGTCACTTGTTGGTAAACCTTGGATTATGTCAAGGAGCCTTGAAGGGGATTGAGCTTGTTACTCTGCCCTTGCGTGCGTATCGGATTGTAGACTGTTCCCCCAGGTATATTTGTTTCAATTGGTAACCTTAGTGACCATTCTTTAGGATTCTTCCTAAGGTGACAGTGGTGGGAAGATCCCACTGTACCTGGAGCAGACGTCAGCTAGACTCACTTGGATTTTCTCGGGGGTTCTCTTCACTCGAGACGGTTAATTGGAGGAACTTGTGCTAGTCTATTCATTAAGCAGGTTGCCGGGGTAACTGTTCCAACCGCCATTTCTGTATTGAACTCTGTGACGTTGGATTTCATCACCAGCTAGTGTTTTCAGTATGGAAAGTTACTGTTTGTGTGTGTTTGATCTCCTAGATTCTTTAGGCATGTGATTCAAATTTGTTTGGTTCTTTAGAGGCTTTAGGTGGTTTTCATTGAGGTTTTACTTTGTTTGTGTGTGAAGTAGTTAAATTTTTTTAATCGTGGCTGAATTACCAAGGAAGTCCCGTAGACTTCAGGGCCAACCTCCTGAGTTTTCACCGAGCCAGCTTGAAGGGTTAAGAGCCCTCATAACTCCTAGAGGCAGTAGAGTTGGTTCACCTGAAGAAGGAGAGTCTTCTTTGGTGGTACATCCTGATTTTCAAGCTTTAGTAGCAAATTATAATCCATAATCAGTGTCTGTTTCCGAAGTTACTGGTAGCTTTTCATCTACTAGTGATATAGGTGAGGAACCTGAAATATCCGAACCTGAAAGTGAATTTGCTGCTACTCCGACATCGGGGTTTGCTTCTCCAGCTTCTAGTGGTCCTGGTTCACCTAGGGTAGAAAGAATAATTACCCACAATCTTCCTTCTGGACTTATAGCTATCGAAGAACTTGCTACTCCGGAAGAAGAAGTAGGCATCCCTATCCCTGAAAATCAACTGGCTATTGAAATAAGGGAGCGTGAATCAATCTTTTACAGTCCACCTAGGAGCAGTGCTTGGTATCTTTCTTTGACTAATTTCTTAGAAAACCCAGGGTTAAGTTTTTCACCACCTCGTGTTCCTTATCACCCAACACCTATAGGTTACTATCTTCCATTAAATATGTCAAGACAGTCATCCATGTTTACTCAATCACTAGAATCCTTTTTGTACGGCGGTCCTTCTGTTCCCTCTGGGTATCAGTCACTTTCTGGTACTTTTTCGGGAGCATCTCCTCAACCCATTGAACAAGGGTTATTAACTGGAAGCAATGGTACTAAGCCATTGAGCGTAGAAGATATTCTCATGATGTCAGGTACTATTCCTAATCCTCAACCTCAAGGTGGCCAGTTATCGCCTGGGGGGCAGCCTCAAAATCCTCAATTATCGCCTGGGGGGCAACCTCAAGGTACCCAATTTGCGCCTGGGGGGAAACCTCAAGGACAGTACATACCTACGGGACAGTACGTTCCTCAAGGTCAACCCCAAACTCAATATGTACCCCAAAGTCAACCCCAGTATGAATATGTACCTCAAGGTCAACCCCAGTATCAGTACGTGCCTCAAGGGTATCAACCCCAAGGTCAGTACTCAAACCAAGGTTTCCAACCACCCTCTGGTCAATCATATGTTCAAGGAACGGGAAATGTACCTTTGAATTATCAATCCTATCCTCAACCCGGTTATGGTACTCAATATTCTCAACCTGTTATGGGTCCGTACCCCAAAATGAATTTAGTGTGGGATCCATCGCAAACTGAACAGGTCTTGCAACCGAATGTACAGTTGTCATCTCAAACTGAACAACCCTTAGTTTCTGGTACACCCCAGCAACCTGTCCAGTCTACTATTCAAACTTCTGTACCTTCGGTAGTTTCTCAGCCTGGGCCTAGTACACCTTGTACTCTGCCTCAAACGACTGCCGCAACATCTGTTCAATCTACCCCACCTACTTTTGGAGTATCGACAGCTCCGGTTTCTACTGTTCCTATATCTACTCCTCAGACATATTTACCTCCGTCTGGATCCACGATTCAAACTTCGGTTCAAATGCCTGTAGGACAACCTGGTTCAAGTACGGTTGTCACAAGGCAACCACAATTTACTTATCAACCATACCAGGGACAGTACCAATTCGGTCCTGCTGTGCAGCAACCAGTCTATCAGTATCAACCATACCTTGGGTACACATATCAACAACCTCAACAACCCCAGTATGGTCCGGTTAATCCTGGTTTTCCGGGAGGATACAATATCCCAAATGCAATTCCTATTCGTAGTTATCCTAGATATCCTCCTCCTGGGGCTGGTCTCATGACCCAGAGTTTTAGGGACCTTAATCGTCAGTTACCGTTTATCACAACTTTGGACTTGCCTGACTTGTCGTGCCTAATGAACGATCCCATTAATTATCTTCCGTTTTGGCCGCCAATGCCGAATAAGTTGCCTAATGATATTCCTAAGTTTGAAGGCAAATCAGGAGAGGACCCGTCGAACCATGTGATGACTTATCACCTCTGGTGTGCGTCTAACTCCATTTCAGATGATTCAATTCGTCTAAGGCTTTTCCAGCGCACTCTAATTGGTCTCACGGCCAAGTGGTGCATTGAGTTACCGTAGGGCACTTTTCATAATTTTAGTCAGTTAGCTACCTCGTTTTTAACTCATTTTCAGTTGCCAGTCAGATATGACAATAACACGGAATTACTAACTTCGTTAAAGCAATCGACGTCCACTTACATTTCAGATCACATTCATGAATGGGGACGTCGACGATGTTTAGTGAAGGTTTTTATTCCGGATTAGATCTTGGCTGAATGGTTTGTAAAATCTTTGTTTCCAAAGATCACTGAAGATGTAGCTAAGGCCGGAGTCGTTACTGAGGAGCAAGTAATTGCTCAAGCACAATACCTTGACTTGGTCTATACTCATTCAGGTACATTACACGAGAAAATCCCCGATCTTCCCAAGCAAAGTCAAATCGCTGCAACTACTTTAGGGTCTCATGCCGCTGATGGTATGATTGGTACGGTTAACACTAAAAGTAAGAAGAAGTCTTCCAAGAATTCTTCTCCTAGCATAACCTTGCCTGATTCCCCGACCGGAGATTCTTCCATGGAGATTTCCGTCGATATTCATGTTGTAGAGTCATCTACAGCCAAATCAAAATCCGGTGGCAAGAAGAAAGGGAAGAAGAAGAATAAAACAGACAAAAATTCAAAAGAGAAATCTGAAAAATCGAAATGCAATGATGAAAAACGCAAACTTCATTATCCTTGTCTCATTTGTGACGAAGAACATTTTACAAGAGACTGCCCTCATCGTGCAGAGGTTGCGAAGATTGTCAAAGGTTCCCAAACGCTTGCTGTTTTGAAGGATCCTTTTCCAAGTCAAGACAGTAAGATGATAGGTTCTTCCTCGAGTGCCAATGAAGAACCCATACTAATGATGTCCCATGTTAGGATTGCGACTCGATCGCATGATTATGGTAGTAAAAGTCCTGTTGATGGTAAAGAAGCAAAATCTTCTCATTCTAACCCATCAACCTCAGCTCCTGGTTCCGATACATTACAGATCGAGAAACCTAATCTAGACTTGGTAATCAAACCGCCCGCCAAGGGTATACTTCGAAAGTCAGCTTTCAATCCACATGCGAGAGCGGCTCAGAACTATAACATTGTTGAGTATTTAGCTGTTTCACCCTCAACAATGTTGGCTTTGGAAGTGTTGCAATCATGTCCAGCACAACGTAAATTACTTTTGTCGGCTATAGGAGCTGTTGATGTTCAGGACTCGAACCTAATAATTTTTGATCTAGAAAATAGTACACCGCGCTTACCTCATCAAATGGCTTTCCAGATTCCAGTGATAGTAAAAAACAGGCCTATTCATCGGACTGTGATTGATGAGGGAGCCTCAACATGTATTATGTCGATACAGTGTTGGAGATCGCTTGGTTCTCCTTCACTAAATCAATCCCCAACGATTCTAAAGGCCTTTGATGGCCATGGGTTTCATCCTTTTGGCATCTTACAGGATTTACCTATAGGGGTTGAAGGAAAAACCATTAATCTAGATGTGGAGGTGGTTGATGCCCCTCTAGATTACAACCTTCTCTTGGGTCGTAGTTGGTCTTACGCTATGACAGTTGTCGTTTCATCGGTCTTTTGGGTTATAAAGTTTCCTCATAATGGAAAGATCGTAACAATAGACCAGCTGGCTTACTTTTCATCTGACCCAGCCTCTTCTGAAAGTATTCAGCATGTCGGTAAAACAACTATCCCGTATAAGGATGTTGGAGTAGGACTAGTTAAAGATGCCGGTTTACTAGGAACTTTTCCTTTTCCTCCGATCAACGCATCATCTTCATTTGCAACCATTCATATGATTTCGTCAAACACCATTGTTTGTGATGATCCTTGGATCTTTCCTTCTGAATCTGAGATAGACTCATTTGGTGATGTTATGCCTTTGAGTCCATATGAAATTGTGTATGAGGCCATGCAATTGTTTACCGACCTATCTTCAACCAAAATTGACTTAATGAATGTGGTCGTGAGGAATCACATTTCACATCAAGCTCGGATTCAATCACGTTTTCTGAACTTGTTCACTTTGATGAGCAAATTCGCGAAATCCTATGTGTAGATGATTTACCATGGGAAGATATCCATCACAAATCTTCATTCTTACCCGAGAATGATCGTTTTGAAAATTATTTTTCATCAATTTTTACGATTGAATATGTCAAGGAACCTCAGAATCCAATGAAACATCCTGATTCAGAGTTAAATTTGGGAAACATCTCTCGAACTATTCCTATTGACATTTCGGTTAAGCCTGGAATTATTGAGAACATTCATACAGGTGCCTCGTGTACAGAAGACGAAATTCAAATATATAAGGCCCTATTTCAAGAATTCCGCGACCTGTTTGCCTAGTCCTATGAGGAAATGCCAGGAATTGATCCCGCGATTGTTGTTCATGAAATCAAGACTTACCCGGACGCTAAACCCGTCCGCCAATGTTTGCGTCAAATTCACCCAAGAAAAGCTGCTGCTATTAAAGCAGAAGTTGAAAAATTACTCAAAGCAAGTTTCATTTATCTGATCTCGTTAACGAATTGGGTATCGAGTATTGTTCTGGTTAACAAAAAGCAAGGGACAATAAGAATATGTATCGATTATAGGGACATTAATCGAGCCTGTCCAAAGGACAATTACTCAACTCCCTATATCGATCAAATCATTGATGATTGTGCCGGTAGCGAAATATTCTCCTTCATGGATGGTTTTTCCAGATACAATCAAATCAATATTCTACTTGCCGATCAACCAAAAATGGCTTTCATTTGTCCGTGGGGGACATTTGCTTATTGCAAATTACCTTTTGGGCTCAAGAATGCCGGCGCAACTTTTCAAAGGGCCATGTATTATGCGTTTCATGACATCAAGCACATTGTGCAACCTTATCTCGATGATTTGCCTGCTCATTCATTACATCAAGTTGATCATCTCATCCATTTACGAGCAATCTTTATGAGGTGTAGGCATTATTGGATTCGGTTGAATCCACACAAGTGTGTTTTCTGTATAGAAACAGGTCGATTGCTGGGGTTTGTTGTTTCGAAAGCCGGCATTTGCATCGATCCCTCAAAGGTCGAAGCTATTGTCAAATTGCCTCCTCCTTCGAGTCTTCGCCAACTCCAGAGTTTGCAAGGGAAAGCAAAATTTTTACGACGATTCATTCCTAACTACGCCGAAGTTACCAAGGGTTTTACCCGGTTGTTGAAACAGAATACTCCATTCTATTGGGATGAGATAGCTCAAAAATCTTTTGATACACTAAAACACGCGTTGACCCATGCACCGTTATTGTATCCTCCCAACTACAACCAGGATTACTTCTTGTATCTTGCCGCCTCTCATTCCACCATTGGAATGGTCTTAGTTCAGGAAGATGAATTCAGTACTGAACATGTGATATATTACCTTAGTCGAACTTTAAATCCCACTGAGCTAAAATACTCACATGTGGAGGAATTGGCACTGGCAGCTGTTCAAGTTGTCCAACGTTTTTGTCACTACATTTTACTACGTACAACTACAGTAATTTCTGATTGCAAACCTAAGATCTACATTTTGACCAAGCAATTGCTAGGGGGCAAGTACTCTAAATGGATTGTTATCCTGTAGGATTTCGACTTGGAATTTGAAAAATCTAAGTCTAAGAAATCTTTAGTTTTTGCGGAGTTAATGTGTGACTTCCCACGTGCTGACACGGAAACTGTGGCGGAGGAGCCCATTGCGGACGAATCCTTGTTTCTTATCATCACTTTAGATCCGTGGTATGGGGATATCATCGTTTATCTCGAGACCCAATCCTTTCGGCCAGAAATTTCAAGGTTAGAACGTCGGAAAATACGATTCCAGTCCCAACAATTCAGGATTATTGGAGATACTCTTTATCGCCGTGGGGCAGACTCTGTTTTTCGACTTTGTTTAACTCACGAGGAAGCTGAAAGGGTTCTAAATGACTGCCACTCTGGAGCGTGTGGCGGTCATATGTCTGGTTATGCCACAGCCCAAAAGATATTGCGCGCTGGCTACTTCTGGCCATCTTTGTTTAAAGATTATATTAACACGGTCCGAAAATGCCACAACTGCCAAATTTTCGAAAGATGCGCGCTCCACCTCCTCCTCTCCACCCTATAATTTCCGTTGGTCCTTTTGCCAAATGGGGTATCGATTTTATTACATGTAACCCTCACTCGGTGGGGGAGCATGCGTATATCATCCTTGCGGTAGATTATTTTACCAAGTGGGCCGAGGCGATGCCTACATTTGAGGCAGACGGCAAGACAACTGCAATTTTTGTGTTCAATCATATAATTGCTAGGTTTTGTGTCCCACAAGCGATTATCACTGATCATGGGCGTCATTTTCGAAACGTTATGATGACCGAACTTACATGCCAGCTTGGTTTGCGTCACGATAGTTCAACTCCTTATTATCCACAAGCTAATGGTCTGGTTGAATCCATCAACAAAGTTTTAGTCATCATGATCCGACGAATCATTGGGATTCATCGGTCGAATTGGCATAACATGCTATTTTCAGCACTTTGGGCGTATCGTACCTCAGTAAAAACATCAACAGGGTTCACTCCTTTCCAACTAGTTTATGGTCTGGAAGCTGTGTTACCCATTGAATGCGAAATCCCGTCATTGCAAATGGCCATCGAGTTACTTCCAGCCACTTCTGAAGAGGAAAAACGTTTGTTATACTTGGCTCAATTAGATGAGAATCGACGTGATGCTGCATTGGCGATCGAGACTCACGCAAAACGTATGAAAGCTCAGTATGATCGAAATGTGACCCCTCAAAATTTTTCGAAAGGAGATCTAGCCTTAGTTTAAAATCAAGCTAACGATAAATTAGGCACTGGAAAATTCGTCCTTATGTGGCATGGTCCCTATGTTGTCAAGCGAAAGCTAGCAAAACGGGCCTATGAATTGGTAGACTTTGACGGGGACTCTTTAGGTAAACCCAGAAATGGTCTTTACCTGAAGAGCTATTATGCTTAAATAATGGGTATGGAGAATCTTTAGTTAGGATAGTTTTTCTTTCTAGCTGGTGTGTTTTAGTTTAAAAAGTGCGCTTAGCTTAGAGAGTGTTTTTCATCATCATTCCTGCTTATCTTGGTTTTACTCTTGGTATTGCAGATGTCAATGCCTCTCCAAACATACATTGGTTTCGCTGATGGTGCTTGTCGCAATACACGGAATATTTCTTCCGCATCTTGGGTTATCTATTCGCCCTCTAACGAGTTGGTATCTATGCATGGGGTAAGCCTCGGTCAAACAACGAACAACATTGCCGAGTATAGTGCAGTGATTGAGTTATTATCTGAATCTATTTCATTTGGGATTCGGAGTTTGATAGTGAGGTTATATTTTGAACTCATTGTATTACAGCTTAATAGAGTGTATGCCATTAGAAATCCAGTGTTATTGAGATTATTTTTGAGAGTGCGTCTCTTGGAACGTGAATTTGATTATATTGAATATCAGCATATTCCAAGATCTTTAAATACATTAGCAGATGCAATTGCTTCTCGAATGTTAAGTAGACTTTTGCAACAATCATACATATAAATTTAAAACCATTCCATAACATGATTTATAAGATAAGCCGGTAATAGTGATATATATATAGGAGTGTGTCAAAAAATACGTCATCCTCGATCATAGGTTGAAAAACACCTTATGATTGGAAAAAATGATAACTACATAAAGCAAAAATGTCATATGTGCTCACAGTAGGTGATCATCCTATTGCTGGTGATGACCTCGATAAGCAACCACTGCACGGGCCACCTTGCAAAGGAACCTCCTAAAAGGTCCTGGGACCCCAATCACATAGCGCTGAAGTCGACGAGGAATGTCATCTATGCTGGTCTCCGGAATATCTCCTGTCAAGCGCTCTAGATGACTCTCCAACTCAGCCAAAACCTCTGCTGATTCGTCCTGTGGGGTTGGTGTGGCTGCAACTGGTTGTTTCCTCTTGTAAGGCCGGAGAGCGGCTGGTCGCTGTGGACCCACATCTGCATTTGAAACTTTTACTATCAGTTTTGGGACGATAGAAAAATAATAAAAATAAAATAAAATAGGAAAATGTTGAAAATGATTTTACCTGAGTCATCCCATTGCTCTCCTGGTGGAAGAGCCATGTCTGGGTCACCACGAAAATCTACCCCAGCGTAAGGGAAGTCCTGAATAGAAAAAACCTGGTTTTCCAACCATTGGAAATACTCAGGTTTGAATCGAACAACCTCTGTCCCCTCGTCCGGATGACGGGCCATAACTGCGACCCATCGCATTAGTTTGGGCTCTCGAGGAAGTTCGGCTCCAACAGTAAGGTGTTGTGGGATCAACATGGGAACCCTCTCTAGACCAAAGCACACAACCAAAGCCCCATAACCAAAGGTCTTCAGTTGTCCGTTCTTGGCTCTGGTTAGTTGGCCTTTTACATTGGCCAACACAGCATTGCTGTTAAAATTGGAAACCAGGGAAAAACTTCATGTGGGTCATCATATTCATGGCTAATAATATTTTTATTAGATTCCTCTCGTCGAGAGGTGTAGGATTGATATAAAGATCATCCAATTCTGATAAGTATTCATGGAGATATGAATTTATTTTGATTATGGAATTATTATCAAGCCGACCTACAACTCATGTAGGCTTAGAAGCCCAACAGTCGCATCTATTCACCCACCAACATTGTGTATAAATATAAGAGGAATTTTCCTCATTTGGACTCACTCATCTCATCACATCTCTCTCTCTCTACTGCGTAGATATGAGTCTCTTCTCTACTGCGTTGAAATGGGTCTCTCTCTCTCACACATGTGAAGCCGGAAGCTGTTGGAATTGAAGTTGCAACTGCAGAAGTAAATATTGACTTGCGTGGCCTAGAAGATCTCCTCATCTAAACTGCACTGTAGGTTAATCTGAACCTCCTTTGAAAGCCGCAACTTTTGGTGGTGGAATGAAGTCAATCCGACGAATGGTTTGCAAGATATCGACTGCCCTAGTTTGAAGTGGGAAACTGCTGAAACTGAAGCTGCAACTGCAGAAGTAAAGATTGACTTGCGTGGCCTAGAAGATCTCCTCTTTGGAACTGCGCTGTAGGTTCATCTGAACCTCCTTTAAAAGCCGCAACTTTTGGTGGTGGAATGAAGTCAATCCGACGAACGGTTTGCAAGATATCGACTGCCCTAGTTTGAAGCCGGAAACTGCTGAAACTGAAGCTGCAACTGCAGAAGTAAACATTGACTTGCGTGGCCTAGAAGATCTCCTCATCTGAACTACGTTGTAGGTTCATCTGAACCTCCTCTGGAAGCCGAAACTTTTCGTGGTGGAATGAAGTCAATCCGACTGTCGGTTTGTGAGATATGGTCTGCCCTAGTTTGATAATGAAGCCGCTAATGCTGATGCTACTGATCTAGGGTTTGCTACTGCTGATATGAATCATATTTATTGTACTATTTCTCTCTACTGAATTATTGAAGATAAAAGAAGATTTGATCAAAGGGTTTCCCGACACATTGTGGGGTTTGTCCCTGGCTAGCCGCCACATCTTGTGTCTCTTGTCTTGGCTTATTTTCTGTCGATCGTTTAATGTTCTATCTGCACTTTACTTTATGTACATGTGATTGCTAATCGGTGGAATATAATAAGAAAAAGAAGTAAACTGTTATAAGCATAGAACATACCATAACTTAACATGGTATCGGAGCTGAGGTGAAGACAAAGCCCGAGCAAGAGCAAGAGCAATCATTGAAGAGAAGATTGGCAAGGCTATCCTAAAAGAACTATGGGGTCCTCAACACTCTTTCCTACCGAAGATAAGCTCCGTGAGAAAGCTGACTATCACGGATGGAAGATGTCTATCGATCTAACCCTTGAAGATCAAGGAGTGCTAGACCATGTAAGAGGCAATATTGTTGAGCCTTCATCAAATGCATCTACTGCTGCCTGGAACAAATGGAAAAATGGAGAAGTCAAAACAAAGAAGATCATCCGAGACTCTATCGACAAGTGCTTGGTGGCCTACATCTCTGATCTAGACACCTCCAAGGAAATCTACGACAGACTGGTGAGTTTATTAATGATGCAAATCAAGTTTTGTTTCTTAGAAATAAGTTGAGGGAAATCAAGAAGGGTAAAGATGAAAGTATGCAAGCATACTTCTTAAGAATCACTGAGATCAAGAACGATCCCCTATCTATTGGGGAAACCATTACTGACAGAGAAATGGCACTCACAACTCTCGGAGGATTACCATTTGAATGGTATGTGTTCAGGACTACTCTTTTGAACTATAATGTAATTCCTGGTTTCGAGGAATTAATGGCTAGATGCATTCAAGAAGAAACAAGGGAAGAAGTGGAAGAAATGCCCATGCCTAAAGGTCCTCCTGCTGCCTTTTCTTCTCATGCAAAGAAAAGAAATAATTCCGGGACTAAATCAAAAGGAAAGGCTGGACCTAAGGCTAGAAGAAAATGACGATGTTACATTTGCGATAAAGCAAGTCACTATGTATGAGATCATGAGCATCATGATGAATGAGATCATGGACATAAATGGCAACATGAGATCATGGACATATAGGATAGCATGATGATGATGCACACTAGTTTGAGCAGCATTATGATGGATAAAATCATGGACATGGGCAGCATGATGATAATCATGATTAGAGAAGCATGGTACATTATGCAGTGGTGCAACTCGAAATACCTCTGATGGAAATCAAAGGAATGACAAATTCAACAGCAAAGGTAAGAGGAGAGTTGGGAATCAAGGAAGAGGACAAGCATTCAAGAAGGCTAGAAATTCCAAGATGTATTAAATGCACCTGACCTCAAAAAGAATCTAGTGTCCATCTCGGCAATGGAAGACAAAGGCTACAAGGTAACCTTCAGCGATGGCAAGGTATGTATATGGAAAAATAATGTTAAAGATGCCTTTACTCTTGGGTTTAGTGTTGATTCATTATATCAGGTCGATGGAAGTCCATTAGGTGTCATGTCTTGTGACACAACTATTTAGTCCGAACTTTGGCATCGGAGGTTTGCCCACCTTCATTACAAAGCTCTACCCGATGTAAGACAGATGGTGATAGGGATGCCTGAATTCTGAGTAGAGAAAGAAGGTGTATGTCCAGGATGTGCCGAAGGAAAGCTCAAAAGGGGACCATTCCCCTCAAGCCAAAGCAAGACCTCTGATATATTACAATTGGTTCACTCGGGCATACATGAGGTTGGCATTAAGAGGGAGACTACTACACCACATACTCCTGAGCAGAATGGTGTGGTGGGAAGGAAGAACCGCACGATGATGGAAGCTGTCCGGGCCATGCTACATGATCAAAGACTTCCGAAGTTTCTATGGGCTGAAACTACAATCACCGTTGTATATGTACAAAATCGATGCCCTCATCAAGCATTGGGTTCCTAAACTCCTGAAGAAATGTTCACCATCTGTCAAAGGGAAGTCGTGATTAGTCATGATGTCACCTTTGACAAAGATATGGCCCTGAGCAAGGTGGACAATCTGCTGGCTTTGAGTAGCTCTCAAGAAGCCGACACCAGGGAACCGAAAGAAAAGGATGATGAATCAATGCCTGATGTAGAAGAACCCATGGATCCGATTGATCCTCATCCACATGAGCCTTCCTCTTCTAGGAAGATGCCTTCATGGCTTAGGGGGATACTTGATGATGCTGAAGGACATGCTGCACCCTGAGGAACCTTCCATCAAAGTAAGAAACTTAATAGGTATCAAGGATACCTGACCATCATGAGCACGATCATACAAAATGAGCCTTCGTCATTCTCAGATGCCGTCAAGAATCAAGTATGGAAGGATGCTATGACCGAAGAATATGAGTCTATCATAAAGAATGATGCTTGGGAAGTAGTTCCTAGACCCCAGGAAAAGACTGTTGTTACTTCCAAATGGCTTTACAAGATAAAGCATGCAACAGATGGAAGCACGGAAAAGTATAAGGCTTGTTTTGTTGCTCGAGGTTTCTCCCAAAAGGAAGGTATAGACTATGATGAGATATTTGCACCTGTTGCCAGATATACGACCATCCGCTCCATCATAGCCCTTGCCGCTTCACAAGGATGGAACCTACATCAGATGGATGTCAAGACTGCGTTCTTGCATGGCTCGATCAAAGAAGAGGCCTACGTGGAGTAACCCAAAGGATTTGAGATTTATGATCGAAAATCTCATGTATGCAAGTTGAAGAAAGCTCTCTATGGGCTGAATCAAGCACCCAGAGCATGGTATGAGAGGATCGATAGCTACTTGATGAAGTTGGGATTCACTAGGAGTGAAGCTGATCCTAACCTTTACTTTAAGGTTGAAGATGACAAGCCTCTCATACTGGTGTTGTATGTGGAGGACCTCTTTCTAACAGGTGCAGACCCTCTCATTCACAAATGTAAGGGGGAGTTGGCCTCTGAATTTGAAATGAAGGACCAAGGACTTGAAGTATGGCAGAAGCCAAGGGAAATTTTCTTATCTCAAGGAAAATATGTGGTAAAGATATTGGAAAGATTTGGTATGATGGACTGCAAGCCTGTGACTACCTCGAGGATCTTAACTTTTAGAAGTTATATGGTAGTGATGTCGGACCAGACTTGGGAAATGCCTCTGAGTTTCAAAAACTCATTCGCATTGATGTTCTAGGTGAACCTCTGTCCGAACATATGTTTTGCAGTTAGAATTGTGAGCTCATATTTGGTTGAGCCTCACTAGATTGATGCCAGGAATCTTCTGAGATGTCTTCATGACATAATCTCTCATGGATTAAGATACACTGCCAGAGATGTGAGACTACTTGGATATACTGATGTTGATTGGGCAGGCAGTGTGGTGGACCGTAAGAGAACTTCCGGGTACTGTTTCACCTTGGGATCTGCTTCGATATCCTGGATGAGCAAGAAGCAAAAGTCAGTGGCTTTGAGCACCGCCGAAGCAGGATATATTGTTGCTAGCATAACCTCATGTGAGGCAGTCTGGTTGCGAAAGCTCTTCAGTGAGTTGTTTGGATTTACATTGGATACCACTGTGATTCTCTATAACAACCAGAGGTGGGATTCGATTATTGAGGAATCCCGTATTCGTCAATTGCTCCAGCAAATAGACATCATCTGGGATATGGTAAGTCGATGAGCAAGGAAGCTCCATCACATTAAGATGATGTACAGGTTGATACACCTTGTCAAAGCCCCGAGGAAAGATCTAATCTGTGATTTTCCCAAACGACTTGGAGTCGGCAAGAAACCCTTGTACAAGGGTCCTGCATGTTGCATACATTGAGCTCTGGGAGCTCTGAGGGCTTGCGGTTCCTACTGGAGCAACATATGACCACAGGGTGACTCACCCTCCCCTAGTGGTGCACACTGGAACAAGATGATTCGCTCTCTTGTGGGACAAGATGATTCGCTCTCTTGTGGAATAGGATGATTCGCTCTCCTGTGTAGCAGGATGATTAGTTCTCCTGTGAGGCTTGGATTGATGTGTTCTCCATGGCAGCCTGGATTGATGTGTTCTCCATGGTAATTGTAGCAGGATTGATGTGTTCTCCTGTGAGGCCTGGATTGATGTGTTCTCCATGGCAATTGTAGTAGGATTGATGTGTTCTCCTGTGAGGACAGGATTGATTAGTTCTCCTGTCGAGGCATCCTACCCATGCAGTCTGGGACTCATGGGAAGTACCTCTCATCTGATCAATGAGCAGGGAAATGAAGTTAGGGACCATAGTAGTACTGATGGACGCATCGTTGTAACTACTGTACTCCCTACGCTAGGATGACCTCCATTGATCTGGGATCAATGATACTGGTCTGGGACCGGTGGTAGGAGTTGTACCATACTATGACGCTGACTTCGTGTCGGTTGAGACTGGTCTGGGATCAGTGGTACATACTCTGAGACTGACTTTGAGTCAGTGGAGGATGATATTGGTCTGGGACCATTGGAGTTGTACTCACTATGACGCTGACTTTGGGTTGGTTGAGACTGGTCTGGGACCAGTGCTACATACTCTGAGACTGACTTTGAGTCAGTATGATACATCCTCGATCATTTCTTCTTCATAATTCAGACAAAAGCAGAGTACAACAGAACAATGCAAGAGTAGAGCAGAACAGAACAAAACAGTACAGATCAGTGCAGGGCAGAACAAGACAAAGCAGAACAGGAAAAATAGAGCAGATCGGGGCAAGGGTCAGGCTATACAAGGCAGTGCATTTGATGGATGAATAGTAATGACCGATAGACAGATTGCAGATGAAGTTCTCCATGGTTGAGAGGGAGTGTTAAAATTGGCAACCAGGGCAAAACTTCATGTGGGTCATCTTATTCATGGCTAATAATATTTTTATTAGATTTCTCTCGTCGAGAGGTGTAGGATTGATATAGAGATCATCCAATTTCGATAAGTATTCATGGAGATATGAATTTATTTTGATTATGGAATTATTATCAAGCCGACCTACAACTCATGTAGGCTCAGAAGCCCAACAGTCACATCTATTCACCCACCAACGTTGTGTATAAATATAAGAGGACTTTTCCTCATTTGGACTCACTCATCACATCACATCTCTCTCTTTCTACTGCACAGATATTAGTCTCTTCTCTACTGCGCTGAAATGGGTCTCTCTCTCTCACACATGTGAAGCCGGAAGCTGTTGGAATTGAAGCTGCAACTGCAGAAGTAAAGATTGACTTGCGTGGCCTAGAATATCTCCTCATCTAAACTATGCTGTAGGTTCATTTGAACCTCCTTTGAAAGCCGCAACTTTTGGTGGTGGAATGAAGTCAATCCGACGAACGGTTTGCACGATATCGACTGCCCTAGTTTGAAGCCGGAAATTGTTGAAACTGAAGCTGCAACTGCAGAAGTAAAGATTGACTTGCGTGGCCTAGAAGATATCCTCTTTGGAACTATGCTATAGGTTCATCTAAACCTCCTTTGAAAGCCGCAACTTTTGGTGGTGGAATGAAGTCAATCCGACGAACGGTTTGCAAGATATCGACTGCCCTAGTTTGAAGCCGAAAACTGCTGAAACTGAAGTTGCAACTGCAGAAGTAAAGATTGACTTGCATGGCCTAGAAGATCTCCTCATCTGAACTGTGCTGTAGGTTCATCTGAACCTCCTCTGGAAGCTGAAACTTTTGGTGGTGGAATGAAGTCAATCCGACTGTCGGTTTGTGAGATATGGTCTGCCCTAGTTTGATAATGAAGCCGCTAATGCTGATGCTACTGATCTAGGGTTTGCTACTGCTGATATGAATCAGATTTATTGTACTATTTCTCTCTGCTGAATTATTGAAGATAAAAGAAGATTTGATCAAAGGGTTTCCCCACACATTGTGGGGTTTGTCCCTGGCTAGCCGCCACATCTTGTGTCTCTTGTCTTGGCTTGTTTTCTGTCAATCGTTTAATGTTCTATCTACACTTTAATTTATGTACATGTGATTGCTAATCGATGGAATATAATAAGAAAAAGAAGTAAACTGTTATAAGCATAGAACATACCATAACTTAACAATTGCACCAGTTGAAGATGGTGCTTCGAAAGCAGTCAACTGCCATTCGCATCTGGGATCCGGTGGCAATATGTAATGCGGCACTCCCGCAAAGTCTGGTGACAAGTAAACGCAATCACCATGAGTTCAGGAAGGGATATGGTTTTAATGTCTATCCCTTTGTCTCTAGCCTGGCTGTTGCAGAACTCTAGCCGGAGGCTATCGACACACTGGCCACCTGGCCTAGTCCCGAATAGAGTCAAGTCTTCGCCTCTCTTAGGCAAACGAGTCAAGAAATATATGTCTGCCGGCTTGATTTTGAGCTAGTGGCCACCAATGAAGAAGCACTGGTCCTGTATGCTCCATCTGTCAACCAGCCACTGTAAGAAATCCACCTGGGCCCTCATGCCAGGTATGGCCCAGAATTTGTACAAGCCGCATGCCTTCAATGCATCGATCGAAGGTTGGTGATTCAACGTGGCAAGATCCACGTCCTCATGCTCTCGTTCACGCCAATCTAGCATGATGTACCCTCTACATCCAATAAAAAGACAAATTAGAATGCTAGAAATTAATTTGTTTGGGTCAAATTTGAGAATTTTTGGGTTAAAAACCCTTGCTGCGGGGACCACACCCTCTGTGTTAGAGACAGTGCGTGGGTCCGCACCTTGCCTACATGGAAGGTGCGGACCCCTGACTTTTTCCCCATTGAGAAAAAGTCGGGGTCTGCGGGCTGCCAGTGTTACGCCTGCGGGCCCCGCGCGCGGGTTTTTAGCCTAAAAACCCTCCAAAAAATGAAATAAAAGCCTAAAACAAAAAATGAAACGGTTAAAAATGAAGAGTAGGATGATGTGGATTACCTGGAGAAGACGACGTTCGATTCCGACGGTTGGATTTTTCGCAATCTTTAGGGGAAGTTTCTGGACAAAAGCACTATTTTTTCACCCAAATCTCAAACGGTAAAAATGAATTGACCAAAGCCATTTTTATAAGTTTTTTGAGTAAATAAATTGAAAATTTGTTTATGTTTCACTTTGGAAAGGTAATTTTTGCAGCATTTTTATCCATTTCAAACAGGTATGAGTAATGTTTGCATTTTTGCTCAGGATAACAGATTATTCAGGCAAAATCTATCATTTTCGACGAAAAGATATTTAGAGTCACCTTTAAGCTCTTTTCTGACTCCTAAAACATGAAAAGATCACCGAGTTTTTCTTTTTAAACTTGTTAAAACGGAACTAAAAAGACGGTCCACTTACAGCTCTTTTTTGACCGTAAAAACATGAAAAGATTGCCGGATTTTTGTCGTTTCAAATTCGATATTGGTTATAAAACGACGTGTCGTTGATCGCTTTTTACTTTTTCGAATCAGGGGCACTAATTACGAAAAGTACTCCTTGGTCGTAAAGATCAAGCGGTTCTCTCAAGTATTATTTTATACTTTTTTAGGCTTGGGAGACACAAATTTACGAAAAAGGTCAACCCTAGAGTCTTCTTAAGTTTTTTCAGACTCTCTAAAATTGAAAAACCCCGAGTTTCTCCTATACTGGACTCGTTAAAATTTCACAGTAAAGCACCTGTTCAATTACAAACAGGAACGAACCACTCCTTCTTAGGGTTCGAATTTAAACTAAGTTGGACTCATCCGAAGGATGAGCTTATAATCAAGCAAATGTTATCCTTCTCAAGCTTGTCAAAAATAAAGAGGTACTTGCCAGAAATGGTGGGGGAAAAGAAAGAAAAATGAGCCTGTTTGTCATACTTTGTAACCACTCTTGAACATGACACTTTTATTCACCTGGGTTGGGAAATCCTTTGCCTAGCAATTGATCAAACCACATTGAAAGTCTTCAGCTGGTTTCTGGGTATTAACTTTGGGTCAATTGTCACCAAGCCATCTGTTGTGTCGTTATGTGTTCAAGAGGTCACTGCCAATAAGCCATTCATCTGCAAAATATCTATCATCCATCTTGACCATCCCTGAGTCAGTCCTCGCAACTAAATTTCTTCAACTTGATCTATGATTTCATGTTGTAGGCTTTCCTGCGGCAGATCGCTTTCTATCGACTTCAGCTCATTATCTAGAAAGATGATCTAGAAATCGTCAGTACCTTGGGATCTGCATGCCTCAATGGCAGGTTTCTTGCCTTTGATGACAGGTTGTATCATTGACCTTTGATCAAAGGATTCCGTGACATGTTCGCCATCAACACATTTATTCACATCTCATGGATTGTACTGGGTACTTTGAGAGCCATTGACATCACTGGTCATTTCTCTCACACTTGTTAACAGTTTACATCATTGACTGGTAATCAAGTGGTTTCTACCATGTTCGACATCAACACATTCATTCGCATGGATAGAATCGTACTGTTTCAAGAAGTAGAAATGAAGACCCTGGATCTAATTTCCACAATCCAGGCTGCAAGGAATTTTGTATTCATTATATGATGGGCTATTCATAAATAGATGGCTGCGTCCATACTGTGTCCACATGAGTCTATACTTGTGATGTCTTACAAGATCATTCCTGTATCAGAGTAGTAGTTAGTTTTCTAAGTTAGTTTTGATCTAAGTATGGGAATGCCTACCTCAGCGATGATATGATCTCATATATATATATATATCTTGCATTGGATGTTTTTACAGGTTCCAACCGGGCTCTCCACAAGATGATCCTCAAAATGATAAAGTACTTCACTCTTCCTAAATGATAAATGAAATCCTCATCTACTATAGACTTCACACTTTAGGGGGCAATGTGTTACACAAAAATATCGTCACCATGATTATTTGCAATCAGTATGGGTCTATCATCACTTGTACCGTCCTCCTAAGCAAGTCTTAGACCTCAGCTCTTCAAGTCAAGCTTTGAAAATGAGAGAAAGACATTGAAAATCAACAAAGCTCTGGTTCTGCACTTTCTCTCACTGTTGCCTGCGGTCCCACACCTCCTGTTTACAAAAACTGCGGACCTGCCCACTTTGTCACTAAAGGAGTGGGTGCGGACCCCTGTGAAAGTCAAAAAGGTGCAAGTTTATTCTAAAAAACTCACTTTGGGTTAATTCTAGATGATTCTAGAAGGAATTTTGACGTGTATTGGCCGCTCTTAGGTGGTTCATGCATCCCAAAAGAGCAGGAGCTAATCCCTTGATGAGAGGAGCTATCCCTTTGAAGGAGGGTTTTATCCCTTTGAAGGAGGACCTAGTAACTTCCCTCCATTGCACTATAAATTAAGGCATTGGGCTGGTTGCTAGGGAGGTTAGAAGCTAAACATTTTTGAGGGTAAATGCTGGTGGAATTAAGACTTCCTAGTTAAGCTTGAGAGGAGAGATCACATACCTTTTTGGCTTCATTGGGAAGAGAGTGAAACTTGTCAAAGTAGAGGAGACTTCTTGTTGGACCCCGGGAGGAGCTTGTACAGCGTCAAGGCACAGGTTGTAAAGTTCTTCTTTGATTTGAATTAATACAATCAAATTCATTTTTCTCAACAAATTGTCTTATGTCATTTGTTTCATGAATTCCTTGATCTTCATGTTAAATATGTTTTATGATATTGGCTTTTCAGGTGCTATTTAATTTGTTTGCTTGTTTGTGTTTGTAGATTCGCAACAAGGGAGCTCATTTGGATCGAAGGAGCGAGGCTTCCACAAACTTGCATTGGACCCAAGGTAGGCCTAAAACACTTGTTTGCCTTTGTTTATAAATTCATATTTAGAGAAAGATAGTTTTTGATTGGCTTGCTTGTCACTAGGTCTCTTTAGATTCTAGGAAGGTCTATCTTGTTCGCAAGATCGACTCGTTCCGTGTGACATGGTCCCATTTTATGATTTCATGCAAGTTTTAGGTATTTTTGAGGGCCCGAGGGTTCAAAAAAATCTCCCTAGGACCAACACAGGCCTAGGGAATCGAAAACTCTATTGCACCTAAGTGATGGTACACTACAGGAAGGGGTGCAACACTCTGTTTCCTTCCTTAAGGGTTCGTTGGGTGCAAATCCCAATTTTTTTTTCCAATTTCCCTTCAAATTTTCTGAGTTTTATTGCATGGAAAGGATTGTAATGAGTATTTCTTTGATGTTTCAGGTCTTCATTATCATAAAATGACTTTTTATCTAGAGAGAAAGATAACATGAAGAACAAGATTTAAATGTAGCTAATGATCCTACTACCATCCAGGTACTAAAGGATTGTGGATTGTTGAAATTCTTTTGGCTTCCTCATCTGAGGCAAGAAATGGAGCTACTAGAATATCTTGTTCATGCATGGGATGTGCAAACACACACATTATGATTTGGGGAACATATTCTCCAAATCATAGTAGAGGACATATATTTCATGACCAGTTTATCCAAGAGAGGTGCTCCCATCTCTCTCCTAGGTCGAAGAAGTGGCGGAGAAATAGTGAAAGACTATATGACTACTTACTACAGACCTCGATCCAAACCAACTAGAAATGGAAATATTATCATAAAAGATGTAACCAGTTTTACCTTAAGAACAATCTTATTCATTATTTCCAAATTAGTGGGTAGCTCAACAGTTCATTGGTCAACAGATCATACATGCAGTATGGCTTGGAGTTCTTAAAGCCAAAAATCTTCAACTGGAGTGAGGGGGTATTGAACAATATGAAAGAAAAACTTACTAAATAAAGAGAGGGAAAGTTGAAAAACTTTGGACACAGTTCCATCTTAGTCTCTTTTTCCCTAGAATAGATTCCATTAATTCGGCCTCAACAGATTACGCTTGAGCCTGTTGATCCGAGGGTACCATCGATAAGGAGGTGGATAGATCACATGTACCAACATGCAAGTCCATTGATGATCATATTTTCACCAACCTTCTTTGGATGGTTGCGCAGATAGATCATTATGGTCAATGATTATCCATACACAGGGATGGATTTCCGCGATGACCCTGACCTCGTGCTTCTTGAGGGTGAGCAATGGGATGTTATAGGAAATATATTTTAACCATTTGATTTTTTAAAAGTTTTACAATTTTGTTGTGTTTTTATGCTTGCAAGACTTAAACTATTGATTTGTCATGGAGATATTGCGCTTGTTCGACAAATAGGTGCTTCATATCTTCGTTGTAGGATAACAACCACAAGTAGCAGTAGAACCAACACAGGTGGATGTAGTAGGATGGGATGCACTACGAGATCTAAATGTAGTCGAGATCGTAACTGAGGTGGAGTGTCACATGGAGGGGTTGAATCATGGGATAGATGAGACCGCGATTGACCAGGTTCCATTGTGACTTCAACAACACACCATCAGAGTGCCTAGCTATATTGGTTGGTTAATGTGTAAGATAGCTTATGCAGTGGCTTGTTATCATGAGTACTTTGATTAGTCTACTTAGATATCTTCATGTAGTTTTGTATATGGGCCGTGTGGCCATATGTGTCTCGAGCACAATTTTTTTAAAACCAAACTTTATCTATATATATATATATATATATATATATATATATATATATATATATATATATATATATATATATATATATATATATATATCTTCATTGTTTCTATGTTCCTATTGTACTTTTAGTGATGTAATGAGTATTGAAATTTCTTTACATTCGTTGTAAATCTCTATCTAAAACATGATTAGAAAGTGCATTTATCAAAGTCTTTAGATTTCTTGAAATGTGTTCATATTGTATGAAATCAAAATGTCATTCTAGAAGGCGAACCCTTAAAAAATACACAAGATGGTAGGACTTCTAACCGAATACCCAAATTCCTTACTATTAATCTGATATTAATCAATTACTTATCTTATTTGCATGAGCCCAAGTATACTTAACAGTGTTCAACATTCATCTAAGTGCGTGCACTAAATAAGACAGTATAAATGCATAGAAAGTAAGACAGAAATAGATACACAATATTTGGCATCAAACGTATTTTATTACTCTTCTTGCTTGGTTACAAACCCGACTCCACCTTGCGCACTCAGCTGCGGAATCTAATATGCCTCTGCGCACTCAGCTGCAGAACCTCTTCCTACTACTATGACCCAAGACTGGACTTTTCACTTCAGATCTATCTCGCATACATCTTCCTCGATTGATTAATTTATAGCTTAGAGCCTCACTCTATATATACAATCCCATGGTCTGCAAGCCATGGGTAGGTTGACATTACATTTACAAACTTAGGGTGGACTACCCTATAACTCAACATACATTTCGCGCTCTGTGCCCACAATTCATGGAGTCTTACAATAACACTTGACCAGAGCTTGGGCTTTGAGCCCCAAAACATGTCGTGGGGGGGATTCCATGCCCAACAGGACCCCAACACAAACATCATGGCTCCTCCTCGAGTCACTCTGTCGGTGTGGCAATCTTGGCGCGGAGTCCCTCTAGCTGGTCCTGCACTGCTTGGAGGTCCACAATGCACTGCTCTGCGGTTTGTTGGACCTACTTCATGCACTCTTCCAAAGCTTCCATGTCAAGAGAAAATCCTGCCTCAATGCGTATAACCCCTGTATATGTGCTAGCTTGCCTTCGATATCAGCGGTTATGGTGAAGGCCTCGTCAATCCATGGTTGGACGCACGCTTTGAGAACTGCCTCTTTCTGACGTGCTGCATCCACCTGCTCTTTCAGTGCCTTGGCTTGCTGCATATTTGCGATCCATTGAGTGAGGATGACTGTCTCCGCAATTCCTTGGACACTATCATACTGCTCCTGAAGTTCACGTGCCTCTGTTTCCAGGCGCTGTATGTTGGTGTCCTCCTGCAAAGATGTGAGGACCAGCAAGGCTTGTTCCAATATATCGATACAGTCTTGCACTGCCTGTCTAATTTCTTCCAACCCTATTTGGATAGTGTTAGCGCGTTGTTCTTTGAATTTTGGGGAGTAGAAGGTTTCACCTTCAACCGCAGCTCAGTGATTTGAAGATTCAGCTCTAGCTAAACCTTTGTCGTTTCTGCTCTGGCCTCATGACGCCGGTCGCCAACCTATGGATCCGCTTTACTGTTGGTAGATCTGCCAGGATGGCCAGTTCTGGGACGCATTTGCAAGCGTCGTCTACCACCTGTTCTAACTGCTGATTTTGTGACACCATCTCATCACGCTGTAGGCTGAGCAGTTTGATGTTTATCTTTTGCTCACTTAGAACCTGTATCGCGTGGCCCTCCTTGGCATGGAGTTTTGCTGTTATCCCATCCTGCAATTGGTATAGAGTTTCTCGTAGAAGGGCAGCCAAATTAAGGCCAAGTCCCTTGATCCTACTAACCATAGAGTTCTCGACCTCATTCGTTGCTGCTAGCTCTCCTTCTGGTAACACTATGGTATTGGCCATCCTTGCACGTAGCATATGTTATGTTGCTGATGTGCCTGCTACGACATAGGTGGCCACGGTTCCTTCCTGTGGGGGCCACACCTGAAGTTCCTGCAGCTGTGCCCTTAGGTCCCCCAACACAGTCCTACTCCATCATAACCTCTTGGAGCACTTCCTTGGTGACATCACGAACCGTCTCGCCAATGTCATAGAGGTTACCTTCAGTCAATGTGATCAGGTCTATGGCCAGCTTTGAAGCCTTGACCTTTTTTGTGGACTCGATCTGCTATTGATGTGCGGCCATTTGAGTTGGGTCGAAGTGGTTTCTGGTTCTGTGCTTTCTTCTGCAAGGATTATGTCCTCTGCCTCTTGTCCTATAGACACTTCCTGGCTCTCCTCTGCCTGCGCTATTGTGGCCTCTACTTTCTGCGCTACTGCTGCTGCTTCGGTGGCCTTCTTTTTCTCCGCGGTGCTTGTACCGCTTTGCACAGTGCCCTGACCTCAACTACCACTTTTTCGTTGCACCTTTTCTCAGCCACCTGTGTGACGCACAGCTTGGCCTCATCCTTCCTTTTCTGTGTTATTGCCTTTTCCAATTCTACCAAATCCGAGGCGCACCACTTACGGGGCCATGACTCTAACACTGTGAGGATTGCATCATCAGTGGCGATGAATGGGAGCTTTGTCCACTACTGTGCCGGATCCTTTCGCACCTTGATGTAAATATTATGCATATCCACCTTGAAATCTGCAAAACTCTACAGACTATTGTGCACTATGTGGGGTAGTCGCAACCTCCTATTAATCCACATCTGGATGCTTGCCTCCATGAGCACCTAGAAAATCTTTGTCTTGCGAATCTGTTTCGCGTCCTTGGTATCCCAGAGCAAGGCGTACTTCGTGGCTTCTAGCAAGTCATGTTCGATGCTTGAGAACTGATTGTCCTCTGACAGTTCTCTCACTACCAGCAAAATGGATAAGAGAAACCACGCGTAGTGGAAGGTCTTGCCCTGCTCCTGGGCCTCATGACAATTGATCAAGAATTCTTAGCAGAGGAACTCAGCCTAGTTGAACTGGACCCACTTCGCACACTGTTTGGCTAACGCAATTACCGATGTTGATACTTCATCGGTGAGACATTTTCTCATTAACTTGTCGGCCAGGAGTTGGGTAGCTACGCGCATCCCTTTATCCTTGATACTGGCGATGGCATAGCCCCTATTTTTCTTTTCCAGGTTGTATTTGGCCTTCATGGCTTCCGTGAGAGACAAATTGCTGCATTTTCCTGGCCATGGGGTCCTTTCCCTTACAGGGAAGTCGAGAAATTATGTGGATGAGATTGGCCATGATGGGAATAGGCTCCTCCAGCCATATGTACCCATCATGCACTAGGCACAAAAACTACCTGATGACGAAAATGGTGATAGGTGTGCGGTGGAAATGTGGTATCCACCTCAGATGAAGAAACTCAGCCTTCTGCACACCACACAACCATTTTCATAGCTCTAATGTGATTACTGGCCCCTTCGTGTTTTGTTTCATCAGGCTCGCCATCTCTAAGTGCGGGAACTTCTTGTTGTCCACGAGGTCCCAACCTTTAAATTTCAGGGTAGGCACCCGGCCTATGAGAGGAACCTCAAAGGTAATTCCATCGAGGAGGAGCAGGGTCTGGAGTGCACTCTTCATGGCATCTAGGTCCTTTGGTACCTTAGCTTTCCCTTTCTACGGAGGGACATACTCGGGTAATGTTGCTGTAGGGGCATCGGTTGGACGTCTTCCTCCACGTCTTCTGCTTCCTCTATTTCGGCAATCAAAGCCTGTAAGTCCTCCTCCTCTTCTTTTGACTCAATGGTGACTTCCTTTCCCTTTACCTCCTTTGATATCTTGTCGGATCAAGGATTCCTCGGGGACACGAAGACTGGTCCCATTGTCTGCTTATCTTTCTTCGGTTGCGGCGTCCGGGGTGATTTTGGGATTTTCGGCGTGACCCTAGTATCTGCGGTAACCTCATGTATCATAGGGGCCTGCGCGGCCTCGTTGATGGTTCCTTCTTCAAAGCCCAACCCTCTCCTGGTATTTTTCGTCTTGTCCGCACTATCTATGGTCTTTCGTGATCTTAGGGGCTCTAATATTGCTCAACGCTCAACACTCTGTGCTATATTCAACCACTCAAATCTCAAATGAACAAGTGTTGCCTTGTGGCTAGCCCTTGGAGTTTTATAGCACATTTTCAATTTAAATTCGACCATTCCCCCTAATTCCAGGCCATCAATTCTTTCTTTGCAACAGATTTTCCATAATATGGTCCATAACTGCTGTCTTAAATGCCCTCTACCCACTCCATTTGGCCTCAAACCGAACATCCCGTCATAAACAGTGACACCAACTGTCACCTCCTAGCCTACCCACGTGTCAGCACATCCCCCCATGCGTAGGTGCGAACCTTGTGACATGTTGACTCTACACACACCTCCCTTATTACGCAATTCCCAAGCAGACATTTTTATAGTCCTGTGCTCCCTTTCAACTTCCTGGAATGCTGAGACTATTCTTCCATTTGTTAGTCAAGTGGTCGCGCCACCCATGCGGAGCTCCATTTCGCCCCTCAGGATAGTCCACGAAAAATCCTCAGTAGTTCTTGCCGCGCGCTCTACTAGTTGTAGTGCAATTTCCTGACTACTGCATTGTGTGATAGACGGTTTGAGCCACGGCATCAGACTAATTAATCATCGACGATAGTTCTCTCATTTATCACTATGGATTTGCGCACCTTGCTGTACCACCCTTGGTTTTTCGACGAGAAAGGCTTCCTTTATTTCGTTTTCCAACTTCTTGACCTTTGCGTCCATTAACATGCTTTTCTTCCTTAGCCGTACCTGGTCCTTTTCAAGTTCGTGAAGTCTACAGTTCCCTTGCCGAATGGCTTCCTGAAGTCTTACGTGTTCTACTTTGCGTAGCTGTGTGATTTCTTCGTTTTGGGCTTCACGCACTGTCACATTTGTAGGTGTTGTTCCAGGTGGGTTCATCTTTGCTGGCTCTCCAGAGATTTTGGTCCCTTCTCCATTCCGCAATCTTGGGATTGGTTTCGTGGTCAGGGTTTTGCACATTGTCCTATAGGCCCATTGGATCGCTGGAATGCACAGGTCCCAGTTGGTACGTCGTACCTGGTGAACTCTGTTCAGTACTTCACACACCCTGTCGAACACTTCTCTATGGATAATTCGTAGCGCGCTTCTCCTTTCCTATCGATGTGTTTTGCTCTGATTCTCCATTATGGGATTGGTGTGTGTTGGGGCAAGCTACATGTCATAATCTGCACCGATCAGAAAAGGTGGGCGTGCAAACTGTTTTGTCCGTCGCAACCGGCTGTCATCCCTAATTGAGGTTTTCCAAATCATAGGCGCATCATCCTTTTGCATTCGTGCCAATCCTTGAAAAAATTTTGATGCATACCCCACCATCTTGTGGGCATAGCACGTAGTGCCCATTTCAGCGCATCAAACCGTTGCTGCTCTGGTATTGCGCTTTCAAATCTGTTCAGACATTCCTCCACCCCTGTTAGCCCATCGTACATTAGAAGATCCCTTAACTCTATTGTCACGAAGTGCAGTGATCTCATCATTGTATTGCAATTGAGCGTTGTTACTTCGTGTAGCCAATTCTGCCATCGTTCTATTTCTTCATCTGAATCCGAAGTGCAGGAGCTTTTGCGCTCCCATGAAATCCTACCATTTGCAGTTGGATTCACCCAATCCTATTCTCATGTAGTTATCTTGTAGATGCAATCGATATTGTCATCACTATCATTGTCACGCACCGGTTCAGTGTATCGCGCTCCTTCAGCAGGGTATAACGGTACTATGACACGTAGTGACTTTTTCTCAAAAATCATTTTTCGCTTCTTCAAATTTATGACTCCGTTCATATCAGTGGCCCAGTCTATGCTCAATAGCGTGAGATAGGGATTGCTATTGTTGAAAATCTCTATCACTTCAAAATCCACCAGCGAGCTCACACCTTCAATATCCATTGTTACCCCTTGCAATCTTCCCGTCAGTAATATTTTCTGCTGATTAGCCATTTGTAATTGAATAGGAGACCACTACAACGCGGGCTTGCCCATGCGTTCCCATGTCTGTTTTGGTAATACATTTGCATCCGATCCTAAATCCAAAAATCACTTGATCCATTTCATGTTCTCTGATTTGTGCAGTCAACCTCATTTCCCTTCCTGTGCGTAGTGCATGCTTTCCAACTTTCTGGACCACACGCGGTTCTCATGACCCCGTGCACCTAGCGATATGCTCCTTTAGTCCTTTTACCACCTTGCTATCGCGCAACAATTTCATGCATGTCTCCAGAAAGGTAGTGAGCATTGAAGGATCCATCCCTGATTCTGGTTGATCCTTACTACCTAAAGTGGAGTCCTCTGTGAAGCTCTTCGTAGCTTCCATGAAAGTCTCCTTCACGCGCTCTAAATAAAATTCATGTTCCTTTGCAGGGGCCTTGCGATCCCACGTGCTTTCTTTAGGTTGCTTACCCTTTTCATCTCCGATTGTGAGACCACTTCTAAGCACTATGTTTACATTTGGGTCCTCTTCGCGTGGTTCAAACCTCATCATTTGTAAATTCTGAGGCGGGGGAGGCTGGAGTACCCCCTTTTCACGTAGCTTTTCTATCAATGCGGGGCAGTCTTTTGCCTCATGATCAAACTGAGTACAGTACAAACATGATGTCCTGGTCGGATTCATACAATCACAGGCGTAGTGTCCTGACCCTCCACAATTGTAACAAATTAGTTGTCTGCGACCCCTTCCTGGTCCCATTCCTCCTCTTCCTCGGTCGCGCCCCTGAAATCCAATGCACGCCATCCCTACATTCAGATCAAAAGCTCGCATTTCAGTCTGCATTCTATAGGTGGGAGTTCAATCCATCATTAGTTCATAGCTTCTGCAGGTGCGTTCATCATGGCCTATTGACCTGCAAAAGTTACAGAACAATTGTTGGGACGTCTGTGTATACTTCTGCAATAGGTGACAATTATCTGTATTGTGTTTCCCCCTATCTGATAGATTGCACACCATAATGTAGGCCTCGCACTGGGCCCTGCTTGCGCCTCCGGTCTTAATGGCATTGGCCGTCCTGCCGCTAAGTAGTTCACGAAAACTAGACAATGGTCCTTATCATGCCCTTGACCTTTACATTTTATGCAACAAACTTCCTCGCGCACCTCTAGCCGAGGTGTCTTATCCTGTTTCAAGATCTGCATTTCCAGACACAAATTTTGTAGTTGCATTTGGATTTGCTGGACTCCCATACCAGGGTCTTGTATAGGGGTCTCGTGCAATCTCATTGCCATTTCCAATGCTTCAACCTGGGTGGAAAGCATTTGTTGTGACAGCATCATACTTAAATGCGGTGATAGCGACACTGCAAACCATGCGCGATGCTGTGCATTTGTCAACGTCATGTTGGCTTTGCCAATCATACTTTTCAGTCTTTGATCCAGATCCCAGGGGGTCTCACCCAGGAGCATCCTGATCTCCTTAAATCCAATAATGGATTGTGTCTCCCACTTTGGCATGTTAAATTCCCTGTTCAGCACCGTCTGAATTTCTGTGATTCCTGCGTTCGGTTGATCATTAGAGTGTTTAATGTACCATGTTAGGGTGCGATCCTGTAATGCGCTTACCAATGTAGCCTTCTTTATATGGCCATCCGCAACTCATGCTTCCCATACTGCCCTCACGACGAACCAAAATTGGTCTAGGTCTTCATTTCCTACTCCTCTGAATACCGAGAGTTTGATCGCTCGCCATACTAAACTACGAAGGTTGTGGAGGTGGCGTGGGTGGAGATGGAGGTGAAGACTGTGAGACGGGTGGCAGTGTAGGTGGAGGTGGTAAACGCGGAATCCGCTGTCTTATTAGACTGACCGTGCTTCTTGGTGAAACTTCCAAGTGCCCTTCCTCACTTTCTCTTCACGGAAAAATCAAGGGGCTATTCTCTATCCTTGCACTACCTTCGTTTCTATAGGTCTTCCCACTTCGCGTAGTCCCAAACATTAATTTAGCCACATAAACCGCTTTTCGCGCAATAGCATCTTAATCCAAGTGTTCAAGGATTTAATATACTTACCCCGCGGTCCTTTTAGGAAGCATCATTTTTCCTCACTGTAGCTGACGATCATATCTACTGCGAACTCAATGATAAACCCTCCTATAATCCGATCAAGCCAATGGTCCACAACGTGCACGATCTTATCTTCTGAGGCTTCTAATATGTGCACCACTTCTGGAGTCCACACTATCGGTTTATCAAGCTTGCACCTTCCCTGACTGTTTGCTAGCTTCGCGATCCACTCATATAGCTGAGAAGGAAAGAAAGAAAATAAAATTTCATGGATTTCCGTATATAAGTAGCACTCCAACCATTGCTCCTTAGACACTCACAGATTCCTGTTTTCTTGCGTTGCGAACTCATGAATTTTCTCGTCCAACCACTCTTCAATTTCTTTCTTCATTGGATTCCAATGCCACGACATCAGACATCCCTTATGTAGATCCCGGTCCTATCAACAGAACCATTTTTTGGCTTGTATGGGCCTGACCCAAGTTCAGAGATGAGTTAGCCAAACAAATCTCGGTACTATTGGCCCTTTTTGGCAACATTCCACAGAGTGCGGACTGAGGTCTCACCCGAAGTAGTATGGGAGGGTGCTAGAACCAGGTTTCCGCACCCTAGAGATGTCTGATGATTTTTAGTGGTCTGTAGTTTGACCCTGCGCGCACGTTGCTACGCACAACTATCAGTCCCTCGCAGCTTGCGATGCTGCCTTAGCGCAAACCTGCTTGAGGTGCAATCATGCTAATACCCAAATTCCTTACTATTAATCTGATATTAATCAATTACTTAACTTATTTGCATGAACCCATGTATAATTAACAGTTTTTAGCATTCATATAAGTGTGCGTGCTAAATAAGATAGTATAAATGCATAGAAAGTAAGACAGAAACATATACACAATATTTGGAATCAAATGTCTTTTATTACTCTTCTTGCTTGGTTACAAACTCGACTCCGCCCTGTGCACTCAGCTGCAGGGGTCCACGCACTAAGTTGCAGACTCTACTAGGCCTCTGCGCACTTAACTGCAGAGCCTCTTCCTACTACTATGACCCAAGACTGGACTTTTCACTTTAGATCTATCTCACATACATCTTCCTCGATTGATTAATTTACAGCTTAGAGACTCGCTCTATTTATACAATCCCATGGTCTGCGGACCATGGGTAGGCTAACGTTACATTACATTATATTTACAACCTGAGGGCGAACTACCTGATGACTCAACATACATTTCACACTCCGCGCCCGCAATTCGCGGAGTCTTACAATAAGACTTGACCAAAACTTGGGCTTTGAGCCCCAAAACATGCTGTGGGGGGGATTCCATGCCCAACATCCCCTTTTTCAAGGACACGCTTCACAATATATGGATCTGGCCACATAGGTTAGAAATTTCCTGAGCCTAACTTATCAGATTCTTGGTCATATAAAAGAAGAAGGTCTCCTTTTGAGAAGACACAAGGCTTAACACTCTTATCATATTGTGCCTTGATACGTCTTTTATGAGCTTCATTAGCTATAGTGGCATCGCGTTGTGTCTCATCTAATTAGGTCAGATGTAAAAGATGTTCCTCTTCTATAGAAGTGGCAGGAAGAAGTTCAACAACTAGTTTCAGTGATGGAATCTCACATTCGATTGGAAGGATTGCTTCTAGACCATAAACAAACTGAAAGGGTGTAAATCCGGTAGAAGTCCTCACTGAGGGTGTCTATGCCCACAAGGAAGCATAAAGGATCAAATTACATTTCGATTTTTGGACCCCTACCATACTTTGAAGCATAGCTTTAAGAACCTTATTGATAGCCTCAACCTTTCCATTAGCTTGAGGATAGTAGGGGGTGGAACTTTCATAGGAAATTCCAAGCTTATGAGTTAGTTCGGTCATCATATGATTACGAAAATGATTTCTGTGATCCATAACTATGGCTTATGGAACACCAAAACTTTCGATAACGTGATTAAAAACTAAATATGTAGTTGTTTCGCCATGTTTTTAAGTGTAGGCATCATCTCGGCCAATTTAGTAAAATAATATACTGTGACAATGATATAACCATGCCCCTCGACTGAGTGAGGGTTACATGTCATGAATTTGATACCCTATTTCACAAATGGTCTAAAGACGATATTGGTATGTAATGGAGCAGGTAGAGCACGAGTCTTACGATCATAAACTTGGGACGCATGACACTTCTAGACAACAAGAATATAGTCTCAAAAAATGGTAGGCCAAAAGTAACCAGTGCGTAAGATCTTTTGCACAGTAGTGTAGCTAGATAAATGACCGCCACATGCCCCTGAGTGGAATTCATTAAGAACTTTCTCAACCTCCTCATGCATGAGGCACCTTCATAAAATTATATCAATACCACGTTGATAAAGAGTGTCACCAATGATGATGTAATTCTTGGCTTGGTATCGAATACGTCGTTGCTCAGAGCGAGAGGTATCAAACTAGAAAGTCTAGGTCTAGAGATAAATCATAATGTCTCCATACCACGAGTTAGATGATGAAATTAGAAACAATGACTTGTTAGGGATATAATAATCAGATATCCATTATGAATCAGGGGAAGGAAGGTCACACATGAGCTCAACAAAAACTAAGGATTTCTTTGACTTGAATTTGATGAATTCCCATCAAAGGCTTGGAGGATGATGATCCATTTAGAATATTCCCCCCTAGAAATTGGCGTGACAAAATGTATGTCATAGGGTTGCAATATGATACTACTGTTTCGAACCAAGATGTAATGGCAGAACCTTTGAATGGCTTGAACGACCGCCAAAGCCAAATTTTCTATGTGGGTATACCTGATATCATTTTCATTGAGATTCTGACTTAGATAATATATGGGGTGTTTTTTCCTTACATTGTCTTCTTGGACCAATACCATTTCTATAGTAGAAATGACAACAACAATATACAAGAAATAGTCGCACTAGTAATAAGGGGGATATAATAGGGATGCCCGAACTTGAACATATTTGAGGGTATCAAACACCTTATGAGTTGCATTATCCCAATGGAATGGAACCCCTTTCTTAAGCAGGTGAGTTAATCCTTTTGTCAACTCCATGTAATTCAGGATGAATCATTGCGGGAAGTTAGCTTTCCCTTGAAGTTGTTGTAACTGAATGAGTGAAGAAGGTGTAGGAAAGTCAATGATTTCTTGTACTTTCATAGGATCGATACAAATTCCATGTTTCGAAATAAAAAAAATTAGAATCCAACCAAAACTAACACATAACACACATTTGTGTGGATTAGTCAAATATTACAATGCCTACATCGTAAGAAAATGACCCTAAGATGCATCAGGTTGCAATCTGATACTTTGAATGAGAAGGGAGATCGCCCAAATATGGTTGTATGAAATGTTTAATATCATGAAAAATGTAACCCATTTCCCGTTGAAATGTGGCCCTAGTATTCTTTAGACCAAATGGGAGTTTTCAATAGGAAAATGTAACCCAAGGACAAATAAATGCAGTCTTAGGTTGATCCATTGGGAGAATGTTGATTTGATTATATCCAAAGAAACCATCCATGAACGAATAGATTTCACAACCGACACAGTCATCAAAAATCTTGTCGATGAACGGGGTATGGTAATTTTCCTTTGGACAAACGTGATTCACATCCTGATAATTGACACATACATGGATTATCCCTTGTTTCTTCTTGATAAGGACAATATTCGATACCCAATTGGTGAGAGGAATGAGGTAGATGAAACCATCACGAAGAATTTTTTCAACTTCACTCTTTATCGTGACAACCTTCATTGGATGGACCAAACAGAGGCATTACTAGACTGATTTAGCATCAAGATACACTACAACAAAACATACAATTTGCATCAGATTTAGCACCGAATTTTAGTGCATTTTTTTTCCAGTTAGGATGAGCAACCTAGTGCTAAAACTGACTCTATTGTACAATTTTAAAGCATCCTTTTTTGTGCCAGATTTTGCATCCTCTTTTTCACCATATTTTGCATCCTCTTTTACATCAGATTTTGCATCAAGATTTGCATCTGGTTTTACGATGGGTTTTTCTTCTAGTTTCATGCCATTTTTTTCATATGTTTTTTCATCTTTTTTTTTTTCTTCCTATTTTGTGCCATTCTTTGCTTCCAGCTTTATGCCATCATTTGCACCAATTTTTACACCATATTTAGCATGAAATTTAATGCTTTTTTTTGCATCTAGTTTGTGCCAATTTTTGCATCTAGTCTTACGCCAGTTTTTTCTTCTAATTTTGTATCTATTTTTGCATCTGGTTTTGCACCATTTTTTGTGCCTATTTTTGCACTATTTTTTGCATCCAATTTTTCATCATTTTTGGTGTCTAATTCTGCATCCTTTCCAACATCCAAATTTTCATCATTTTTTCTTCCTCATTTTGTGTCCACATTTGCATCTCATTTTGCGCCTAGGTTTGAGTCTAAATTTGCATCTAGTTATGCATCATTTTTGGCATCCAATATGGTGTCCTTGGTTTCACCATTTTTTTAGCTCAATTTTGCATCCCAATTTTACACCATTCTTTGCATCCTCATTTGGCATCTAAATTTGCATCATTTTTTGTTTCTTTTTAGCACCCAACTTGGCATCCCCTTTTGCATTCAATTTATGTCTAGTTGTGTTTCCTTTTTTGCATCTAGTTTAGTGTCCATTTTTGTGTCCTTGTTTGCACCCTAGTATCTTTTTTTATGCCATGTTTTGTTCCCTTTTGTGTCTAGTGTTGCACCTTTTTTTACTTCTAGTTTAAAACCCTCTTTTTTTCCTTGTTTGCTTCTTGTCTTGATGCATAGTTTAAAATCCAATTCTACTTACATTTTTACATCCATGATTACATCCACATTTGGCTTCTTGTTTAGAGTGTACTTTTATTTCCATTTATGACCCCCTTTATGGGTTCATTTTACTGATTTCAATTACATAGTTAGATATATTACAATTTCTAAATATCATTAAATAAGATATCACAATTAAAATTGATAACATAATGTTTGTAAGTAAATTTGAAGGAAATTGAAAACATCCATCCAAGAAATAACAGTATCATCATATATAATAATTCTCCATCAAAAAATCATTGACAATTTTCAATAAACATATATGACTACCAAATCAACACCTATCACATATATCATTATTCTAAGGTAAATTTACAACATCCATCCATAAATAGTAATGTCATCATACATAATAATTCTCCACAAAGAAACATTGACAATTTTCAACACATATATAAATTAATAAGATAATACTAATAATATCATCGACATCTTTAATAAAATCAACTAAAATTAAAATGTGTGATTACCAGATCAAAATATTTCTTGAATATCATTAGGTAAATTCAATATATTCATCCAAAGATAATAGTATAATCATACATAATAGTTCTCCGTCAAAAAAATGTTTATAATTTTCAAAATGTACATAGGCATATAAAATTAATATTATAATGTAGTGATATGTGGTGAGCAAAGCAGTGAGGCTATGAGCCTTGATCACACCATTATTCAAAAAATGAAAGGTTGAACATACAATTGGGAGTATCATATTCATAAAATTTGTAAACAAACAACATTGGTATCATATGCATCAATCTTTTAACCAAACATTGTTGGTATCATATACATAAGGTTAACGACCTTGTAAAATAGCTGGCAAAGGTTTCCATATGATTTAGATGGTATCATATACATAAGATTAGATAAGATATGGATAAGAGTTCAAAGGTTTCCATATGCTTTAGATGGTCCACGCCTGATGTTTGACCTTTCAAAAGTACAACTTGGCAGTAGAGAGTGGTTGCAACTGCTATGGATGTTTCTACTATTGCCAGTGGTGATGATGCCTCAATCGTAGGATCCAAGGTTGTTTTTACTACTGCCTTTGGTATTGAAGCCTCAAATACAAGAGCCAAAGGAGAGGAAATAGGCAAGGTAACCAATGGAGGAGCATAAACCAACGTAATAGAAGTGTCACATGGAATATACCGCAGGTATGAACGTAGTGTATACTAGATATATGGAGGGGGTGGGATATGGAAAAGCATCAACATGCACATATCCTTGTGCAAAAGGAGAGGCCACTGATAAATTATAATGATGCAACTTTGAACAGTGGAAATGCAAAAACATAACATTAAAATTGTGCATGCCTTTCCCCTCCACTGTGAATATATTTTTCTCGTGTGTGAATCCATTGGATGGACCTGCATTATTAAAACGCTTGTATTAGTTGTTAGGTCCAAATGATATGGATTACCATATACCATGGTGATAGTTATAATAACAAATATCTAACCATTCAACATAGGTGTGATGATTCTATATTATCTACTGAATGGGTTAAGCAGATTCATTGAAGTATAACTACTATGGACATATACATTTCACAAAAATAAAAACCCTTTATTCTTGGAATTAACTGGAGTAAGTGGACAAAACTTGGTGCTCAAACCTTAATGCTTATTTTGCTTATGAGTTTTGTAGGAATTCACAGGATAAGTTCCTCAGACAGAACACCAAAAGGACACCGCTCACAACCAGATCACAGATCAATACACCAGTATTTTGACGTGGTTAAAACCCTCAAAGAGGGAAACAGTCCACGGCCTGAGCCAACGCGGCCACTTCAGGCAATTTATTAATAAAAGAATGAAAATTTACATATGTTTCTCTCATGCACGGATTACCCTACAAATGACCCTCCATGCACTTTAAATAGAATTCATGGACCAATCGGGTGTCAAGCCACGGATCAAGTGTCGGTAATACCGAGGAGAGAATGAACCATCAGATCACTACATATCGTGACCGTCGGATTGTAAGTTACAAAATATACAACGGTAAAGAAACACACTTTACCTAACTCTATACCTAACTCTACACTAGACCAAGTTGTACTTAACTATTTCCTATGTGTCGGAATATCCTAACATCCCCCCTTAAGAACAACTTGGGATAGGATTGAAGGATTTACAAATATGACACAATAGGAGAAGGAAGGAGGCACTAGAGCCTATCCCCCCTTAGTGACAACTTCCTGAACTCCAACCAGAAATCGAAGTTTAGTGAACTTCGCCTCTGTGAGAGCCTTTGTAAAGATGTTTGCCACTTGATCATCTGTTGAACAATATTGCACTTCAAGAACATGGTCATGAATGAGCTTTCTGATGAAGTGCATGTGCAGTTCAATGTGTTTTCTGCGCTGATGTTGGACTGGATCTTTGCATAGCTGAATGGCACTTTGATTATCACACCAAAGTGTAGTCGGATGCTGCTGCTGAAAGCCAAACTCTGACAGGATCTGACGAAGCCACAAGGCTTCCTTACTAGTTTCTACGGCACCACGATACTCTGCTTCTGCTGATGAAAGAGAAATGGCAGCTTGTTTCTTACAAGCCCATGTAATAGGTCCTGAACCAAGAGTGAACACATAACCGGCAGTAGACTTCCGATCATCAGGGTCACCAGCCCAATCGGAGTCAGTGAAACCAACCAATAGAGGAGCTGCTTCAGCACTGTAATGAATCCAAAACTGAATTGTACCTCGAACATAACGAAGTATTCTTTTAGCTGCTTTCCAATGATTTTCACGGGGGTTTTGCATGAACCGAGCAAGAAGGCCAACAACAAAGGAAAGGTCAGGACGAGTATGGGTTAGATACAAAAGTTTTCCTACAAGTTGACGGTATAAGGTAGCATCAACTTCAGGAGAATTACAAGTGATTGAAAGTTTGACTCCAGACTGAAAGGGAGAAGGGGCTGGCTTACAGTCTTCCATGTGAAAATGACGTAGAATATCACAAGCATACTTGGACTGGGAAAGGGAAATACCCTCCTTGGATTGCAAGACTTGAAGACAGAGAAAATAGTGTAAATGTCCTAAGTCTGTCATTTCAAATTTCCTTTTAAGGCTAGACTTCACATGGTTTATAAGGTTGGGATCACTACCAGTAAGGATAAGATCATCAACATAAAGAACAAGGATGATAAGAGAGTTGCCCACTTTCTTGGTGTAGACAATATTGTCAGAATGACACCTAGAAAAGCCAGATTCTAAAAGAGAGCTATCCATTTTGGCATACCAAGCCCGAGGAGCTTGCTTGAGACCATAAAGGGATTTCTTAAGTCGACATACAAGGTTGGAGTCTGTTTGTATGAAGCCAATGGGTTGTTCCATATAGATTTGTTCATGCAAGTCTCCATGCAAGAAGGCATATTTAACATCCATCTGATGGACTTCCCATTTGAAAGAGGCAGCAAGGGAAAGAACAAGGCGGATAGAGTTCATTTTGGCAACAGGGGAGAAGGTTTCAGTGTAGTCAATGCCTTCAACCTGTGAAAAACCCTTAGCAACAAGACGAGATTTATGTTTATCAACTTTCCCATCTGGTCCATACTTGGTTCTGTAAACCCATTTGCATCTAACAAGTTTTCGTCCCTTTGGTAGAGGAACAAGATCCCATGTATCATTTTCCAACAATGAATGATATTCTTCATTCATAGATGCTTCCCAATCTGGATGGCCTGAAGCTTCTGCAAAGGTGTCAGGATCATAATTTACTGAAGCTTGAGCTAGTAAAGAAGAGGCTCTCTCGAACTGAGAACGTGTACGTCGCTGATCTGTAGGATCACCGGCAAGATCACCTGCTGCATCTCGAGTAGCACGAACCTATTTTGGAAGCTCAGGAGCTGAAGGAGGATCCTGAGATGGTGGGGGAGGATTGTCATCCTCACTTTCATCATCTGAAGAAGAAATGTTTTCAAAGGTAGAAGAGATAGGGAGAGGTGGCACATCCGCCAGACTAGGCTCATAGGCCGATATATTTTCATCAAATTTTACATCTCTTCTAATGATAACATTTTTGGACTTAAATGGAATAATTCTATAGCCTTTGACATCTTCAGAATATCCAACAAAAGTACATTTTTCACTCTTAGGTTCTAAAGCTTTATGCTTTTCATCTGGAATATGGGCCCACGCTTCACTTCTAAAAACACGAAAGTGACTTACATCTGGTTTGATTGAGCTCCATGCTTCTTCTGGAGTGATATTCTTTAAAGCCTTAGTAGGAGTGCGATTTATTATGTAAATTGCACAGTTAATTGCTTCTTCCCAAAAACTAAGACCAAGTCCTTTAGATTGTAGCATACAATTAGCCATTTCCTTTAAGGTGCGATTCTTCCTTTCAGCTACACCATTTTGTTGTGGAGTATAGGGAACAATATGTTGCATTTGAATTCCATTCTCAGTGCAATAGTTGATGAATGTGTTTTTAACATATTCTCCGCCATTATCAGATCTTAACTTAAGAATTTGATGTCCAGATTGTTTTTCAACAAAGGCCTTGAAGGCCAAAAAAGTGTTAAATACTTCACTCTTGAGTTTTAAGAAGTATACCTAAGTGCGTCTGGAGAAATCATCAATGAAAGTTAAGAAATAATTGCAGCCAGAGAATGACACAACTGGAAGTGGACCACATAAATCACTATGCACAAGTTGTAAAGGGGCTGAGGCGTGCCAAGAGGCACGTTTTTCAAAACTGTCCCGATGATGTTTTCTGAGTACACATCCGGAACAAACACCATCTCTGCAAGATACCATAGGAAGACCTGTCACCATATTTTCTTTACATAGATGCTGAAGGGAGCGATAGTTTAAGTGACCAAATCGCTCATGCCAAAGTTTGCTCACTTCATCGTTATGAGCAACAAATACTGAGGGAAGATTTGATGACCCAAAGTTGTGAAACTTATACAACCTTGTAGAATCATCAGCAATGCCAGTAGCCAAAATCTGTTTAGGATCTCTTAAGTCCTTGATTACAACATCATGAGGTGAAAATTCAACGATTTTACCTTCACCTGAATGAGTTATCTGATATACAGATAGAAGGTTGCAGGATAAGGTTGGAACACATAATACATCATTAAACTGACCATTGTCTAGATGAACAGTTCCAGTCCCTACAACATTAAGAGATCTATCATCACCAACATATATATTTTTGGTGTTACAATCATTTAAAGAAGAAAACATGGCTTTGTTTTTGGCCATGTGATAAGAAGCTCCAGAATCAATGAGCCACTCATGAGAATGAGAAGAAGAAGATACATTTAATGCATAGCCAGACCGAGATGCTTGACAACCACATGCAAAAAGTGCCATTCCTGAAGATGAAGTTGAAGTTGAAGATTGCCCCAAATGGATGTTATGCTTCTTCATTGCTGCTTCCAAGGCTTCCATCTTCTTAAAGCATTTTGATTCTAAGTGGCCATCTTGATTACAAAAATTGCAATGTCTATCAGTCTTCTTCCCTTTGTTTTTATTTGTCTTATTATTTTGTTGAAATGATTTTTCATTTTGGGGCTGAAATTGCTTAGGACCCTTGTTTGGTTTAGGACCATTCTTTTTAGGATATGACTTCTTAGGATTCTTTGAATTTGGTTGCTTCTGGGCGGCTAACGCTTTCTTGGAAGAGTTTCCAAGATTAAGAAGACCAAGGTGTAAGAGTTTTTCTTGTTCTCTTATTAAAGAATCACAAAAAGAGTCAAAGGAAGGGGACTTGTAGTTTGTTCCTTGAGAAATGAAGGCTTCTCTTGTAGAATGGAAGGTGGAAACAAACACAGAGTAGGCTGGTCCCAACTTTGTAAGAATGGAATAGATAAGGTTACTATCTTCTTTCTTAACTTTAACACCTTCCAAAAGATATCTAAGGGTCTTGAACTTGGACAAGAAATCTTCAATGCAAGAAAAATTATTAGGGTCCAATGTAAGCAACTCATTTTCAAGTTGATGGGCTCTAATTTCATTTTTAATCCCAAAAAATTTATTGATTTGTTTCATTGCTTCATCACGAGTATCAATTTTTGCAATATGGAATCTAAGATCTGGAGAAATAGACATCCCTATCAATCCATGTGCTTGATCTTGCCTATTTTCCCATTTAGCAGCCTTATCTTCATCCTTCGGTTTCTTTTCTTGGCCTGAGGCTATTCTGTAGAGACCTTTACTTCTAAGTAAATCCTCAATGTAAGCCAACCATTGGAAGTAGTTGGTGCTGTCAAGGGTAACTTGGTATTGACTTTCCATTTCAATGGAAACTGAAGCTAAAGATGCTGAAAATAAGTGTTCCAATGGATAGATCTCGAAAAATTATGCAAAAGAAACAAACCTTATGGCTCGAAGTTAGCTTTAGCCGAAAAAATAAATATTTTCAAAATTGAACCTTGCGGCTCAAAGTTAGCTTTGGCCAGAAACTAACTATTTTCCTCAATGTTCCTGATTTTCTGAGATCACCCTAAGGCGCAGGGAAAAGAGCATACACATGAGAAAAATCCTTCCTTTCTGTTTCTGATTTGCCCAGATCACACAGAGTCGCAGGGCAAAGAGCATACACAGAAATGAAAGGTATAGATCCGGTAATAAAAAAGCTAAATAAACCGAAACCGAAATAAACAGAGAGAAAATAACAGTAAACTGCAAATAAACACTGTATACCTCCAGATCTTAAAAATGACGTAGCTAGGGCTACCGAAAACCTTTTCGCGTGAAACAAAAGGGGTTCCTCACTGGAACAGATGCTCCCAACACAACAGAGTAGTCCTCTCGGCCCGAAAGCAGTCAGAAACAACAGATCTAGGAAACGACAGTTGGATGCAGTTCTACCGGCTTCAGATTTGGATCACCAACGGACGCGACCCTCAAATAGCTCTGATACCATGTAGGAATTTACAGGGTAAGTTCCTCAGACAGAACACCAAAAGGACACCGCTCACAACCAGATCGCAGATCAATACACCAGTATTTTGACGTGGTTAAAACCCTCAAAGAGGGAAACAATCCACGGCTTGAGCCAACGCGGCCACTTCAGGCAATTTATTAATAAAAGAATGAAAATTTACATATGTTTCTCTCATGCACGGATTACCCTACAAATGACCCTCCATGCGCTTTAAATAGAATTCATGGACCAATCGGGTGTTAAGCCACGGATCAAGTGTCGGTAATACCGAGGAGAGAATGAACCGTCGGATCACTACATATCGTGACCGTCAGATTGTAAGTTACAAAATGTACAACGGTAAAAAAACACACTTTACCTAACTCTATACCTAACTCTACACTAGACCAAGTTGTACTTAACTATTTCCTATGTGTCGGAATATCCTAACAAGTTATAGAGCCCTTATCGTTGTTAGACCTGCATTATCAAAACTTGTGTATTAGAGAAATATACCTAGCTATGGACATATGCATTCCATAACATTAAAAATCCTCTATCTAAAACCCTTGTGTTAGCTACGGATATATGCATTCCATAACAATAAAAATCATCTATCTAAAGCCCATATGTCAATGAATTAGCTATAGAAATCACTTGTATCGTCGAATTAGATCTAGCAAGCCCCTGTATCAATGAACTGGATCTAGCAAACGCTTGTATCAACAAAACTAGATCAAGCAAATACCTGTATGTGTGAACTAGATCTAGCAAACCCTTCTTGCAAATATATGTATTAGCAAACTAGATCTATCAAACCCAGTATCGGCGAACTAGATGTAGCAAATATCTGTATGAGCGAACATGTAGCGCAATGGATATATCCACTCCATAAAAATAAAAACCTAGATATATTGACAGAGTCTATAGATATATAAGGAGGGCAAAAAGAGAGTAGGAATGAGATCTAACAAATGAGGAAAAAACCATAATCCAAGGAAATTCAAAAATAAATAAATAAATGAGGGAAAAAAGAGAATATGGAGAAAATGTAATTATTAATTAATTAAATAAAAAATAGTTTTTTTTAATATTTTTAGTACATAATATCTAATTTAAAACGATTTTATTTCCAATTTAGTTATATATTAGCCCCACCATTTAGCCTTATTTATTGAATTATTAATAACCTTATTTTCATTCAATTAAAAAAATGCTTTTGTTTTTAATTATGGTTTCTAATAATTTATTATATTTATATTTATAAAAAAAATATGCATTTATTCTTTTTATTTGTTTAAATAATTTATTGTCTTACTAGTCTTTGGAATAATTAAATTTAACTTGTCTTTTAACTTTTGGTATATATAATATCTAATTTAATACCATTAACCCTATGCTTTAGCCATATTTATAGGACTTTTCATAACTTATTTTCATTCAAATTAAAAAAGAATATTCTTGCTTTGAATAATGACTTCTAATAATATACTTTTAATACTTTTAATACATTCATCTTTATAAATATTTATATTTTTAATACTTATATTTTTCCTTATGTTATTTTTTTATTATTTTTATGTTTATATATGTTAAAATAAATTTATTTTATTTTATTGGTTTTTGACTAATTAATGTTGAGTTTCTTTTTTATTTGACTTTTCAGTTGAATTCAATCATTTTTGCATTATTTATTTCCTACATCTATGTCATGATGATGAGTTTGGAACATTGACCCCAAAAATATTGTTGTGATTAATCCGAAGAAGTGATTCTCTTAAAAAATATTCTGGATCATATTAATATTTAATTTCGATATCAGCATGATTTTTCATTCTTAGATTAATTTAGGTTGAAGGTACATTCTCATTTTCTAAAATAGAAAAATCTATATTAATTTAGGTTGAATATATATTCTATTTTCTAAAGTATAGAAGTAGAGTAGGGTAAATTTAATATTAATTTAGGTTATTCTATATTTGTAAAATACAAAAGGAGATTGTATTGATTAAAATATTTATCTTTACTCTGAATCTACCAAACATAGAGAAGGATTGAACTTCTAGTGATGTAAACCTCTTTTTGAGTGCAAAACTTAAGAAAAGATTTTCACCTTGAGAGATTTGATCCCTCTCGACACTTGATAGATTTGGAATTAAGATGTCTTTTTGTTTGATCAAATTCCTAGAGGGATCAAATATCTTGAGTTGCAAACTCATTTTAAGTGAAAATTTTGAGAAAAGGTAGAATGATGTGATCCCTCTCGATACTTAATAGATTTGTAATTAAGATGGAAATATGCTTGTTCTTTATAATACTATTTATATTATATATAAATTTCACATCTCTATCTATAAAAATTCTTATTATTAATTTTATTATAATCCTTATAATACATATAATTACATACATGTAAATTTAAATTTTTAGACATGTTTTATTACTATTTTTATTAAGTTTTTAATGTAATATGCATAGTATGAAGTATATATAAGGGGATAGTGTGCACATGCTTAGAAAAAGAGTTTATTGTAAGTATTAGGTTATTATATATTTATTAACTAAATTTAAATTTAAAGTTTTGAAATGTCATACTTACAAGCATGAATTTCCCCTCGATGGAATGGCTAAGACATGCCAAGTCAGAGAGGGCATGACTATCATCCCTTAAAGCACTCACATATGAGGATGTGTCCACTCATCCTCCCTAATGTAATTAACAAGCCATCATGAAGTTTCTTGGAGGATCGTGTGACATCACTCCAATTTGGCATCGATCCCTTTGGAATTAGTATTGGTTTAATGGTTCTAACTCAGTTGAAATTAATTTTAGTTATGTTATTGGGATATGTATTTATAGAGTCATCACTGGTTTCATTATCAACCTACAAGCCTTTGCAAAACACTCATAATTTGTAGGTGAGGCCATTTGCTCCAAGAACTAGTCATAATTTCCATAAGGCATATGTTAATTTAAGCTACAAGGCCTTGTAATGTATTCAATTATTAGCATTCAATGGCTATTGTTCGTCAACTACAATAATTCCATAGGAGGTTTTCTCTAGGGATACTACTTTAACTTTGTATAATGGAAAATTTGCTACCATTTGTTGTTTCCTTTATTTCTATAGTTCTCTCCCTGTGCATCCCCCACATTGTTTTTTGTTTTTTTGTTTTTTGCTTTTGTTTGTTTGTTTGTTTGTTGTTGTTGTTTTTTTTTTTTTTTTTTTTTTTTTTTGGCGTGTCAACTCTAAACCCCTCACTAAACTATTATAGTCAGGTTTGGCTAGGTTTCTCCTTCGCTTTGAATATATTTTTCAATTAAGGAATAATCCTTCTCCTTTAAGTTCCTCTCTGAATCCATCCTTGAGAAAATCCCTCATCTCCTAAGTTATTGTCCTCCTTGGCTTCCTCTACCCTTCACTTCCATCTCTTAAGCAAGCATTCATATTTTAGTAAGTTTGTGTTATCATTGATTCAAGTTTACAATTCATTGTCAATGCACTCAAAGCCTACGTGGAGTGGTCCACTACATAAAACGAGGCATTCAGGCCCAATAGAAAGTTTAAACTTCAACACCTTTGTATTGCATACACACCCACTCAATATTGATAAAAAAATAATGGCAGTGAAACATGACATTGTAGGAAAGCACATATGTTTGATAGGTATCGAAGTGGCTAGAGAGATAGCATATTGGGTGCTTAGAAAAACACACACAAAAGGAAGATACAACTAATACATGTATATTGTTGATACTAGATCACAATGAGGCCAAAGAGGAATTCTTCCTCGTGTCCAATGAGTTACAACTTTCCATGAAGAACCTAAAGAAACACTTGAATCAAATTGAAGATTGTTTGGGCCTTCCTCCATGTTCAGGTTATGTGCAAGGCAGTAGCAAAGCATTAATCACAGTGGATGAACCTAACTCTTATAATTTGAATAATGGGTTATATTTAGTTGGTTGGGAGGTTAAACTAGTTAGTTATATCTCATATTCCTGCTTTTACTGCGTCTACAACCAATACAACTAAAAATTATGCCCAAACAACCACCATTAACTTGGTTCAGTCCAAAGGACTAGGTAGCCCACAATAACTGGGTGGTAAAAAGAAGAAGAATAAGAAAACTATTTTGAATGAGCAGAAAGAACCATAATCTCCAAACACCAATGCCGGGGGCAAGAAAAAAAAAAGCTAAAGTTCCCATGTAAGGTTTATGTTAGGGGCCATATGAAACATCATTTTCCACATTTGGAAAAGGTCAATGGGAACAACACTTAGTGAAATCCCTCCACACAACCTATTGTCTTGAACAATCTTTTCCCACCTCAGTAACAATGCCAAAGCATGATTGTTGCAATTAGTGCACCTACATAAGGGGTAAATGTAGAGCATCCTCCTAGTGGGGATGCACCTGTGACCATTATGTTATGTGAATAAATGGTAGACTTGACCATGAGAAGAAAAATAGATGAAATAGTCATGAAAACTTGGATGCAAATGCGGATTCAATGGAAGTAAATATGGGTGCAATAATAGGTGCAAAACTTGGTGCAAATTGTGGTGAAACAAAAGTGGATGCAACAATGGACACAAACTTGGATGCATAATAAGATGTAAAAATGAATGTAAACATGGACACAAGCATGGGTGAAATAGTGGACACAAAATTAGATGCAAAAGTGGATGCAACAAAAGTAGATGCAAAATTAGATGCAAAACATGACGTAAAAGTCAATGCAAAAGGGGACACAAAAACATACACAATATTCGATGAAAACTTGGACAAAAAAGAGGATTCAAATGTGGATGCAAAAGTGGAATAAAATGTGGGTGCAATGATATATGAAAAACATGGAAGAAATTGTGGCTCAACAAATATGGATGCAAAAGTGGATACAACAAAAGAAACAAATGAAGATGCAAACTTGGATGCAAAACAAGATGCAAAAAGGGATGCAAAAATGGACGCAAATGTGGGTGCAATAGTGGACAACAATTTGGATGCAAAAATGGATGCAACAAAAGTAAATGCAAAATCCCCATGCATAAACCCGACACAAAAAGTGGATGAAAAAAGAGGCAATATTTGATGCAAATTTGGAATCTACAAATGTCGATGTAAAAGTAGAATAAACACGATTTCAACAGTAGGTACAAAACATGGCACAAATTATGGGAGAAGGAAAGTGGATGCAATGATAAATGAAAAAAAAAAAAAAGGCAAACTTTGGCATGAAAAAAATTCAAAAAGAGATACAAAAGTATTTTTAAACATGGGTGCAACATTGGATGAAAAGTGGATGCAATATAAGTTGATGCAAAAGTAGATGCAAAATGAGACTTAAAACCCGAAACAAAACTTGATGCAAAAGTGGATAAAAAAAGGGGATGAAAATTTTGATGCAAAGATAGATGCAAATGAGGATCCAAACGTAGATGAAAAATTAGAAGAAAAAGTGGGTATAAAGGTAGGTTCCAAACTAGGTGCAAATTGTGGCACAACAAAAGTGGATGCAATAGTGGAAAAAAATAATGGATGCAAATGCGGATGAAAATATGGATGCAAAACAAGATGCAAAATTGGATGCAACAAAAGTATATTCAAAACTAGACAAAAACCTTGACACGAAACTTGGTGCAAAATGGGATGCAAAAATGGATGCAAACAAAAATGCAAAAGAGGATGAAAAATTTGATGCACATGTAGGAACAAAAAGTGGATGTAGTAGAGGATGCAAAAGTAGGTGAAAAAAAAATTAGGTACCAAACTTGACACAAAACCTGGCACAAAAACTAATGCAAAGGATGGTGCAAGACTTGGTGCAAAAAATCATTCAAAACCTGGTGCTAAACTTGGTGCAAGAAACGGTGCAAATTTTTCTTCAAAGTTTGCACCATATTTGATAAATGGATGCTTATAGCACCAAAAATGGTCTCTAGATGCAAAAAAGGAAGAAAAAAGGGATGTTAATCACAGGGTTTTTTTGTAGTGATATGATTTAATCTCATGCACTAATATATTCGGGTCGATACCTGGAATTTGCTCATAAGTCTAGGAAAATACATCACAAAACTCCTAAAATAGGGCTTTACAAGTCTCAATATCAGATGGAGAGCAAGATGCACCAATGTGAAGATTTTCGACAAAACCTGATTTAATACATATATCAAGAGGTATCATCTCTTTCATATTCAAGATATTCTTTAATCTGAACTTAAGCAGGAACGCAACAAATTATAGATATAATCATAAATACAGAGATGCAGCAGAAAAACACTTCTTTTCATTAATAGAAAAATACTGAACTATGCTTACAAACATAATGGAAATAAACTAGCTTGGGCAATGGTAGCTTATCTATGAAAATATATGTGGCAGCTACATGCCTTTGAGCTATGTCACAATGAGGCTCAAGGGGTTATTTATTATTGAGCAACAAGATAAAAACCTAAAAACTAAAACCCTAACCCCAAGAGATATAACACCAAGATTTTGTGGGCCACGTTGGGGTCAGTTGGCTAGCCAACTTCTTGGGGTTGTAACTTGGTCATATTATCGTTGTTTGGCACGTACGATACATTATTGGAAAGGTCTCTCTGAATACTAGAGGATTTGTGGCATGCTCGCTTGAAGGAACATAGATGTGTCCCAAGTGGCATAATAATGCACCCTGAAGGTAAAAAATTAGAACTTTCTTCCCTTCCAAGAGTGTCTGGTATGTGTTGTCGAATTCTAGATTGCTCTAATAAAGATGCGGCCACCCCAATTCTCGTGCACACAGGAGTCGAGCACAGTGATCAATGTCGTGACTAGTGGTCAGCTGAGGTAACCTGTGACATTATTGGTGTTACCCTTCTTATACTTAATGTTCAAATAGAACTATCGTAGGTAGGTGGACCATTTCTGATGGAGATGGTTCTGCAACTTCCCTTGTGTTTGTATGAACTGCAAGGGTCAGTGGTTTGTGTGGATGACTGTTTCCTTCCCGAGAATGTAATGCTTGCATTGACGACAGACCTTCACAATGGAACAAATTTATTTGTCGTAAGTGGGATACTTTCGAATTATGTATGAAAGTCTCTCACTGTGGTAAGCCACTGGATGCCCCTACTAAGTAAGAACCGCACCAATAGCATAGTCAGAGGCATTTGTCTCAATCTCAAATGGTTGTTGCAGTCATGGTAATGTGAACACTGGTGCAGAGAAGAGGCGATGCTTCAACTTGGAAGGCACCTATTGTTGGGTTTCGGACCAAAAAAAAAATTCTTTTTCTCCACCCTTGGTGACTTGACTTAAAGGCCAAGTGATATGACAGTACCCCAACACGAACCTGCGATAGAAATTGGCAAGACCCAAAAAGCTCCAGAGCTCTATTAGAGTGGTTGGGGTTGGCCAATATTGAATGACTTGTATCTTGGCTAGGTCCACATGCACACCCTGCTTATTAATGATGTACCCCAGATATTGACCCTCGATCACGCCAAAAGTGCATTTCTCCAAGTTAGCACACATATTGTGTTGTCGTAGGGTTTGAAGGACCTGTCGAATATGGTGGAGGTTCTCTTCCCAACTTTGGATAAAGATCAAGATGTCATCTAAATACACCACCATGAATGCATTCGTGAAGGATTGTAAGATGTCATCCATCAATCTCATGAAGGTTGCAAAGGCATTCGCCAATCCGAATGACATGATCAACCATTTGAAAAGGTCCTCCTTGGATTTGAAGGCAGTCTTCCACACATTGGAGGGTTCAATAAGCACCTCGTGATAAGCTGACTTCATTTCAATCTTGCTAAAATATTTGGCCCCCTTGTGCTGGTCCAGAAGTTCATTAATCAGTGGGATTAGGTACCTATGTCAGACAGTGATCTTGTTCAGTGCCTGATAGTCAATATAGAGTCTCTAGTTCCCATCCTTCTTCTGTACCATCACAATCGGGCTCCCATAAGGTGATGAGATTGGCTAGATGTGCCCTTCTTGTAATAGTTCCTGAATTTTCCTCTTGATCTCATCGTTTGCTAGAACATAGCATCAATAGATCAGTCCATTGGGTGGCATCGTGCCTGGGGTCAGATCGATGGAGTGCTTGACCTGACAGTACAGAGGTACCCCTGTAGGTTAGGCTAAAATTTCCTTGTACTCCTCCACGATATTGTCCTTCTGTTGTTGTTATGCAGAGGAGCCCTGCCTAGAAGCCGTGGCCACAACCTTCTTCTTGCCCTGAGGGAGATTCATAACAAAAACAAATTTCCTAGTCTGGGAAATAATCTTACTGCATTTCTTTAAAGTGATCAATGAGATGGCGATAGGTAGAGCTACCTTTGGTATCCTATACAACTTATTGCCCAAAGTAATAATCACAGAGTGAGGTCTAGACTCATATACAACATGTTGATTCCACAAGTATGGTTGTCCTAATAATACATCACAAACTTCAAGAGGAGCAACGTCACACAGTACCTCATCCGTGAAGGGTTTGATGCTATAGGGAAGGCTACACTACTGGCTGACGCAGAGCCCTCAACCTTGGTGAACCCACCCGATGGTGTATGACTGTGGATGCGTTGTAGTCTTTAGGCCCAACCACTTCATGAGATATGCTAAAATGAGGTTCTTTTGGCTCCCACTGTCAACAATGAACTGCAGCGGAGAACCATTCACCCACACCTATGAGTGGAAGAGGCATTCCCCATCCTATGGATCTTGGGGCTCAATCTTCTTGATCTTTGTGGTGGCCACAGTGGCACTGGGCTCCACATCGATGATCTGCTTCCATTTTTCATTCCCCTTATCGATTTTTGACTCAGAGTCATAACATGCGTCTGATTCAGAGGCCTTCAGCTCAACCACCAGTGACTGCTTGGCCCGACACTCACTTGTGTTGTGAGTGGAGCTCTTATGGAATTGACACCATTTTCCCGTGTCCTTATTTTTCTTCGTAGTGTTCTTCTTTTCTTACGGCTTCGAAAAGTTGTCATGGGTAGCCCCGCCTTGGATCTATGATTTTCTTTGTAGTTTGGGGGCACCTTTTCCATGCTTTGGATTTGCAGATCCAAAGTCTTGCTTCTTTTGTTTAAACTTCTGCTTAATCTTGACAGCGTATTAGTACATCATGCTGAGTGAGGAAATGTCCAGGCACTCCATCTTGTCCTAGATGTACTTGTGTAGACAGTCATGGTACTTGCGTACCAAACACCGCTTAGAATACTATACCTAGCTTCATGCAAAGGGTATGGAAAAAAATTGTGAACTCTGGCACATCTTGGTCCCTTCCCTGCCGTAGCATGGTCCACTTTATGTATTTATCTTCATAGCTCTCAACAGGGTAATATTGTTCCTTAATGGCGTCTAAAAAAGAATGCCAAGTGGGTGCGGCTGAAAACAGTGAGGGTTCACTCTCTTCATTTTTTTAACGGTAGGTTTCCCACCAGTCCTTAATGTGTGGGGCAACTTTGAGAAGTGAAAAAGTAATATTTTCCCGATCGGAAAATTCATGAACTGAAAGATATCCTTCCAACAGATTTAACCATTTATCTACGACGTATGCATCTATTTGGCCCTCAAATATGGTAATATCGAAGTTAGATTGCACCTTTAAAGGAGTGGTGCCTCCAGAGTGGCTGATGGATTAAGATGCATCGCTTGTGGGTATTCGTCGAAGGATCTGGGCAAATTTATCCATCATTGCATTCCTCTATCACTTGAGGGCTTCCTCGAGCAACATTTTGAAAGGATCTCCTACCCCCTCATCTTTTTTTTCTTCCGCCATGCAGGGCCACTGGGTTTTGTGAGGATGATATTGCAATGGTTCAACCAAATCGGGTCCTAAATCCTTATACCCTAACCTCATTGGGGACATGCAAAGAAAAACAGAGAAAGCGCAGACTGCTCTGATACCACTAATCTGAACTTAAACAAGAACACAATAAATTAATAAATACAAAGATGTAGTATAAAAGCACTTCATTTCATTAATAGAAAAATACTGAAATATGTTTACAAACATAATGGAAATAAACTAGCTCAGGTGATCGTAGCTTATCTCTAAGAAGATATGTGGCATCTACATGCCTTTGAACTGTGTTACAATGAGGCTCAAGGGCCTGTTTATTACTGAGCAACAAGCTAAACCAATAAAAAACCAAAACCCTAACCCCAAGAAATGTAACACTAAGATTTTGTGGGCCCCATTGGGTCGTAACTTGGTCATATTATCTCTGTTTGGCATGTAAGATACCTTGTTGGAAAGGTCTCTCTGAGTACTACATGATTTGTGGTAGGCCCATGAGCTTGTAGTGGACCTCAAAAAGCACCGTTTAGGGGGTCAAAACTGCTCTAGAAGTTCAGGACTCGTAAAACTGCTAAAAATAGTAAATGTTGAAATAAACAAGGAAACAGATGAAACTGATTGGAGGTCTAGGTGGAATAGGCAGGTGGCCATCAATATCCACCTAGATCATTCTTCTTGGAATTGACTTCATGGATAAAAATGGAACTCGTAAAATATTCGGCGAAATTGGGTAGATAGACATCACTGATATTATCCTCAATGGAATTTGGTAAGGAGGAATGATGGTGATGATCATTCCATGACGCATCATCTAGAATCATGATCTCCATGATGCTCTCATTAATAGAAAATACACAAGAGAATGGATCAGAAGACGTGCCATAATCCAATGATTGATCAACCCAATTAACGAAAGAGAAAGTATGAGTCGCACAAGCCGAATAGATAGCTTTGTAATCAAGTTCAATAGGGATAAGTAACATTTGGTCACCAAAACTATGGATGCTATTTTCATCTGGTACAATCCATGGATCAGCCTTGAAATAAAAAGATGATATCATAATGATATAAGCTACTGAAGATGAGCTATCGGGAAGAGGAGGAGGAGGAAGCGAAAAGGTTCCCATGAGGGAGGAATCCTTCAAAAATCCTACCTCAACATGATGATAAGATTGTAGAGTTTCCCCTACAAGCGGGACAATTCCAGTAACATGAGAATCAAAGGTGAAAAAGGTCAGTTGGTCAGTGGCCATAATCCAACCCTTATGAGGAATGACAATCATATGGAAATACTTTGAAACGACTGGAGCCATGGCATAAACCCATGTATCACCCAATAGAAGATTATAATCAAGCAGTCTGTCAATAACTTCCACTTTGATGAATATAATTTTTCCCCTTAATTCTATTTGTAAGGAATTCAAAATACCACAAGGCTTATATGTTCTCCCATCAAAAGCCTTCAATGTGGTAGGTGACTGACTCAGTTGAGGTGAACCAATCACTTTCTAGTAGGACATAGACATAATGCAAGTCGAGGCTCCCTTTTCCACAATAGAACAATTAATGTTCTTACCATGGATGATGACCTGAATGATAAAGGCAAATTGAGTTGGAAGGCGAGGGGTATAGTTTTCATTACTGAAAACAACTAGGTTGGAATCTAAAGGATCCACACATTTGATAGTTGAAAGCAAAGCCTTTTTCTGGGCGGGGTAGTTTTGCAACACCTCGAGGGTCGACATAGCTGATGGAGATTGAGCCAAGTCCTCAACTACGTTATAATTTTGAGCAGCCGTGCCATGAGGGTTGAAAGAAACCTTATGAACAACGATCTTTGTAGGCTTAATAGTTAACTCCGTAGGAACCATGGGCATAGGAGGATAGGATGGACGTGATGCCGAAATGGTGGGTTGATCAATAGCCTAACCATTTGGCGGATTCACATTACCATAGTACTTGTTTCGAGTAGCCACCATAACATCAGATTTATGCTTCATGAAGGACAACATTAAAACTGTGTTAGAGGAAGATGTGTCTCAAGCAACCATATGGGTCTCCTTGTAGTGAGTCTTTTGTTTATCATCAGAGGACCAATTTGTTTGTTTATGTTCTGGTGAATAATATTTCTTCTTTTTATCTTTTCCTTTCTTCTTGCTTCCTGGTTGTTGTTGATATTTTCCTTTATCAAATGAAATGACATTTATCTTGGAAGAAGAAGCTACAAGAGGATTGGATGAAGAGTTTTGTGCAGAAGCAGTGAGAGAAGCACCAAATGGTTTTCTCATTGTCTACAAACTTGCAGAACCAATAATTCCATTAGCAACATGAGATTCTTTACTAGGAGTAGAAGGGAAAACGTTCAAAGGTATCAGACCATCTAGTATATTTTCATAGAGCTTACTAGATTGAGTATAAATGAGGTCCAAACACTACAAGAAAAAAGGACATTGGTGAGGGGCAAAAAATGTCACCATAAGCTCATTGGTGACGATCAAAAGAGCATTCGTCACCAAAAACTAAACGTCACCAAAGGTGGCATCACCAAAAGTATAGGTGTTGTAGTGACATACAAAGTCTGTCAGCAATGATGATTTATAATGACGGATAACAACTGCCACCATTTCATATGAACAATGGTGATGGAGCATAGCCTCCGTCACCAAAAACTGAACGTCACCAAAGGTGGCGTCACCAAAAGTATAGGTGTTTTAGTGACATTTAAATTTTGTCACCAATAATGATTTATAATGATGAATAGCGACTGTCACCATTATATATGAGCAATGGTGATGGACCATAGCCTCGGTCACCAGAAACTAAACGTCACCAAAGGTGGTGTGGCCAAAAGTATAGGTGTTATGGTGACATTCAAGGTCCCTCACGAATATTTATTATAATGACGGATAGTGACCATCACCATTTCATATGAACAATAATGATTTATTGTGATGGATCTTTAATGGCCATCACTATTGGTGCATATATATGGTGACGTTCATTGACTGTCACCAAAAGGCACATTGCTAGAAGTATAGGTGTTGTGGTGACATTCAATGTCCATCAAGAATAATTACTATAATGACAGACAATGACCATCACCATTTCATATCAGCAACAACAATTTATGGTTACAAACCTTTGAGGGTCGTAACTATTGATGCATATATATGGTGGCATTCATTGACAGTCACCATTTCGTATTTTTGGTGAGGGTCGAAAAATGTCACCAAAGCTCATTGGTGATAGTCAAAAGAGCCTCTGTCACCAAAAATTGATCGTCACCATTCCATATGGATGTAAGGGCACGATGGAATCGAAGATGTAGGTCCCTACCTAATGGTTATTGAAGTTATGAAAATTGGGTGGAGGGAAAAATAGTTATGTATAAGAGAATCAATATGTTCAGTTGAATATTGAATTAGAAGTGAAACTATGAAGACATTTATAACCTATAAATGACCTATAACTATCAAATGCAGCAAATATTGCAAAGGAAATGTCATAAGTGGATATCATATGGAAGAAGAGGAGGCAAGGACTTGGAATCCTTCTACATCTTGGCATGCCTTAGCACTTGGCACATCTTATCTTGTTTGACATGTATTCATACTATCTAGCACATCTTAGCATGCCCTAGCATTCCCTAACACACCTTGGCAGTCATAACCTCACAAATAACATTGCATTTTTCCATGACTTTGGAACCTTACATTCACTAAAACACCTTGGCACTCCCTAGTTGTCATGCCCTCTGTTATCCTCCATAATGTCCCGGGCTGATGAAGAGATTGACGGAGGTAACCACAAACCAAGCTTTTAGTTTGGTGGCTAGCCCTACCAAACCAGAGAGGGCTCTCTTTATGAAATCATAGCTAAGAGATGTCTGGAATGTAAAGGATTTTAGGCTAGATAGTTAGGGCCAGGTGGGTTTTTGGAAAATTTAGGGACTTGGAACTCTATCCACCGGTGTCTCGTCTGGCAGGGACTTTGTCAAGGAGGCAAGGACTTGGAACTCTGTCTAGGATAAAACACCTAACATGCATGACAGAAGCTTCCTAGAATAGGGTACTTCCTACCTAGAAGAGTGTCCCCTACTCAAAATATAGAACCCTTATCTACTATGCACTTTTCTTAAAGATAAATCTGTGCATACAATAGTACTAAGAAAAACACCTAAATTAAGAAAAGTGAGCATCTAAGTCAAACTATAAAAGTATAATAAATATGGATCTATATAAGTTTGGGAAACACTAGACAAGCATTCTTTCATACAACAACAATAAGATGCCTAAAATTGATGTGATTCTTTCATCATTGTTATACCCTCACAGCAAAACTGGAATCTATATCATGTACCCCAAGGCTGTATGCATTTTCTGAAGGTGTAGATTGAAAGGATCTACTGAGATGAAGTACTATTGAAGGAGAAACACCTTCAAAATAATAGATAAAGTCTATTGTGAATTCAACCCATTTGCACACAGACCAAGGCTTCTACTGGGTACTCTTCTCCGCTGAATGGAAACTACAATGTATTCTAGTGTTGCTAAAGGAATAACACCTTTAGTGCAACACATATAAAACTCTAACAGATATTGTCACTGTGGCCTCTGTTGTCGATGATCTCATCAATATAGGTAACAACTTCGATAATTGAAAAACCAAAAGGTGAGATGCATAGATCATTTGAAATGACAGATTTGGGCATACTTTATTATTGTTTAGGAGTGCTAGTATAGAAAATGCAAGGTAACTTGTTGTGTCTTTATATCACAGGCCAAGGATGTGAAGAAATACATAAAATATTAAATAGCATGATATAAGTTGATTGCATGTTATTTTGAAACGGGAATGGAAATCTCCTTGTGCGGGTTCTAATCTAGTGGGTATAACTTTAAATAAGAAACTGATAGTTATGGGGTTGAAATTGTCTCACAATTCATGAAAAGTCCAAAATTTGTTCACTAGAAAGAAGTAGAGAGAGTCGTTAGGTTTATGGAAGGGAACACCCTATTCGCAGGAAGATAACTTGAAATTAGTCGGGCATATTATTTCTCATCTTCTTGTACGTGTGTGCTTTGAAAAGATAACCACATCCAAAGACTCAATAACAACTTTGGTAAAGTTTATAGATGTGAATCACTTCTAAGAAAACCCATCGCTTAATGACAATTAAGCGAGGAATATGTCGAAGGATTCAATCTTGCACTCAGCCATAAAAAGGAAGTTGGGGTATCCGGCATCTTGCCAACAAACCAACTCCAACCATAATGTGAAAGGCAAGTTAACTGTGAAACCTCTTCTTTTTAGTATTGTTCCCTCTTGAATTACAACAAGTATCTGGTTGTTTAGATCCACAAAAATCGTGCCAGGTAAACTCTGCATGATACAATTGTGACGTTCAAGCTTGACACACACTCTAGTTTCCCTCTAAAAGAGTGTAATTCAAAATATTATGACAATCTTAACTGTAATTTGATCATACAATATTGAGGTATTGCATGGAATAAAGAATATACTATCAATGCACTAATGAAGAACTCAAAATAAAGGAATTTCTTATTGCTACAATAGCACCTCTTGGGATTCTCGGATAAAACACCTAACCTGCATGGAAAAATCTTCCTAGAATAGAGTGCCTCCTACCTAGAAGTGTGTCCTGTTAGTTCCAGTCTTCACAGTTTGTCACCAGGGATCAAAATGGGCTCTTACTATGTCTGGTTTTCAGAGATGTTTTTTCACATGAGTTTCAGTGAAAATCATATCCTAAGCATTTTCAGCAGAAGCATCTCGTAAAAATATTTCCAACAGTATATCACACTCCCAAAACCGGCTCTCGGATCAGAAGATATGATCGAAATGAATGATTGATTCTTGGTTATACATGTTTTGAGGTCATTTGCTGCACACAGGGACAAGTTTACTACAACATTAGTTTTTGAAGTAATGGACATGAATTTTATAAAAGTGAAAGAGGTTTTTGTCAATAACATACCTAATAACAAAAACCTCCTTCAGTTTATGCACAGGTGTTACTATGTGGGATATATGCGATGATATTTGGAGCCTACATTAAAACAAAACAAATTTTGCATTTGTTTTACTGTTTTAGTCATTGTAGTGCGGCTCCATTTTACAACATATGGAAAGTAATTTTAAGAAACCCAAGGAGTTTTTTTTCAAACACAAGCCATTTAACAAAAACCTCTTTCAATTTATTCACAGGTATCATGAATTGGAATATTTGACTAGATCTTTACAACCTATTTTTACAGATTTAAATATTTAGTGATTTCCTGTTTAGATATTATTTTGTGGCATGGATTCCGAGCAACTGGAAACCAATTTCCAAAATTTGTGAGAGGTTTCTCTCAAACATGACCTTATCTACAAAAATGTCTTTCAGTTTTGTAACGGGTGTTATGGTTCAAGCGATACGAGTTCATATTTGAGCCCTATTTTCAGAAATTCGGCCCAAATTTAATGTAACTGATTCTATCTTGAGAGAGATGGTTAAGCTCAACTCCCTTCGTATAGGGATGAGATAATTGTATATATTTGATGAATTTTAGAGTGTAATTGTTTGATTTTTGTAGCAGAGTGAAGCTGCCATTGGACTGTGTAAAGTTTTCCTTGAATATTATTTTAATGAAGCTTTTTCTGCTCTTTAAATTTGGGATTCATCACGGCGTTTAATGTGCAACATGTTTTTCTTGTAAATTCATTTCCATGCTTTGTTTTTTCTGCTAATTTGGTTACAAAATTCTCTAAGGGAAGTGTTATGAATCCATCCATGCACGATGATCCTTTCACAATGATTATGTTGTTTGATGTAGTGGTTACCTTTTCAGAATCCATCCTCTGTTAGATGCTCTGTTGAGTAACCTGTGCTTCTTTTTCTTCTAAAGTTTCCACTGTAGATCCATCACCTGATTGATGCCTGCAGGGAAGAGGTCTTTTCCTTCTTTTCTTCTCTCATTATATCTTTAATTTTGCTGTACATTGCACTTACTTTGCCCCAAGTTTTCCGGCAGAAACTAACCCTAAATCCATAGCCCAATAGTCCTTTCTCTTGCTGCTTTCAACCCACAATTTTCAACCAAATCCTTATTCTTCATAGCTAGCCTAAGATTCAGTTATTGCAGCCACGTTTTTTTGGCAAAGAGAGAGCCCTCTCTGGTCTGGCAGGGCTAGATGCCAGATCAAAAGCTTGGTCTGTGGTTATCTCAGAATTGCCTCTTCTCAGCCTTGAGGTTCATTCTGAGTGCTAACATGTCCCCTGCTCAAAATATAGAACCCTTCTCTATTTTGCACTTTTCTTAAAGATAAATCTCTGCATAAAAGAGAACTAAGAAAAACACCTAAATTAAGAAAAGTGAGCATCTAAGTCAAACTATAAAAGCATACTAAATATGGTTGTATACAATATTGAGGTATTGCATGGAATAAACAATATACTATTAATGCACTAATGAAGAAATCAAAATAAACGAATTCCTTATTACTACAATATCGTCTCTTGGGATTCTCGGATAAAGCAACTGACCTGCATGGAAAAAGCTTCCTAGAATAGAGTACCTCCTACCTAGAAGTGTGTCCCCTGCTCAAAATATAGAATCCTTCTCTACTGTGCACTTTTCTTAAAGATAAATTTGTGCATAAAACAAAACTAAGAAAAACACCTAAATTAAAAAAAGTGAGCATCTAAGTCAAACTATAAAATCATACTAAATATACGTAGAATCGATGCATTTCTTTCATAACTGCTACAACCTCATAAGGAAACTATAATCTACCATATGTATCCCAAGGCTGCATGCATCTACTAAAGGTGCAGACCGAAAGTATCTACTAAGATGAAGCATTGTTGAAGGAGAAACACCTTCAAAACAATAGATAGAGTCTAACGTGTATTCAATCCATCTGCACACAGGCCAAGGTTGTTATTGGGTACACTTCTCCCCTAAATGGAAACTATAGTGTATTGCTACTCTACTGAAGGAGAAACACCTTCAGAGAAACACAGATAAAACTATAACATATATTGTCACTGTGGTATCGGTTGTAGAAGTTCTCATCAATATAGGTAACAACTTCGATAATTGAAGAACCAAAAGGTGAGCTACATAGATCATTTGAAATGATAGATTTGGGCATACTTTATTATTTTTTAGGAGTGTTAGTATAGAAAATGCAAGGTATCATGTTGCATATTTATGTCACAGACCAAGGATGCTAATAAGTACAAAAAAGATTAAATAGCATGGTACAAGTCGATTACAGGGTCTTTCGAAACAAGAATGGAGTTCTCATTGTGCAGATTTTAATCTATTGGGTATACATTTAAATAAGAAGTTTATAATTATGGGGTTGGAATTGTCTCACGATTCATGGCAAGTCCCAAAGTTGTTCACTAGAAAGAAGTAGAGCAAGTCGTCAGGTTTATGAATGGGAACACCCTATTCATGGGTAGATAACTTCAAATTAGCTGGGCATATCATTTCTCCTCTTCTTGTACATGTTTGCTTTGAAAATCTAACCACCTCCAAAGACTCAAGAACAACTCTAGTAAAGCTTATAGATGTGCAACACTTCTGAGAAAACCCATCACTTAATGACAATTGAGCGAGGAATATGTCGAAGTATTCAATCTTGCACTTAGTCATGAAAAGGAAGTTGGGGTATCCAACATCTTGCCAACAAACCAACTCCAACCATAATGTGAAATCCAAGTTAATTGTGAAACCTCTTTCCCACTTTGTAGTATTGCTGCCTCTTGAATTCCAACAGATATCTTTCTACTTAGATCCACAAAACTTGTCCCAGGTAAAATTTTCATGATACAATTGTGATGTGCAAGCTTGACACACACTCTAGTTTCCCTCTAAAAGAGGGTAAGTCAAAATATTATGACAGGCTTAACTGTAATTTGATCATACACTGTTGAGGTATTGTATGGAATAAAAAATATATTATCAATGCACTAATGAAGAACTCAAAATAAACAAATTTCTTATTGCTACAATAGTGCCACTCTTGGGATTCTCCAAGGAGCCACTAATTTATATGCATTTGGAATCTTTACTTGGTTTGCAGAAAGATTAAGCATTGGTAGTGATCACTCTTTGCCCTCCCATGGAAGTTTTATACAGAGTCAACAATAAATTGATTTAAAAGTGAGGTATATGCCTGAAAAATAGGAGTCTGACTCTTCAACTCTAATTTAGTGGCAAGGAAATATTCAACTGTAAATGCTTGATCTTATACAGTGTAAATTTCTAGATAAATGGTTAGCGTAAATCTATCCACTGTCCACATATCCTAGAAAACCATGTATGTCTGGACTCTGGTTGTGTGTAAGAGAGGGGAGATCACATAAAAAATCCATTATCAAAGAAAAAGTTAAAGCACAACATTCTATGGAATTTTTTTTTTAAATTTTATTACATACCTTAGAAAGTTTGAAAGGACATAACTGAAGCTTCCCTCTCCTTCCACACTTCATTAAATATGCCCATTTTCCAATGCAGATGTGGCCTACAGAATCACAATCAACAGATATAATATGAAAAGTAAGTTTAATGAATTAAAGTAGCTTTGTTATACCTCAAGCAAATGGACTATGAGAAATTGGATTCATTCTCTACAAAAGATGATATAGAAAGATCTAATTACATTTTTAACTGAAACAAAGGTAAATTGGATTCATTCTCTGCAATAGATTATATAATGAGATCTAATGACATTTTCAACTCAAACAAAGGTAAGTTGAGTAAGCTCAAGCTCCAAAATGATGGCATCCAACTTCTAAGTGGCAATTACTGTATATATCTAGCTAGAGGTTATAACATAAAGATATTTTTTATATGTGAAGATAAAAAAATGAAAGGAATGTGAAATTTTGACCATCAACTATAAGTTCCTTTCAAGGACTAGATCAAACCATAACATTGTTATCAAGATAATCAACTCACCCATTCTAGTACACTTCTAGTAGTTTCATGATAAAATTCAAACTCAATAAACTTCAAACAACATAAATTAACCAACAATATGTTTGAGGTTGGTTACCTAAGGATTATATCATACTAAATTACCTTTTGCATCTAACATTGAAAATGACTATGAAAGAAATGAAGACAAATCAGTGATTATGATGGATGCATGTGATGAAATAAAATAAAAAAAAGACCTTTCTTCTTGCTACTGATGACCCTTCTAGGGGATTCTTCGATGAATTTGATCCTGATCTGCTTTCTAAAATCAAAGGACACTTTCTAGCTACTCTGATTTGACGGACAACAACCCTAATGCTTATGAAAATGAATATGGAAAATAATAAGAATCGATGAACCTAGTCTTGAAGAAGGTGCCTCAAAGTCTAATATGGATAGTATTTTAAATTGCTACAGCTAGCAGAGGGTTTTCCCAGTTGGGTACCCTATAAATGTTCGTTTTTTTTGTTATAGTGTAACTGTGTTTTATTTCTGTTCTATTCCACTACAAATTGGTAGAGATATTTTTTATCTTCATGCAGCAATTAGTTTCAGATTTATTCATTCAAGCAGTAGAAAAATTTCAAGGAAATTATACACAAGGGACAATTAATCTATGTTTTCACTTATACCTTTTGCAAGTAAAATTCACAACTAAATTTTCATCCATAGTGTTTAGGTTACTAGATGGTATCACAACATATCTCAACATTTCAAGGCATAAATCATACTATTCAATAAGGTTGAGACTTGAGATACAAAAATCTTCCCAAGTTATGCAAGCAACAAAACTGCTGATTTTTAGTTCTAAATCTATCAAACCAGAACAAAATTATACCATTTTCAACACCCTCTAGTCAAAGTTATTCCTGGCCTCATTCAACTCAATTAAGAATATGTCAATCTCATTAAGATTTCTTCTTCAGTTCACGCTTCTAAGTTATATATTTATGCAACCTAAAATATCATTTATGTTAAGTGATTATTCATTAAAAATTATTTAGTCCGTCCTGCGCATCTACCTAATTTTCTGATCAGTTTTTGGGAAGACTCTATCAGACATTTGCAACAGAAAATAGAAGATTGTTTTAGTACCTAGTGTCATAAAAATCTAATATGGGAAAAGCATTTTGGGTTGTTTCCCTAAAAATATTTACAAAATTTTCAATCCCAAAGCCATTTCAGGGAGAATTTTAGTCATGGAGAAATTTAGTATTATTTTTGGAAAATTTGAATGGAACTAAAAGAAATTCTTCACATTTGCTCAAAAGATTCCAGCACCAAATATGAGTGAATTCACACAACTTAAGATTTGGAAATAAATAAATTTCACTTCGCTTTTCCAAGACCATATATGAGTGAACTCACAAAACCTGAGATTTGGATTCTAGAAACACTTAAATTTCACCTCATTTATTAGGATTGCAAGTTCCCTGAGATACAAATATGTAGCATTAAGGATCTACTTTGCTTGTTTAAGGACAATGTTTTATTATAAATAGTGATAGAAGAATCCTTATATGCATGCTTGACATAGTTCTTTGGTCACAACTAATGAAATTGAACTCCATCAATACATAACAGACAAGGTAGAATGTAAGAGAGCATCTACTTTTCAACATATACTCTGACAAAAAATAACATCTATATAGTCATATAAAGTTGTCACCACACCAAAGAAGGAATTAAAAACCAAAATAAAAATATGAACGGGCTTGGATTGTTATGGTTACTCCAACAAAATGTTAAATAGGATCAAAATGTTAATATGGAAATTAATGTAGTTGATTATGATTTATTGAGCCCAAGGGGTTAGCCCAACCGAATGTCATTAATGTTACTGGGTATTTGGCTAGTTCTATCCCTGTTTTAAATCCCTTGGGTGAGGTGCACTAGTCAATGCCAATGGGTTTACAAGGGATTTCATCCATGAATGTGGGGAAACATCCATTTGGATTCCCCAGAGAGTTTTTCTTGGAAAGAATAAAAATAGGATTTCCTAAAGAGAAATTTTGAGATGCATACAATGTACACCCAGTAAAATAAACTCTATGGAGACAAACCATAAAAGAAGGGAAAATACATACGATTTTACCTATGTTCCCTCCTTTTCCCTCCTGCCCTGTGAAAAGTGAAAATGTTCTACTCTTAAACTTAAAAGAAAGGATGAAAAAAATAGTGAATTTTGAACCAGTCCTCCTTGTGTGGAAGAAAACTAAAAGTGGGGTGGAAATGCAGCGAAGTTAAAAATGAAACATACCTGGGCACCATTAATGGATTGAAGAGGTAAAATCTTAACTCACAACTCTCTTGAATCTCGTTTTCCCTCCCGCCCTGTGAAAAGTGAAAATATTCTATACTACTCATAAACTTAAAAGCAAGGATGAAAAAAATAGTGAATTTTGAACTAGATATCTGAGTTGTGTGTACTCCTCCTTGTGTGGAAGAAGACTAAAAGTGGGGTGTAAATGCAACGAGGTTAGAAATTAAACACACTTGGGTGTCATTAATGGATTGAAGATCCAATGGTGGGGGATCTAAGGTGTGTGTAATTCTCCCTGTGTGGAAGAAGACTAAAAGTCAGGTGGAAATACAGCGAGGTTAGAAATGAAACATACCTGGGCGCCATTAATGGATTGAAGATCTGATGGTGGGGTTCAATATCATTCTGATACTGGTAAAACCTTAATTCACAACACTCTTCAATCTTGTTTTCTCTCCCACCCTATGAAAAGTGAAAATATGCTACTCTTAAACTTAAAAGAAAGGATGAAAAAAATAGAGAATTTTATAAATGAAACATACCTGGGCACCATTAATGGATTGAAGATCCAATGGTGGGGTTCGATATCAGTGCTACTGGTAAAACCTTAATTCACAACACTCTTCAATCTCGTTTTCCCTCCCACCCTGTGAAAAGTGAAAATATGCTACTCTTAAACTTAAAAGAAAGGATGAAAAAAATAGTGAATTTTGAACGAGTCCTCCTTGTTTGGAAGAAGACTAAAAGTGGGGTGGAAATGAAGCTAGGTTAGAAATGAAACATACCTGGGCGCCATTAATGGATTGAAGATCCAATGGTGGGGTTCTATATTAGTCTGGTACTAGTAAAACCTTAATTCACAATTCTCTTCAATCTCATTTTCCCTAAACCTTAATTCACATCTCTCTTCAATCTCTCTTCAATCTCATTTTCCATCCCACCCTTTCAAAATTGAAAATATGCTACCCATAAACTTAAAAGCAAGGATGAAAAAAATAGTGAATTTTGAACCAGAGATCTGAGGTGTGCGTTCTCCTCCTTGTGTGGAAGAATTCTAAAAGTGGGGTGTAAATGCAGTGAGGTTAGAAATGAAACATACCTGGGCACCATTGATGGATTGAAGATCTAATGGTAGGGTTCGATATCAATCTGCTACTGGTAAAACCTTAATTCAAAACTCTCTTCAATCTCGTTTTCCCTCCCGCCCTGTGAAAAGTGAAAATATGTTACTAGTTTTCGCTCCCTCAGCCTTATGAAAAGTGAAAATTTAATTCAACTCTCTTCAATCTCGTTTTCCCTCCCACCTATGAAAAGTGAAAATATCTACTAGTTTTCCCTCCTCCCTATGAAAAGTGAAAATATACTACTTGTTTTAGAAAGTAAATGAAGATTGGAATTAGGAGGACTTTGTTACATCAAAATTAAGGCTAAATTTTTTCAAAAATGTTAAAATTTCCCTCCCTAAAAAACAATAAATACAATATTTATAGAGTATAGAGTAGATGTGTAGGTGTAATGTATGTAAACAATTCTAAATATGGGCTTAGTTAAAGAATAATAGTAATAACAATAATAAAAGTCAAAAGTATGGGGATGAGTGCAAAAATCTAAATTTTGGCTCAATTAAAAATAAAAATAATAAAATTCAATTTGTTATATTTTGATTTTGTTATTAACTTGTGAATAGGTTTTGTTACAATACCATGAGCAAATACCATGGCTTATCAATACCTCAAGCCCAAAAACCATAACTTATTTCACAACCAAAATGTTTTATAAAAATATGACAAGATTCTTAAGCACGAATATTCACCCCCCACTTTACAGTCAATATTATTAACTTGTTTAATAGAAATTACGAACTCTATTTTCCCCGGAAAAAAAAAATATTATTAACTTGTAAAAAATTGGTTTTGTTATAATACCATGGGCCAATACTATGGCTTATTAATACCACATGCTCTAAAAACATAACTTATTTCACAACCAAAATATTTTATAACAATATGAAAATATTCTTAACCATGGATATTCATTCTCACTGTACCATGGATATTATTAACTTGGAAATAGACTTTTTTACAATACCATGGGCCAATACCATGGATTATCAATATCACATGCCCAAAAAGCATAACTTATTTCAAAATCAAAATATTTTATAAGAATATGACAGGATTCTTAATCATGGATATTCATCCCCGCTTTTTCAATGATATTATGAACTTGTGAATAGGCTTTGTTACAATAGCATGGGCTAATACCATGGCTTATCAATACCACATGCCAAAAAATCATATCTTATTTCACAATTTAAATATTTTATAACAATATGACAAGATTGTTAACCATTGATATTCACCGCCACTTTACCATGGATATTATTAACTTGTAAATAGGCTTTGTTACAATACCATGGGCCAATATCATGCCTTATCAATACCACATGCCCAAAAACCATAACTTATTTCACAATAAAAATATTTTAATTTAATTTAATTTTATAAAAAAAATTATTTGAAGCTAATAGGAAAAGGGTTGTAATTAGTTTTGAGATATATATAAACCCTCCATCCTCACGACAACTAAAATTATTCCCATATAAATTAAATTAAGGTTTTAATAAAATTAAAAATGATAATACTTTTGTATTTAAAGATGTGAAATTTATATAATACAAATATTAGTAAGAACCAACATAGATATATCTTAACTAAGGATCCAAGTGATGATAGCAAGCAAAGTGAAGGGAAGAGAGGGGGAGGGAGATAGTGAAAAAGATGGAGGGTGGAGAAAGAGAGAGTGAGAGAGCGATGGGGGGAGACAGAGAGAAGGAGGTAGGAAAAGAGAGAGGGGAGAGAGAGAAGAAGAGAGTGGGGGAGAGAGATATGGATTTGGAGGGGGAGAGAGAGATATGGAGTTGGAGGGGGAGAGAGAGGGAGGAGAGAACTAAGGCATAGGGAGATAGAGGTGGAGAGAGAGGGAGGAAAGAACTAAGGCATAGGGAGATAGAGGTGGAGAGAGAGTGGGAGTGACAAGGGATATATGGATAGAGAGAGAGGGAGATAAGAGAGGAGAAGAGAGAGAGAATAGGTGGGAATAAAGATAGGGAGAGAAAGGAAAGAGAGAGAGAGGGAGGCACAAAGATGGAGGGGGGAGAGAGAGAGTGATGGGGGGGGAGGGACAGAGGGAGGTGAGATATAAAGGGAGAGAGAGGACTAAGAGAGAGGAGAGAGAGATGAAGTTATAGGGGGAGAGAGAGGGAAGGAATAAGAAAGACATAGTGGGATAAAGGTAGAGAGAGAGGGAGTGACAAGGGAGTGATGGAGAGAGGAGAGATAAAGGGAAGAGAGAGAGGCGGAGAGGAAGAGGGAGGGAGAGAGAGTGTGTATGTTTGGAGGGTGAGATAGAGAGAGGGAATAAGAAAGAGACACATAGATACAAATATAGATATTATATAGTATTATATAACCAACCTAGATCCATCTTAACCTGGATCTATCAAGCGCCAAAAAAGAGGTTTTCACATCGAGAGATTGGATCCCTCTCGGTGCTTGATAGATCTGGGTTAAGATGGATCTAGGCTGGCTTAATAAGTTTTTAGTTGTATTTGATAAAATAACACTTTTTTTTTATGGTTGTGTTTGAAAACAATTTTTCCATATTTGGTGTATTTATCATAATAATAATAATCTAATTTTAATTTAATTTTAAGCTTACCTTTTTTATGCAATGATTTTGTTGTTACTTTATAGAGATAGACATGTTATACTTTTGGAATTTGAAAAGGAAACACGTGCTCTTAACTTGGTTGTATTGAAAACATTTAAGTGTAAGAAAGAAACATGCCCTCTTAACTTGGTTGTATTAAAAACGTAAGTGTTCTTGTATACTAGGTGGGTGCAAACAAGAGAGAGTATATGGTAAGTGGATTAAATAGTTAAAAACAAATTTTAGGTTAGGAGAAAGTTACAAAAATATAACAAATAGGCTAGGGTTAGGATATTACTGTTTTGGGACATCTAAAGTTGAAGGTACATTTTATGGAGGTGTAGTCTAAGCCCTTAGGTGTAGGGCACATATTATGGGTATCTTGGACTTTTGGTGTGTGTTAGTGGTGTTAACTAGTGGTGGAGTGTCCAACCAATGAGTAGACAAAGTTTTTTTTTTACAAGGTTGGCATCAATCAAGTATTCTCCCTCTCTACCCAACTCTAAGATGAGGAGTGTGCATAATGGACTTATTATTGTAACAAACTGCAAATATTTGATTATCTTTAAGTTCAAGGGCTTGAAGTGGCTGCATCAACCTACAAATCTTTAAAGGAACTATGTGTTTTTCAATTAAAACCTTGTGGTCAAGGAGCTACAAAAGAGGAAGGCCTTATGGCTATTTTTAAGGGGTTGTAATGACCCTCGTCTTATGGTAAATATGTAGATATGACGCTAATGGTCCTGATCTTAGTAAATTCACGTATATAATGTAAATATTTTCCTATCACCTTACATTTCGTAAATATGATAAATGTTTTGTGGTTACCCTGATGTACATGTTGAAGTTCCACTTGCATGATTATGGGAAACACTTCTCAGTTATCCTTGTGTACATGGGGAAAATCATAATTACTCTATGCGATAAAAAAACCTAGTAATATTTTCACACTGAACACTATACAATAAACTTAACCCTAATATCTTAGTGAAGAACAAGTAACTAGCTAGACTTTGGAAGGGTTTTTGGATTGACTATTAGTGAAACTCATTGCAGTTAGGTGTGCCAATGTGTGGTGAGTTTTAGTGAGTGCTAGGGAAACACAAGGGAGCACTAGGTCAAAATGCATGGAAATGAATGAATAAGAGTGTGTGACAGGGAGTGTCAATGAGTTCCAGGTGTGGTAAGAGGGGAGTGACATGGTATGCTAAGCAACGCTAAGTCATTCTAGCATGCCAAAGCAACATGCAGCCAATATGTGCTAGGTTCCAAGGTGTACAAAATAGTGTTAGGGAGCGTTAGGGAAACACAAGGGAGCACTAGGTGAAAATAATGCATGCAAATGAACGATTAAGAGTTTGTGACAGGAAGTGTCAGTGATTTCAAGGTGTGCTAAGGAGGGAGTGACAAGGTATGCTAGGCAGTGCTAAGGCATTCTAGAGGCCAGGGAAACATGACAAGATGTGCTAGGTGCTAAGGTGTGCCAATGCATGCCAGGGAGAGTTATGGAGTGTTAGGGAAAAACAAGGGAGCACTAGTTTCAAATGCATGGAAATGAATGAATAAGAGTGCATGACAAGGATTGTCAGTGAATTCTAGGTGTGCTAAGGAGGGAGTGACAAGGTATGCTAGGTAGTTCCAAGGAATGATAGAGTGCCAGGGCGACATGCCAAGATGTGCCAAGTCCTAGGGTGTGCCAATGTGTGTCAGGGAGTGCCATGAGAACACAAGGGAGAACTAGTTAAAATTGCATGGAAATGAATAGATAAGAGTGTGTGATAGGGAGTGTCAGCAAGTTCTAGTTGTGTTGAGGAGGGAGTGATAAGGGTATATGATAGGCAGTGCCAAGGCATGCTAGAGTGTCAGGGCATGTTAGGGAGTGGTAGGGTCTGTTAGGGAGTGGAAAATCATGCCAAGGAATGTAGGGGATGATAATGTGTGCCATAAAGTGCCAATGGACACATCTAGCATGTGAAGATGTAAACTATGTTTCTTAGTTGTTTTATGGGCACTGTTGGATGTGAGCCTCATCTTGGTAACTTGTTAAGTGGGATGAGTTAATATTGGACATGAGAAGCCTAAGATGATTTATAGTCCATTAGGGGAACAAGGCATAGTCTAGTTGTAGTAAATGTAACATGGTAAAGTTGTTGTAGTCAAGGCAGGACTTGGTTGGGTTATTAAGTCTAAAAGAAAATAAGGGTAGTTATGAGGGAATGATAATTAAGGAGTGCCATGGCATGCCAAGGAATGAAAAGGCATGCTGACATATGCCAGATAGTGTCAATGCATGTCAAAGAGTGTTTGGGAGTGTCACAGAATCATAAGGGAGAACTAGGTCAAAGTGCATGGAAATGAATGAATAAGATATTATGCGAGGGAGTGTCAGTGAATTCTAGGTGTCCCATGGACGAAGTGTGTTAGGAGAATTTCATATTAGGACTTGTAGGAGGAAAGCCTATGATTGTGATAAGAGGATGGAAAAAGAAGCTTGAGACAAATGGAGACTTTGGTCTAGGAACAACACTATTTTTTCAATGACTTGGTTGGGTTTCCAAGTCACAAAAAAAGTAAGGTTATCTATGAGGGCATGAAAACTAGGGAGTGCCAAGGTGTGCAGGGAATTTCAGGAAGTGCTAACACATGTTATAAAGTTCCAAGGAATGTTAGGCATGTCAAGACATGCCAAGTGCTAAGGCATGCCAATGTGTGCTAGGTTCTAGGATGTGGCACCAACACATGCTAGGGATTGCCAAGGAAACACAAGGGAGGACTCGTTTCAATTACATGTAAATGAATGAATGTGCATGTGTGTATTGGAGTGTTAACAAGTTATAGGTGTGCTAAGGAGGGAATGAAAACTTATGATAAGCAGTGCCAATAGACAATATAGTGCTGGGAAATCCTATTAAGATGTGACAAGTGCCATGGTGTGCCAATGTGTGCCATAAAGTGTTAGGTAGTGTTAGGGAAACACAAGGGAGCACTAGGTCATAATGCATGGACATGAAGGAATAAGAGTGTGTGGCATGGAGTGTTAGTGAGTTCCAAGTGTGTTAAGGAGGAGTTACAAGGCATGCTTGGCAATGCTAAGGAATGCTAGAGTTCTAGGGCGACATGCGGCCAAGATGTGCCAACATGTGTAAGGAAGTGTTAGCTGGGAGTGCCAGGGAAACACAAGGGAGAACTATGTCAAAATGAATGGAAATGAACAAATAAGAGTTTGTGATTAGAATTTTTAGTGAGTTCTATGTGTGCTAAGGACAAATTGACAAGGTATTCTAGACAGTGTTAAGGCATGCTAGAGGCTAGGGTGACATGCCAAGATGTCATAGGTGCTAGGGTGTAACAACACATGTCAAGGAGTGATAAGGAGTGCTAGGGAAACACAAGGGAGAACTAGGTAAAAATTCATGGAAATGAATGAATAAGAGTTTGTGATCAAGAGTGTCAATGATGTCTAGGTGTCCTAAGGAGAGAGTGACAAGGTATACTATGTAGTGCCAAGGAATGCTAGAGTGAGCTAGGGAGTGTTAGGGTGTGTCAAGGAAACATAAGGAAGCACTAGTTCAAAATGCATGGAAATTAACGAATAAGGGTGTGTGAGAGGGAGTTTCAATGAGTTCTAGTTGTGTTAAGGAGGGAGTGACAAGGTTATATGTTAGGCAATGCCAAGGTATGCTAAACTACCAAGGCATGTCAGGAAGTGCCACGATGTGCTAGGGAGTGTCAAAGCATGCTAAGGAATGTAGGGGATGTTAACGTATGCCACATAGTGCCAAGGCATTATAAGACATGTCAGGTGCTATGGCATGTCAATATGTAAATTATGTTGCTTAATTTTTTTAGACCAAGATTGGATGTGATGAGCCTTGTCTTGGTAACTTGTTAAGTGGGATGAGTGGGATTATACATGAGTACCCTATGATGAGTTACAAGTAGTTCTTAGGTGAACAAGGCATATGTTGAATTTCCATGACACGTGAGAATCCAGGTTTGGCCTTAGAATTTTTTATGCGAACACACTCAAGTGCCACAACACATCTACTATGCAAAACGAAATCTGCCATGAAAGAAAAAGTAATGGATTGAATGCACATAGTTTAGGGTCTGCACATCTTCATATGTTAATGCTTATTATTGTGATATACAATAGCCATTTATATGTCTGGTGTAAGACTCCTTTGGAGATTTATATCCAACAACAACATCTTTTATAAGAAATATTTCGGTGTAAATCACATGCAGAAAGTATCTGTCGATGCGTTTCGAACCAACAAGTGTGGTTCATCGTCAGGGCAAGTTGAAGGTAAAATGTGTACTGTCAGAGGTTTCTCCATCAAAAATAGCAACCAAAAGGGACCTTACTGTGCACACATATGAAGAATTAAGAATATTGTTATCTATGAGTGCTAATGTGGAGGTATGGGACAAAATTACACAGGCAGTGAACCTTTTTGTTCAACCAATCAAGATCTAAAAAGGAAAATGTGTGATTATATATACATGTGTGATAGTATTTGGAGAAATGCCAACCTAACCCACAAATTTGTTGACATTTTTCTAGAGCTGACCTATAATTGTTCCTAAATTTAATAAACATGTAAAATAGGACTAAATTTTCAATACAAAATATAAATTGATAGGAACATGGCCAAATTGTGAGTGTGTAAAAATTGGTATGGTTTAAAGGGACCGATCCCTTTGAAAATCCTTAAATGTGGTAATGAAGGTTGAGCCTCATTCTAGAACCCCTTTGGGCATCCATCTTAGGAATTGGTGTAGGATGCAACACTTTAGAATAATTTTTGTAGCAGTGATGTCAACACTTGTATAGTGACATGGGGTTGGAGTTGGCCTGTCAAAGCTCATTGGTATACTTTGGAACTTCTCTAGGGTGATGCCTTAGATGATTTGGAGTACGAGGGCATGATTTGATATTTAGTTTGCATTGAAGAAGCTTTGGAGGCTAGATACTACAGAAAAACCCCTTGTTCTAAACAGGGAAGCACATGCCACTGAAGAAAGTAACAACAAGTACACAAATTTGAAACTCAAATCACATCACTATTTATTAATCTTTGAAACAAGAAATAACTAAAAAATTCAAACACTACTATTCACTTTTCCTTTAGTCTAGAAGGTAAAATGAATCTGGAAACATGTACAACAATGTCTCAACTTTCTTAACTCCTAATCCTAATGCACCTTCCTTGCATGGATAAACAAGACAATTAAAGTCTGACACTAGTGAATATGATATGAGATATGCAAACATGCTTCCTTAGCTAAGGTTGAGAATCAATAACTAGGGAAGTGCTCCTTTTAACTGTGCATGCAAAAACTAAATAAAGCAAAGAGTTTCACTACTCTAGGTGCCAAAAATGAATCTACTGCCTAAGGTAAGTGCTTTTCCCAGAACAAGATATTAAGGACTCATAAACTTTGTTGCTTCCTTCAAGAGAGGTGTATGCCAAACAAAACTAAGCTATCATGCACTATCCTCCAAATTCATTCACCTTTAAAAGAAATCTTGTGCCCAGAAAGAGACAAGAGACTAATATCCAACAGAATTCGCTGACGAACCAGAGACTCTTGTGCTCAAATAACAAGATAATAAGGGAATTTCAACTAGGGTGGAATATTTCACCACCGAAATTGACAAGATATAGAAGGGGTAAAAAACTATCAGACCTAATGCTCAAGAACAAATGAATTAATCCACACTTGTTGATCCAAAATGAATTCAATCCTTCTTTATTTATAGATTTTCTAGAGGGGTTTCATATTCTTAAGTGATTGAGTAAACCTTACTCCAAACCCCAAATTTGGGTCTTTTAAGCCCAGTTTCCCCAAAAATTGCCCAACAATGGGCATTTTGGGGTTTTTCCCCCTTTATGGAGAACTATATTCTATGGGAATGGATAGGATATTATGTCCCATTCATCCTCAATTTGTAGAGGACGTTAAATGGAACCTAATAAAAGAAACAATGCTTTAGTTTAGAAGGTAATAAATAAATGCTTATTTCTTTCCACATAGGAAATACATCTTGCAAAAATGATCATGGGGTACAAATACTACAAAAGGCCTATCAATGAAAGAAGTTCTAGACTCCATATCGGGTAGTCGCCAATGTGTGCTCTATCCATACTCCATATCGACCCTCAGGTAGTCGCACGTCACCTTCAACGTGTGTTACCTTTAGGCTTAGCCGCTTCACTATTCAACAATCGAGGTACATTGGCACTTGGCTTAAATAATAGGTATATTACTATATTGAAGTTTCAATGTCGTTTTCAATGGAAAGTTTCAAGTTTCACTGTTCAGCAATCGAATGTTCGGCGTATTCCTTTGGTTTTGACTTTTCAGCCCTATAAATGGGGCTTAAATAGATTTTAAAAATGCATTAAGAAATGGTTTCATACCAACCATCGACCAAGTCATCAAGAATTCCTTCCTTGTTCGATGCCTTTCCGACTTCAAAGGTTTTAACCATGCATTCACAACTTTGGGTATTTTTGTTCTTCCAGAATCTATTATTGATGTATTGGTTCAGTTGTCTTATGCTAAAAAAACTTGCAAATTCAAGATTACAATGCAATATATGTTGATAATATTACCTTTAGGTAGAATTTCCTCATATATATCTAATTGTGTTTCAAGGTCATAATGATATATTAGGTCGAAATGTGCTTGTGTTGCTGGACAGACTCTTCTTTGATCCTTAAAAAAACCTCATATCCTTTAAAGCCAACCCTCTTTTTTGCGAAGTTATATATGGCATTTTTAATTTTAATTTTCAATTGTATTTTACAAGAGCCAAATTAAATAGAAGGCACAACTCCAATTCTAAACAGAAGACGCAATTTAAACACAAGTCCAAAACAACAACAATGTCCAAGGAGAAGGACTTTGCTTGGGCTTATTGTGACAAGATTCTTGGAGACCCTAAGCTCCTTTGTAAATTTTGCAAAGAGAAATGTAGTGGAAGCATTTATAGATTCAAGTACCACCTTACACAAATACCCAGCCATGATATAGGTCTCTGCAAAAACGTTGACGAAAATGTCAAACACCAAGCAACCTTGTCCATTGATATGTTGAGTTAGCATAATGCAAAGAAAGTAAAAAAAAAGAAAAAAAGAAATAGGAACTCCTAGAGTTGACAATTTTTCTTCCACTACCCCATTCTCATCTCCCTCTGTTGAATCCTCAATGCAATTCCCAAGTTTACCACACATGCCTCCAAGTCCAAGTCAAACTCAAGGCCAAATGAATCCTCTTGCATTGAACATTGGAGGTGGAAACATAAACACCTTTTTTTCTCCCCGCACATGACCCGGTTCCCAACCTACCTTGGATACCACTGGTTGGAAACAAAAATATCCATAGTCAAGCAAGGAAGTGTGAAGTAGGAAAGTGTTCCCTCTGCAAATAGAGGCAACCCCTCTAGCCCTAGAGTGGGTCTAGTCACAGCAAAGACAAAACAACAATTGATTCCCTTAAATAGTCATAATTGGAGGCCTACCTCAAATTGGTGGTTGATGAAATTTTGTTGCACTACTCCAGCTTCCGTTTCTTTCTCCTCAATGAGCAATCAGCCTGAAACACCACAAGAAAACAACAGAGCACATAACCGAGAACAACAATGATCTATTTACTTATAAAGTCAAGAAATCATAATCTATCAAGTAAATTGTACACAAGATATAGGAAATCATCATTGATTGTATTAAAATGAATAAAGAGCAAAGCTTACAACCAAGTCTTGACGTCGCAAGCCTTCTCTGAGGGTCCATCCAACATGTTTTTTCAAGCATTCACTCTCAAGAATGGGTCTCCCAAACCAACAATATATCTCTCTCTCACTCACAAGATTTAATACAAAGTTAAGGCACTCCACAACCTCTTACCAAACTATTAGCAATCCCACACTTGTCACACTCACACCAAAGCTATCTACTAAACTCAAAAGAACTAGCAGCACTGTCCCAACCAAAAGAACTAAAAAATAGCAGATCATAGCAATGGTGAGTGATTTTATAGGAGAAGGAGTCTCCATGAAATGAGGCAGAGGGAGCTTATCCTCAAGGGAGGTTGCACAAGAGGCAGAACCACCATCCTAGAGGAGGAAAAGCGACCCAAACTGACCCAACAACCAGCTCTAGAAACACCCAGAAGGCTGATTGTTTGATCTAATTCACCAAATCTGGATCGTCACAGGTCATGAACTGGGGACGAGCCAGATCATGAGACCATACTTCTAAGATCCTAGGAATGCCAGGATAGTCACGAAGAAGATGCTCAACCTTGCACAATTTACAAGGAAACTTAACCTTCCGCGGAGGAGCAAAAGGTGTTCCGACTTGAGATGTACTCAGACAAATAGTTGCACGGGTGGCCTCGCACTTATCAGACTTCTTCTTCTTCTTCTTAGTCTCTTGGTTACTAGATGTGGAACTTTCACAAAGCGAAGTAGGAGATGAAGATGAAGAAATAGGGGAAGAAGGCACAGGGTCAACCTTGGAATCATCGTGTCATGATTCAAACGAAGGAGTCATGACACTCGGGACCACCGAAGTTGAAAACAACCAAACAGGCAAATCGATGGTTAACCCGGGCAAGGAAAATGTTGCCATTTACAGAGCACCACCATTTCCAAAAGAAGGAAATGGAAAAGGGTTACCATATGGGGGAAGACCTTGGCCGGTAGACTCGGAGAATGTTGCCATCAGGAACAAGCCTGAAAAACAATCGTACCGTAACCAAGAACTTGAACTGTTACCAGGAATATTTCGTGGGTAGTAAATTTTATGACATAGGGACAAAACATGACCTTTTCATGTTTCAAGAGTCGAGAAAAGGACAAAAGGTGACTCTATCTCTTTTGAGGTTTAATGAGCCTGAAAAGAAAAGTGCTGAGATGAACCTTTTCTTTTAAGGAGTCGAAAAGGAACGAAAGTCACTACTCTAGAGAACTAGGCAAAGGTTTACCAGATAAACCATAAAACTGCATATACACCTTGGTGATCAAATGAAAGAAAAATGACCAAGGACTTTTCATACGGTAGTCAATCTTCTCGAATGCTGTGTTCGGTGCGTTACGGTTTGGAAGGTGGTAGACACAACTTCCTATGGATGTAGGATGATAACCTAGTGGGGTCTCCTGATATATACTCGATGGTACTGGTAGCACAAGTCTGTACTAGGCAGCTATCGAGTCACAAAAGGAGGAATCACCCAACCATAAGTGAAAGCAATAGTGACTAGGTTTATTGACGTCGGAGCATGTCTCTAGCCTAGACCTATAAATAATGTGCATTAAGTTCCAATGCATTGTTAAGTTCATTCAGTTAATTTTAGAGTTGATCTTGAATTAGGTTTTAGATTTCAAGCCCTACCGAATGTATCTCAACAATTCCTAGGATCAAGGATAATTTTAGCCCTTTGGCGAAATTAAGGGGTTTTAAATTTTTAGTGGGCGAATATTTTGTATCATAGTACATTTTTACAAATCACCTCAAATAGCCCACCTTATTTTAAGGAAGAGGGTAAAAAAGGTAAATTTAGCCCTTGAAATTAGGACTTACAACCTTCCATTCGCCCATTTTCAAGAATAGGTTTTATTTAAGTGAATCCATTCGCCCATTTTCAAGAATAGGTTTTATTTATGTAAATCCTATGGGCCAAATACCATATTTATAAAAGAGGTATGGTAAATTAATAAAAATATAAATAAATGAGAGGTATGGTAAATAAATATAACATTTTTTATATTTACTCCATAAGTCACCTTATATACATGTAAGGGTGTAAACAAATAAAAATATAAGTAAAGTGGAGGTATGGTAAATAAATAAAACCTCTTTTTATACTTACTCAAACGGTATGGTAAATAAATAAATATAGATAAACTAGACGTATCGTAAATAAATAAAACCTCTTTTTATATTTAGTCCATCACCCTCGTTCTATTTATGAAGGCTCAAGAAAGAGGTTTTATTTAAGTGAATCCTATGGGCCAAATACCATATTTGTAAAAGAGGTATGGTAAATTAAAAAAAATATAAATAAACGAGAGGTATGGTAAACAAATAAAACATTTTTTATATTTACTCCATAAGTCACATTATATTTACGAACACTCAAAAAATGGGTTATATTTAGGTGAAACCTATGGCCAAAATACTATGGGACAAATACCATGGACTAGATTGTTATTAATACCATGCAAAAAACCATTATTAAGCCTAATATTAGAATTAATAAAAAAAAATGGTACATGGTATTGACCCATGGTATTCACCAAAATGGCACATGGTATTGACCCATGGTATTCACTTGGAATGTAGCCTGTTTAAATGGGGGAATTAAACCACCATGTAGCCTATGCTAAGATTCACTAGGACTTTACAAAGTTTTATTATTTAGTGAAAGACTTGCCAAGATCTTACAAGATTTTATAATTGAGTAAAATATTCGCCATGCCTAGTGAGAGATTCGCCAAAATATTATATATACATATTATATTATTGATAAAATCGCCTTCCATTTTTCCTATATACCATGGAGATTCGCCCATTTATTATATTTATAAATTTAGGGGGGGTTCTTAAAATTTTCCCTGCCTAGGATGCAGCTACAATGAGTAAAGCATCAATTGTTTCGATGAACACCTACTTAAAGGAGGGTATAAAGCTCATTCCCAATCAAACACAAGTGAATGCAAACACTAAGAAACACAATGCATCAATACACTAATCTCATGATGCATCGATACTACTAATGAAATATTTAGAGTCCGCTTTTCAATTTATCAAACATGAAAATTTGAAATGCACATATACTTTCACTTTCGTATATCAAATGAATGCAATCCCTAATTTTTTTTTTTTTGACTTTAAAGAGACAAACAAGCAAGTGTGAACTGATTGATCCAAACAATTGTGATCTATGCTTGGTAGTGAAGAAATTGAATCAATATCAAAAATTGGTTCAATAATTGACACTAAAAATCAACCAGCAAGAAAACAAGAAATGAAAAAGCCTCAAGCAAATCAATAAGACAGTTGTGGATGAACCTTGGACAGATAAGTAACCCAAGCAAATAGTTTCTCGATGAAACCTCTAAAGAGCTAGGTCACACGGTCTAAAAACACAAGACTCACTCAATGAAACCAAAGAGACAGTACCTTAACCAAAAGCAATCAAAACAAGCCAATGGGAGAGACGAAACAACAAGGGATAAATAAGACTGGCGAATTCAGGAGATGAAGTTGTAAAAACAAATTACACAAGAATCATCGTGGGTATAAAACCAGCAACTAGTGATGATTAGTCAATAGTCACAGCGACAGAGCGACGTTGTCGCGGGAGTACTCCTGTCTTCCGTGACGTGCCGATTCCAAGAATCGTCGCAATTGTACGACAGGATTCAGCGACACACAGGTTTACAAAACGAAGACAGGGTGACGTCATCGCGACTGTCAAGATTTTTTCAGCGACGAGCTCGAAAAAAAGGAAAAACAAGTGAAAACTCCCAAACAAACACTAGACTATCCTTCTGATAACCCAAAAACTGATGGTTTAACCCCAAAATTCAAGAGACACTAAATCAAAACCAAACAAAAGCAAACAAGAGAAAAAACATACAAAGGACTCCCCAGTGGAGTCACCAACTTGTGAAGTAGGAAAGTGTTCCCTCTGCAGACACAGGCAACCTCTCTAGCCCTAGAGTGGGTCCAGTCACAGTAAAGACAAAACAACAATCGATTCCCTTAAATAGTCATCATTGGAGGCCTACCTCAAACCGGTGGTTCATGACATTTCTTTGCACTGCTCCAACTTCCATTTCTTTCTCCTCAATGAGCAATTAGCCTGAAACACCACAAGAAAACAACAGAGCATGTAACTGAGAACAAAAATGATCTATTTACTTATAAAGTCAAGAAATCATAAGCTAACAAGTAAATTGTACACAAGATATAGGAAATCATCATTGATTGTATTAAAATGAATAAAGAGAAAAGCTTACAACCAAGTCTTCACATCGTAAGCCTTCTCAGAGGGTCCAGCCAGTATGTTTCTTCAAGAATTCACTCTCAAGAATGGGTCTCCCTGTTAGCTACCTATACCAATAGGTTTCATTTTTCAAGATTGGCATGGGAAGTGCCAATATGATCTACTTTGGGGATGCAAAGATCTCATATTCTGATGTAAGACACACATTCACATTTGGTTGATGCTGCCCTATTTCCCAATGGGTGATCCAACAGCATAAGCTGGGTCAGGCCATGTTTCAATTTTTGTTATAGATTAGAGAAAGAAGTCTGTCCAAACAGTTCAATCTTGGCAGACAAAGTAGTTAGGTAGAGAAAGAAGGTTCCCAACTGTTTAATCTGGGGCCTTGGAAGCAATAAGTATAGCCTTAGATAGAAAATCAAAAGAAAAGCCAAAGGAAAAGAAAATGCACCTAAGGGTTTGGAAGTCCAAGTGCACCCTCCTTGAAGTAACAAAAAATGCTAGGAAATAGGCAGGGTAGGCAGTGGAAGGTTGCAGAAAGCTGAATCCAAGGACATCACTTGGAGTAAATCAAAGTGGCCATCAGCAGAAAAGGCAAGAGCAGTGGCCTAAGTGGCAAAGTGCTAAATCATCACTAACTTCCCTCATTCCCCTCAAAGTTTCTTATTAACCTCCCATGAGCACTGCAGGATCTGCCTGATCAGTCCTCCTTATACTCTTCATTTGTACAAATTTTATGTCATAAATGACTTCTTTCTTTGAAAAGAAGCCACATTTCTTGTGTAAAAATTCTTTTCATTTTGATCTACTTCCTAACTAAGTTTGAGTCCCAAAAAGCTTAGTAAACACCATTTCCCATTCTCATTCCCCCCCAGTACTAACTACTGACTGTATCTACACTAAATCCCTTATGTTTCCCTTCCCCCTACTATTATAACACCATGGTGTATAAACCCCTAAACATGCATAATATATCCCCTTTTTAGCACTATAGCTAAATAAGTTTGTCTAAGGGAGACATTAGTCCACCAAGGACTATGGTCAACCCGGCCTTGGGATTACTCTAACATCTGGTCAGAGTAATAACCTGTACTAAGCCCTCACTTCCCCTCTTTTCGAAAAATTTCACAAAAAACCCCTTTCCCTCTGCTTAAAACCACTTTTAATCCTTTTCCCCCCCACAGATTAACTCATACCCCGAAAAACCCACAAAAACCCCAAAACCTATAGTCCCGCGCCACAAATATTAAATTGAATATTTTAATAGTCGGGCGAGACCCAACCCAAAACTGCGCGATTGATCAACAACGCCCGCCAACCGTCGATCGTCCGCCGCCCCCGATCCAACGGTGGGCGGTCGTTTTTAGATCCCGACCCGTCGCCCTTTAACCTCCGGGGAGATGGCGGTATTGGGGGCCGTACCCAGGACACGTGGCAAGCGGCGGGGTTGTTCGGAGCCCCCCTCCCCGATACCGCCTTTGCCCAAAGGTGGTGCGGGGAGACCGCTTACCACCCTCCCCGATACCGCCCCTCCACTGTCGCGTCGGCCCCCACGTCACCATGACGTAATGCCACTCCGCCCGCCCCCGTGCCCCGTGGCCCTCCACGTAGCCCTGCCACCGCCTCCGCCCGCCACCGTGTCCAGCCACGCTGGCCTCCAGCTCAGCGTCCACGTCACCCTCCGTACCTCGGGCCCGCCATGACGTCATGCTGACGTCACTGGCGAAAAAGCGCCAATGACCCTTTTTGTCCAAATTTGTCGTTAAAAACGCCCAAACTAGCCGTTTATCGTCATTTTCACGCGAAAAGGACGCAGCCACTGTTAACCTGTTCACCGCGAAATTGCCTCCGAACCATCAAATTCAAAGTTGCGGCTGCCATAACTTGTCAATCCAGCTGCAGTGAGCTCCCCCTGCTCGGCCCGAAGACGTTCAGTGCTATTTTTCCAGGTATTCACCGCAAGTTCCTTGTTTCGCCCCTATGCATGCCATTTCTATGCGAATTCTCCAATAAGCATCGGTCAAATCCTAAATTGCACACTGTCTACTACTTAATTTGCAATTAAATCAACCCACATTGCCCCAGCTCCATGAATTTGATATTCAAACGATAATTCACGGCTTGAAAATTACAAATTTAGCCCCGAGTTGCCCGGCATTGTTCCCTTTTGCCGGGTGGAGGCCCAAGTCTGCATGTCACCAAATTGAAGCCCGCACACCCTCTGCAATCATCCTCATCAATTCACAATCCCTGTGAATTTACCAAAAAACAGCAGAGACAATTCTGCCAAGCCTGCTTATTCCACTTTGAAGAAAATTTCAATCATTATCTACAGTAAGCCTGTCACTTAATCTTTGAGGAACCTTGCAAACCATTGCACTTGCCTTGTTCCATTCACAAACTGCATAATGGCTGCTCCTGCACCCCCAACTCTCACTGTTGCACCCATCAATCCACCAAATAAAGACCTGGAGTCCTTGCCTCTTGCTGACAGGGACTACCTCATCCAAGACTTTGTAGGTAACAGGGACCATTTGCATACCTTCAGGCAATTGAGAGATGACTACCTGAATGGAAAGGATACATATGGGATATGGGAATCAAATCTGCCACACTACTGTCTCCCCTCTGTCAACATTTTTCCAGAGGTTATCCGCCTATGTGCTGAAAATTATGATGTACAGCACAGAGCTGTTAAGTCTCCATCTGGGAGCATCCTCTTTCACATTAATCCTGAATCCATCAATAAGATGCTCAACTTTGATCAAACTGAGCTGCTGTTCCCTTTTTCCATGAATTATCTGCTGGACACTGGTGCCAAGATGACCAGTGAGGATATTCAGAAAATCACCAAGACATTTATGAGGCCTGAATGCCAGCCCACAGGGCCACCTCCCTACTTGGATGTCTATTTTACTGAGGTAGGCAGACTTTTGTTGGACATGATTGCTTATGTGTTGGGATACAGAACCAGTGAGCATGTGGATGAAACAATGCTGGTATTGTTAGCTGCTTACAGCCCAGGCCAACCCCCTGCCCGCAAATATAACTTTGCCAAGTTCATAGCTAACAAGATTCATGATCAGTTGTGCAAAGTAGACAGACAGGGCGTCTTCAAGTATTCATCTTATATCTATCACCTTTTCATGTACTATCAGTCCGAGGTTTTTCCATGCTACATCAAAAAGCTGGACTCTAAAGGGGAAAGAAGATCTGTTATCTTCTGGACATCTGTCTTTCACGAAGTCCAAAATTCACCCTATTCCTATTGTGAATTTATTGATCAATTTGTATACCCTGTCTCTTGCTTATTGATGAGGTCCCCTCCTCCCAGAATATCATTTGAAATACAGAAGGTCCTGCAGCTCTCCAAGAATTACAAGATAGGTGATTGGTACCTATATGAGGATCATACAGTCATCAGAGTCTATGGTTGTGAGCTCTGTCCATACAGGCTTCCAAAATATGTGCCTATGAGGATATTTGCCTTGGAGTATTATAGGCAGTTAATTCACTCTGACCTCACTCACTTTCACAGCTCCAAAAAGAAAGCCCATCTCAAGTTCAAGCACCACTTGGGCCCCTTCATCATGAATAAAAAAGAAGGATGGGAAGATGTTGACCTAATCCTCAAAGACAAATACAAGCTATCACACAGTTTTCGGTGGGTCCCTTACGACCCTGAAGGCTTCATTACTGCTAGAAGAGTCAAGTACATGCTACTAGGTTATAAGCATTGCAAATATCCACACATTGAAAAATATGCCAACCAGCAAGAATGGCAGCAGGATACTTTAATTGAAAAATTAACTGAAGAAGAGATAATGCAAAAGAATGTCAAGGAATTGGAAAAGACTCTTGACCTAGATTCTGTGAAGCAGGTGCCCTTCAAACGACCGCACTCAGCAGGAGAAGGGACCTCGACCACAAGAACTGCACCAGCCACACAGGCACCTTCTACAGCAGCACCAGGTACAGACAAAGGGAAAGGAATAATGGGTGCTGAAGAAGAAACCGTGAAAGAAAAGCCTGCCCCTTCAAGTGAGCAGCAACAAGGGCAGCAACAAGGGCAGCAACCAGAGCAGCAACCAGGGCAGCAACCAGAGCAGCAACCAGAGCAGTAACAAGAGCAGACTCCCCCTCCACAAACTGAGCCACCAACAGCTCCAATTTTGCAGACCCCAGCACAGGAGGAGAGGGGTACGAAAAGAGACAGAGAAGAGTCCACTCCTGCTAGTGGATCCTCCCAGCAACCGGGGACCAAAAGGCAAAGGGTTGACTCCCCAGAGGTAGAAGACATCACTGAAGAAGTCCTTGACAGTTCAAGGAAAGACAGGGAGGGTAGCCAACATACAGGTACAAGCTCCTTTCAACAGGAGCAAGGATTACAACTTGGTTTGGAGGTGTCCTCCTCCTCTCAGCAGAGCAAGAAGCCCAAAAGCACTAAGGCTTCTTTCAAGCAAATAAAGGCACAGAATGACTTGCTGAGGGTGGAAGTCTATAAACAATTTCTAAATGCAACACCAGCCCAGAAAGAAAGGCTAATGTCTGTATATGACATTCAAGAGGAGAAAATGATCCTCAGTCATTTCAAACCTACAGTGCCCCATCCAAAATCAGCTGCAGATTATGTGAAGACAAGGGTGGAGGTCATGGCCAAAGACATCCATCCCATGGACCAAATTGAACTCCACAAGCAAACTGGAGAGATGGTCTATGCAACCTTGGTGGACAGGGCAACCATGGCCCATGAACTAAAAGAGTCACTGAAAAATACCAACATTCAGTTGGATTTTGAAAGAATGTCCTCCCTAGCCAAAGACAACAGAATAAAATCACTTGAGGACATCATTATCGACCTAGGACATGATCCTAAGGATCCAAAGGGTGTAAGGGCCCTTATGAAGAAAAAGGAGGATGACCTCAATGCATTGAAGAAGAGGTTGAGACTGCTGCCCACAGAGCACCCTCAAACAACAGAATTACAGCAGGCAAAACAGGCCGATGAGCAGCTTGACCTTATAATGCAGCTCAACCAGAAAGTCATCGATTTAGAGAAGGAGCTTGAAGGAGCATTACAAGATAAGCAGGGGGAATCCACATCCCAAGCTCCTCCAACTACTTCAACCACTGCAACAACTACAGAGGCAGCAGTGGCTCCCACAACAGAAGCAGCAGCAACAACAACAGCTCCAGATTCCAGCACAAGCGTGGAAGAATTGACTAAGGCCATTAAAGAAATGGAGCTCCAGGCAAATGAAATAAAACAGGCCAAGGAAAAATTGGCAGAATTAGATGCCAAATATGATAAATCAAAAATGACTGTGGCAGAACAAGGCAGAGAAATAAAGGCCCTAAAAGAAAAGATAAAGGCCTTGGAGAAGGAGCTGAATCTGGAAAGCACCATGGCTGAAATAAAAAGAATTCTATGGGCCAAAATTGACCAATCCATCACTAAACAATGGAAGTCAATTAAAACTATACATGAGCAAATGGATTTAATTGGCCAAGCACAGACAGAGATTCAGAGGGCCAAGACAACGCTGGGAAACAAGCCTGACCAAGCCAATAGAATGATAGACATTTTGAACAGACAAGAAAAGGAGGAACTGGCAGCCATTGGCATAGTCAACAGAACAGAGGCTGTCCTCACAGCTAAAAAGGTACTCACTCTCAGGAATTATGTACAAACTGTGGAGAGGAAGTACTATGAAATACAGGCTGAGGTGGATGAGTACCAACTAAAAATGGCAGCACTGCAAGCAAAAGGACTGCCCAGCCTACTAAGCGGTGCAGGAAGACTGATCTCCAGAGAGCAATATACCAACAGAATGGCAACTTATATTGAAAATCAAATCACTGCATCTGGCAGTACTTCTGAGGAAACAGGACCTCCAACAGGACAGAGCCTATACAAAAAACTTGAAGGCCTGTTTTTTATTGAAAATGAGGTAAAGCACCTTTTTGAAATTCCTCCAAATTTTTACAGATATACAGAGGCCGATGAAACTTTAGTAAAAATTCGAAGACATCAGTTGCCCAAGGAGGATTGGTGGTAGGCAATGCTTCAAATTCTGCCACGATAGCCTCAGTTGCTCGGTCATTGCCAGCTCCAACTCACTAGAAGACAAACAGCAAAATAAAGTCAGCATTTAAGGCAGCTGAAAGGTGACTCAGCATATGGACAACGACAGCTAGCCCAAAGGATAAGAAAATACACAAATTTTGGACAGCGTACCCTCAACCGACTCCAACAGCCACCAAGTCAACAGTTTCTGACTATTTTGGATAGCTAAAGCACTGAAGAGTTACTACAGCATTAACTTTCTCAGCTACAAGGCTCCAGGAGTTGGCATAACATTAATGAGCCATTAACTCATTTCCTTGATATTTTTCTCATGTAAATTTTGTATATATACCCCCCTTAGCAACGCATTAGGGGTTGGTGATTTTCACTCTGAGGCAAATGTATTGTACACTTTCAGATTATCTAATACAAAGGGCTGGACCAGCTCAGTGATTTCCTGAAAATTTGATGTCTTGCTGATGACATGCGTGCTGTTACAGAATTCTTGTGCTGTCTGATGGAATAATAAGTTTTTCTCAATCTCCGTTTTGTCTTCTTATGTTATTAAATCATGCTCATGTTTCACTGATCTAGCAATAGAGAAAAGGGATAGTGCAGGATATGTTTGGTTACACCTTGTGCTCAATCTTTTATTGTTGTAAATGTTTTCTTCAAAATTAACTATGGACATGAATTCTTAATTGCTCATGTTTTTTTATTAATTCTATAAATATGAATGTTATCTAGAAATTCTTCACTGCTTCTAAATAATATTCTCACTTTTTCTGCATATCAGTTTATTGGAAGATTCTTAATTGCCTTTCATAAACTAGACACATCACACTTAATCACAATTTCAAAGCGTTGTTTCTCAGACACTTATCTAGCTCTGCAGCATCACTACTGTATCAACACAGCACACCAAACAACTAAAGGACCACTGACTCCATGCCCAATGGCCTAAAACATTCTAGTGAGCACATATATATCTTGACTGAAATCATCATCCAACAAAATCCAAAAACAAATCTTGAGCATCATAGCTAGCCTAAGATATTACACAAACAAAGCTAAAACATAAAGAGAGAGCCCTCTCTGGTCATAGGTAGGCTAGAACCTGTGACCCAAAGATTGGTTAGTGGTTACCTCGGCCATATTCCCTTGGGAGTCAAAGGGAAAAACTTGAGTGTTAACATAATTGGCGACTCCACTGGGGAGCTCCTCACGATTTTCTAATTTCTGTATATTTCTCAAAGCTGCAGATGAACACTGAATGATAGCTAGTGAAGCCTTCAAAACTATTTTTGTTTTACATTAACAGGTTCTGATAAAAGCTGATTCAATCAATCTTCATGCTAGCTTTAAGATATACACAGCCATTCCAAAATCTTTTCTGGCCCTTGTAGACACAAAAATATTCCAAAAACATACTCAAGAAACAAGTTCAGAAGTTGGCTCCCAAGAAGAATCCGCGATATACAAGATCAAATCCTGACCCCAATCCACCAACTGTTTTTGAAAATCCTAATACAATCCCTAAAATCATTAGGAAGCAGCAAGGACAGGAAACTCTTGCTGACTTGAGTCCTGAGACAACTTACCCAAACCCTGTTCCAACTCCAATCAAGGTTCTATTTCGGTCTACCCCTGATTCCCCCAGTTCACCATCTACATCTCAAAGCCCTCCTTTCACACCTCCATCCACTGCACATATTCCCTTGACCAACACTCTAGTTTCTACCGTTCCCATTACCCCAGTTGTACCAGTCGTTCATGTTATCCCAGTTATCCCTGTCAATCCTATAAATCCTGCAAATATGGCTAATAGATATGCACCCCTGCAGTTGCCTGCTAATGCTGCAGCTCTGCCTCAGGACTACCAATCCAAGATCTCATATTTTGACTCCACTGGCCCTTTCACAGCAATTCAGCATGCCAGAAGGATGCAAGACCATTTTGAGAACTATGAAATAGATGATGACAGTGTGAGAATGAGAATCTTTGTTCAGAGCCTGATAGGGGATGTAAGAACTTGGTTTAGATCACTGGCTGTAAATACCATCACAACTCCTGATGAGCTTTATCAAGCCTTTACTAACAGATGGGAGAAAAAGAAAGATCCCCTGCACATACTTGGTGAATATGATACAATCAAACGAGGTCCTCAAGAGACCGTTTTGGAGTATTGTGCAAGATTCAACAATGTATATAACGCAATACCACAGAATTTAAGACCTCCTCCCGATTTAGACTTGTACAAATTTCCTGATGGTTTTGACCCTGATATGGCATATCAGTTGAAGGAAAGAGCCCCTGAAACCCTTGAAGATGCCCAAAAGGTTGCTGTCACAGTAGAGGCTAACCTGATTGCCAAAAGAAACAGGGCAAGATTGGAAAAGAGAACCACCTTCAAAGAATAACCCTCAGCCTTTGATCAAAAACTGGATGCAATACTCACTGGTATGAAGAGATTGGGTGATAGAGTAGAATCAGTTGAGAGAAAATCATCATGGGAAGCACCACAAAATAACCCTATCAGGAATCCCAATTTTAGGAGAAATCAAAACCCAAACGTTGGCAAGGCCGGGTCTGATCCAGACATAAGACCTCTGTTCCAGGAAAACTATACTGAGACATCCACTTCGAATGAGCAAACAGATGACACCCACATTAACCTGATGGGCCTGAATGATGAGCAGCAAGTTTTTCTGAGTCAAGAAGATCATAAGGATGATGACATTCAACAATTCCAAACCAGGTCAGGTGAGTCATTTGACTTTAAACAAGGCTATGACATAGCTGTTTATGAAGTTCATAAGCAATACAAGCTAAGAAGCAGAACTATAAATGTAACACAGCCTGAAAAAACAAAGGATAGCCAGCAACCCAAAAGAGCCATAGTCACAGAGCCAAATGACACAACTGATTCAGTTACAAATGAAGTAACCGTTCAAGAAGTCACTGAACCATTGCCTTCAAAACGACAGCCTATGGCTACATCACCCTTGCAGCCCAATCCAAGTAACACTCCTCAAGAGATGAGTAAGAAGGACAAGCCTCAAGATCAAGATAAGAATCAAGAAGAAAACCTAGTGAACAAGGAAAAGGCTGTCACCCACAACACCAAGATCCAATCTGAAAGACCCTTTGACTTAGAAGCTGAAATTGGCAAATTGAAGGTAGCTATTCCTCTTTCAGAACTAGCCAAGAATGACATTTATAAACAACAAATCAAGAAGTCCCTACAACTTACTCGTAATAAAGATAATGTCAATGTGTTGGATGACACCCCAGAATTGCTTTTCGGTCCAGAGGTTGATGGAAAGACAGCAGTTACAGGGATCTTACCTCTCTATGTGTTACACTAAAAAATGTCACCATGACTATTTGTAGTTATTATGGCTCCATCCACTGTCATACTATCCTCCTTGGCAAGTCTCATGCCTCTGCTCCTCATGTCAAACTTCAAGAAAGAGAGAAAAGTTATTTAAAGTCAATTATCTCTGGTACGCAGTTTCTCTTAGCCTTACCTGCGTGTACGCAACCCAAGTTCACAATACCTGCGTACTTGTACGCTCTGTATGTAAAGCAATGGCTGCGTACTCCTGTAAAGGTCAAAAGGCGCAAGTTTCACTCCAAAAAGTTACTTGTGGTCATTTCTAGAGTCTTCTAGAAGCTTGTTTGACGTGTATGAAGTGCCTCCAGATGGTTCATGTATCCCTACCAAAGAGGAACTTATCCCATCAAGAGGGGAGTTATCCCATCCAAAGAGGGGCTTATCCCATTGATGGTGGACCTGAATAACTTCCTCTAGAGCACTATAAATACAGGCATTGGGACAAAGGGAGGGGAGGTTGAAAGCTGAACATTCCTAAGGGTAGATGCTGCTGGAATTAGGACTTCCTTGTAGAAGCTTGTGAGGAGAGATTACCATCTTTGCTTGTTTCCATTGGGAGGTGGGTGAGCTGATCAGAGTAAAAGAGAACTCTTGTGGACCCTGGGAGGAGCTTGCACAACACCAAGGCTCAGGTTGTAATGGTTCCTTTTGTTACCGTTTAATACAAATTAGTCCATTCTTCTCAACAATTTGTTATTTATGAGTTGTTTCATATACTCCTTGGTCTATATGTTAAATATGTTTTATTTTATGTGATATCCAGGTGCTATTTAATCGTTTGATTGTTAGTGAATGCAGGTTTCGAAGGGAAGGAGGAGCTCATCCGGATCAACGAAGCTGGACTACTACAACAGCGTTGGATTACAGGTAGGATCTAAACACATGATTTCTCATATTGTAAAAGCATATTTAGGGAAGGATTGCTCTTATTTGTCTTGTTTTTCATTAGAAAGTCTTAGGCTTCTAGGAAGGTCGGTTGTGTCCGCACTAACGACTCTTTCCGCGTGACAAAATGGCGACTCCGCTGGGGAATCCATGAATGTGTTTGAGTTCTTTTTGATTTGATATTTTGGTCTGAGAAAAATCGCTTGTTTTCTGATTTTTGGCTGTCTAACTGTGTATTTGGGTGGGTTAGCTTAGAGTCAAATTAGATTTTTATTTTTCTTAGCTTTGCCAGTAGTACGCAGTCTCTGAGTTTGACACAATGCGTACTTGTACGCACTGCGTCTTTGTGCACAGGGCATCCCCGCGCCTGTGTCAACAGATCACCTGCGTACCCCTGTCAAATTTGAGAAAATTTCATTTTTCCTCTTTTTGCTCTTTAGATTTTGTTTTTACTCTGTTTTTACTGCCCAGATCCATTAGTTTACTGTCAGAGATCTTCACCTGAACTTGTCCCGTTAGTGTTGAGGGTTTTGGTGGAATTCATAGGGATTTTGCCTTAGGGTTTGATTTTTAACTGGTCCTGTAGTGACTTTGGCGTTAGAGGTTGTCAAACTTTGGATCTCCTTAGTTTTGATCAGTCCTCCTAGGAGTCGGGCCTGTCATAGAAGTCACCCTTGTGAGAGACCTACCTTTGTGTCTTCTCTTTGCGAATCTCGAAAAGTTTGTTTGTTAAAACCTTGAATTTCATTCTTGAGAAAAAGAACAAAAAGATTTCGATTTTGTTTTTTGGTTAGTTTATGATTCTGCATGAACTGATCCTTAGTTGCATTTTGACTGAGTAAAACATCCGGGAATCATCCTTGTAGGCTTTTGTCCTCATTATTTTTTGCTTTTAGGTAAATTTCCTTTTAATTTTCTTTTGAGTGAATTTGATTTGATTGTCTTAGATTTGTTAAATTTGATTTGATAAATAGTTTTACATGCTTTATTAATATAGAAAAAACACAAAATTCTTTTGGAAAAAGTTTGCTTTGGTAGCATTTGTAGACTCTTGGGAGAAAAAGGAAATTTCGTAGAGTAATTAGTGGTCATGAGTTGTGTGTTTTGAAAAGATAAAGAGAATTGTTTCTTTGATTGTCTTTACTAAGAAAGTTGTTTTCTATAAAATTTGCATTTTCCAACTCTCTTAGTTAGGAGATTCATTGAAAAAGAAAAGTAGTGTAAATCATCTTAGGTGCATCTTTGTAGTGGTTGTATTGTACTATGGGTACATACTGGCCTTGAGGTTGCCCCCCAGACACGATTTGCGTACCTTGAGGTTGCCCCCCAGGCGTTAATTGAGGCTGCCCCCCAGGCGGTAATTGGCCACCTTGAGGTTGAGAAACAGGAACTGAACCTGACATCATGTAAATGTCCCCTACACCCAACGGTTTATTACCATTGTTTCCAGCTAATAACCCATGATCAATGGGTTGAGGAGATGCCCCCGCAAAGGTACCAGAAAGTGACTGATACCCGGTGGGAACAGAAGGACCGCCGTGTAAGAAAGATTCAGGAGATTGAGTGAACACGGACGACTGACCAGACATATTTACAGGAGTATAAATACCTCCAGGTGGAAAAGGAGTACGAGGTGGAGAAAAACCTACCCCTGAGTTGTCTAAATAATTGGTTAACGAAAGGTACCAAGTAGTACTTCTAGGAGGACTGTAAAAGATAGATTCACGCTCCCTTAGATCAATAGTAGGTTGATCTTCATGGATAAATACGCCTAATTCTTCCTCTGGAGCAAGTTCTTCAATAGCTATCAAACCAGTAGGAAGATTTTCGGTGATGACTCTTTCTACTCTAGGTGAATCTGGTACACTAGAAGTTGGAGTAACAGGTTCAGATATTTCAGGTTCTTCGCCTATATCACTAGTAGATGAAAAACTACCAGCAAGCTCGGAAACTGCAACAGCTTCAGGATTATAACCTGTTTCTAGACTTTGGTAATCTTGATGGACTACCAACGAAGACTCTCCTTCTTCAGGTGAACCTACTCTACTGCCACTAGGAGGAGTTACAAGGACCTTTAAACCTTCGTAATGACTCGGGACGTCTTGAGGAGGTTCACCCCGAAGTCTACGGGATTTCCTCAACAATTCGGCCACAAAAACAACCTCAGGAGACTTGCCCCGAAGTCGACGGGACTGTCTCGGTAATTCCACCACAGTTAAAAACTTTTAACTACTGCACACGCAAACAAAGTAAAATCTCAAATAAAACCACCTAAAGTCTCTAAAGAACCAAACAAATTTGAATCACACGCCTAAAGAATCTAGGGCGTCAAACCAAGCACAAATAGTAGCCTTCCAGACCGAAAACGCTAGTTGGAGATGAAACCCAACATCGCCGGATTCAGTACAGAAGTGGCGGGTGGAACAGTTACCCCGACAACCTGCTTAATTAATAGATCGGCACAAGTTCCTCCACTTTAACCGTCTCGAGTGAAGTGAACCCCCCGGAAAATCCAAGTGAGTCTAGCCGATGTCTGCTCCAGGTACAGTGGGATCTTCCCTCCACCGTCACCTTGGTAGAATCCTAAAGATAATGGTCACTAAGGTTACCAACAGCAACAAATGCACCTGGGGGAACAGTCTATACGCCGACAGCACGCAAGGGCAGAGTATCAAGCTCAATCCCCTTGCCAGCTCCTTGATAATAATCCAAGGTTTACCGACAAGTGACCCCTAGCTCCTCGACAATGGTTAATCCGAGGTTTACCGTTTGTAATACGTGCGTGTCTGGCGTCGTTCCCAACGAGGGAGGATTGATCCCCTCACTGGTTCGGACACGAGCTCGTGCTTCTCCTTTAAGAGGAGCTTTCCCAGAGTACAAATGAAACAATTGGATTTATTCTATCACAAGATAAGCTACTTGTTTGGTTTTGTTGTCTTGGAGAGTTAATTACTCTCCTACTCCAAGACACTAGCCTGATCTAAATTGGTGTTTCAGAGCCCTAGTAAATAAAAGCTACTAAGTTGATTTTACTTTAAGCGTTAATTTTATGGTTTTTCTTAAAGACAAAAGGTAGTGGAGATGAAACTGGTGGTGTGTGGAGATGAATCCTGTTGATGGCAAAGAAGCTGAATCTTCTCATTCTAATCCATCAACCTCAGCTCCCAGTTCCGATCCACTACAGATCGAGAAACCTAACCCAGACTTGGTAATCAAACCGCCCGCCAAGGGTATACTTCGAAAGTCTGCTTTCAATCCACATGCGAGAGCAGCTCAGAATTATAACATTGTTGAGGATTTACCTGTTTCACCCTCAGCAATGTCGGCTTTGGAAGTGCTGCAATCATGCCCAGCACAACGAAAATTACTCTTGTCGGCTATAGGAGCTGTTGATATTCAGGACCCGAACCTGATAATCTTTGATCTAGAAAATAGTACACCGTGTCTCCCTCATCAGATGGCTTTCCAGATTCCAGTGATAGTCAAAAACAGGCCTATTCATCGGACTGCAATTGATGAAGGAGCTTGTACGTGTATTATGTCGATTCAGTGTTGGAGATCGCTTGGTTCTCCTTCACTGAACCAATCCCCGACGATTCTTAAGGCCTTTGATGGCCGTGGGTTCCATCCGTTTGGCATTCTACAGGATTTGCCTATAGGGGTTGAAGGAAAAACCGTTAGTCTGGATGTGGAGGTGGTTGATGCCCCTCTAGACTACAACCTTCTTTTGGGTCGCAGTTGGTCTTACGCTATGACAGCAGTCGTGTCATCGGTCTTCAGAGTTATAAAGTTTCCACACAATGATAAGATCATAACGATAGACCAGCTGGCTTACTTTTCATCTGACCCAGCCTCTTCAGAGCGTATCCAGCATGTCGGTAAAACGACTATCCCTTACAAGGATTTTGGTGTAGGATTAGTTAAAGATTCTGGTTTACTGGGAACTTTTCCTTTTCCTTCGATCAATGCAGACCCTTCATTCACGTCCATTCATATGATTACTTCAGACACTATTATTTACGATGATCCTTGGATTGTCCCATCTGAATCTGAGATAGACTCATTCGGTGATGCCATGCGTTTGAGTCCGTACGAAATTGCTTATGAAGCCGTGCAGTCTTTTTCAGACTCAAATTCAACCCATTTCGACCAAATGAATGTGGTCCGTGAGGAATCACTTTTCACATCAACCTCAGAACGGATAACGTTTCCCGAAGTCGTGTCATCTGACGAACAACTTCGCGAAATCCTAAGTGTAGACGATCTACCATGGGAAGATCTTCATCATAGATCTTCGTTTTTACCTGAGGGTGATGACTTTGAAAATGATTTTTCATCAATTTTTACAGCTGAATATGTCAAGGACGCTCAGAATCCCATGAAACATCCTGATTCAGAGTTGAATTTGGGAAACATTTCCCAAACTATTGCCATTGACATTTCAGTCAAAACCAGAGTTATTGAAAACATTCATATAGGTGCCTCGTGTACAGATAACGAAATTCAAACATACAAGGTCCTATTTCAAGAATTCCGCGATGTGTTTGCCTGGTCCTATGAGGAAATGCCAGGAATTGATCCCTCCATTGTTGTTCATGAAATCAAGACCTACCTGGACGCTAAACCCGTTCGGCAACGTCTGTGTTAGATACACCCTAGGAAAGCGGCTGCGATTAAAGCAGAAGTCGAAAAGCTGTTGAAAGCAGGTTTCATTTATCCGATCCCGTTAACGGATTAGGTATCGAATATTGTTCCGGTTAACAAGAAGCAAGGAACAATAATAATATGCATCGACTATAGGGATATAAATCGTGCTTGTCCAAAAGACAACTATCCCATGCCCTATATCGATCAAATAATTGATGATTGTGCCGGCAGTGAAATATTTTCCTTTATGGACAGTTTTTCCGGTTACAACCAAATCAATATTCTACCTACCGATCAACCAAAAACGGCTTTCATTTGTCATTGGGGGACATTTTCTTATTGCAAATTACCTTTTGGACTTAAGAACGCCGGAGCCACTTTCCAACGAGCAATGTCTTACGCGTTTCACGACATCAAACACATTGTGCAACCGTATCTCAATGATTTTCCTGCTCATTCTTTACATCGAGCTGATCACCTCGTCCACTTACGCGCTATTTTTATGAGGTGTCGACATTATTGAATTCGGTAGAACCCACACAAATGTGTCTTCTGCATAGAAGTGGGATGATTGCTAGGATTTGTCGTTTCAAAAGCCGGTATCTGCGTCGATCCCTTGAAGGTCGAAGCCATCATCAAATTGCCTCCTCCTTCGAGTTTGCGCCAACTCCAAAGTTTGCAGGGGAAAGCAAACTTTTTACGTCGATTCATTCCTAACTACGCCGAGCTTACAAAGAGTTTCACCCGGTTGTTGAAACAAAACGCTCAATTTTCTTGGGATGAGATAGCTCAGAAATCTTTTGATGCACTTAAGCACGCGTTGACCCATGCACCGTTGCTGCATCCTCCCAACTACAACCAGGACTACTTTTTGTATCTCGCCAGCTCCCACTCCACCATTGGAATGGTCTTAGTTCAGGAAGACGAATTCGGAATGGAACATGTGATATATTACCTCAGTCGGATGTTGAATCCAACCGAGCTCAAATACTCGCATGTGGAAAAGTTGGCACTGGCAGCTGTTCAAGCTGTCCAGCGTTTTCGTCATTACATTCTTCTCCGTAAAACTATGGTGATTTCGGATTGCAACCCTATGATCTATATTTTGACTAAACAATTGCTAGGGGGCAAGTACTCCAAATGGATTGTTATCCTGCAGGAGTTCGATTTGGAGTTCGAGAAGTCCAAGTCTAAGAAATCCTTAGTTTTTGCGGAATTGATGTGTGACTTCCCGTGTGCTGACATGGAAACTGTGGTAGAGGAACCCATTGCGGACGACTCTCTGTTTCTTATCAGCACTTTAGATCCGTGGTATGGGGATATAATCGTCTATCTCCAAACCCAATCCTTTCGGCCCGAAGCTTCAAAGTCGGAACGCTAGAAAATTTGATTCCAGTCCCAACAATACAAAATTATTGGAGATACTCTTTATCGTCGTGGGGCAGACTTGGTTTTTCGTCGTTGCTTAACTCATGAAGAGGCAGAAAGGGTTCTGAATGACTGTCATTCTGGAGCATGTGGCGGTCATATGTCTGGGTATGCCACAACTCAGAAGGTGTTGCGTGCTAGCTATTTCTGGCCGTCTATGTTTAAATATTGTATCATTGTAGTCCGAAAATGCCACAACTGTCAAGTGTTTGATCGCAAGATGCACGCACCACCTGCTCCTCTCCACCCTATAATTTCTGTTGGTCCTTTTGCTAAATGGGGTATCGACTTTATTACATGTAACCCTCACTCGGCCGGGGGGCATGCGTATATCATCATTGCGGTTGATTATTTTACTAAGTGGGCTGAGGCGATGCCTACATTCGAGGCAAATTGCAAGACCGCTGCGATTTTCGTATTCAATCATATTATTGCTAGGTTTGGTGTCCCACAAGCGATAATAACTGACCATGGGCGCCATTTTCGAAACATTATGATGACAGAACTTACAAGCCAGCTTGGTTTACGCCATGATAGTTCTACTCCTTATTATCCTCAAGCAAACGGTTTGGTTGAATCCATCAACAAAGTTCTAGTTATCATGATCCGACGAATCATTGGTATTCATCGGTCGAATTGGCATAACATGTTATTTTCAGCGCTTTGGGCGTATCGAACCTCAGTAAAAACATCAACAGGGTTCACTCCTTTCCAACTAGTTTATGGTTTGGAAGCAGTGTTATCCATTGAATGCGAAATCCCATCACTTCAAATGGCTATCAAATTACTTCCAGCTACTTCCGAAGAGGAGAAGCATCTTTTATACTTAGCTAAATTAGATGAGACTCGACGTGATGCTGCTTTGGCAATCGAGACTCACGCAAAAAGGATGAAAGCTCAGTATGATCGTAACGTGACCCCTCGTAATTTTTCGGAAGGAGACCTAGTGCTATTATATGATCAAGCTAACGATAAATTAGGTGCTGGAAAATTCGTTCCTATGTGGCATGGGCCCTACATTGTCAAGCGAAAGCTAGCAAAAGGGGCCTATGAGCTGGTAGATTTTGATGGGGACTCTTCGGGTAAGCCCAGAAATGGACTTTACCTAAAGTGGTATTATGCTTAAATGGTGGGTATGGAGATTCAGTTAGTTTAGTTAGGTTAATTTTTCTTTCTAGCTGGTATGTTTTCTTAGTTTAGACAGTGTGCTTAGCTTAGAGAGTGTGTTTTTCATCGTTATTATGGCTTATCTTGGTTTTACTCTTGATATTGCAGATGTTGACGCCTCTCCAAACGTACATTAGATTTGCTGATGGTGCTTGTCATAGTACACAAAATATCTCTTCCGCAGCTTGGGTTATCTATTCGCCCTCTGACGAGTTAGTTTCTATGCATGGGGTGAGCCTCGGTCAAACAAGAAACAACATTGCAGAATACAGTGCAGTGATTGAACTATTATCTGAATCCATTTCATTTGGGATTCGGAGTTTGATAGTGAGGTTAGATTCTGAACTCGTTGTATTACAGCTTAATTGAGTCTATGCCATTAGAAATCCGGTGTTATTAAGATTTTTTTTGAGGGTGCGTCTCTTGGAACGTGAATTTGATTACATTGAATATCAGCATATTCCAAGGTCTTTAGATACATTAGCAGATGCAATGGCGTCTCGAATGTTAATAGACATTTGTAACAATAATAAATGTAAATTTATAAACATTTCATCACACATGTTTAACAAAATAAGCCGATAATAATGATATATATATATAGGAGTGTGTCAAAAATATACATCGTCTTCGATCATAGGTTGAAAAACACCTTATGATCGGCAAAAATGATAAGTACAAAAAACCAAAAATGTCGCATGTGTCTACAAAAGTGACTAGTCAATCACTGGTGGTGCTCTCTATACAAGACCACTGCTCGCGCTACCCTACACAGGAACCTCCTGAAAGGTCCTGGGACTGCGACCACATAGCGCTGAAGTCGGATATGGATGTCATCTATAGTGGTCTCTGGTATACCCGCCGTCAGACGCTCTAGATCCTGTTCCAGCTCGGCTAAGGTCTCTGCGGCCGCATCCTGTGGGGCTGTGCTGGTGCAGCTGGTACTCTTCTCTCAAAAGCCCGGAGATTGGCCGGACACCGTGGACCTACATCTGCATTTTGAAAATTTGTCACTGTCAGTTTTGAGACGATATATAAAAAACAAAAAAAAATAGATAATTTAAAAAACTTGTGAAAAGTGAAGTACCTCTGTCGTCCCATTGTTCTCCCTGTGGAAGAACCATGTCCGGATCATTGCGAAAATCCATTCCGGCATAAGGAAAATCCTGAATCGCAAAGACCTGGCTCTCCAGCCAGTGAAAATAACCATCAGGAAATCGAACAACTGCTGCTCCCTCATCAGGATGCCGGGCCATTACCGCAACCCATCTCGTCAACTTAGGCTCCCAAGGAGGCCCAACTGGATCTGTAAGATGCTGGGGGATCAGCATTGGAACTCTCTCTAGGGCAAAGCTCACAACTAAAGGCCCATATCCAAAGGTTTTCAGTTGTTCGTTCTTTTCCCTGTTTAGTTGGCCTTTCATATTGGCCAACACAGCATCGCACCAGCTGAAAATGGTGCCTCGGAAGCAATCTATAGCCATCCGCATTTGGGAACCAGTGGTTATGTGCAAAGCGGCAGCGCCGCAAAGTCTGGTAACTGTAAAGGCAATTACCATAAGTTCAGGTCGGGATATGTATTTTATTTCTATTCCCTTCTCCTGGTTTTGATTGTTGCACCACTCTAGCCGAAGACTAGCAAGGGATTGGCCACCCGGCCTAGTCCCGAATAGAGAGAGTTGCTCGCCCCTGTTAGGCAAGCCAGTGAGGAAATATATGTCGAAGGGCTCTATCTCGAGCTGGTGCTCTCCGATGTAGAAACATTGATCCTGAATGTTCCACCTTTCAACCAGCCACTCTAAGAATGGCACCTGGGCCCTCATGCCAGGTATGGCCCAGTACTTGTAGAGACCGCATGCCTTTAAAGCATCAATGGAAGGTTGATGACCTATTGCGGCCAAATCGACATCTTCGTGTTCTCTTTCACGCCAATCTAGCATGGTGGGCAATCTACACACCAAAAAACATTGATTAGAATTCATAAAATAAAAATTTGATGGTTGATTTTTGTGTTTGGGGTTTGAAAATCCGCTTTACGCGGAGTACGCACCCCGCGTTCAGAAAACAGAGCAGCGGGACGCAGCTGTTCTGAAGATGGGCTGCGTACTCCGACCTTTTTCCCATATACGAAAAAGTCGGGGTACGCAGGTCGCCCATGGGGCACCTGCGTCCCCCGAGAAGCGGACCCTAAAACCCAAAACCCTCTAAAAAATCAAACTAGGACTTGAAATGAAATTCTAAACGGATGAAATTGAAGAGGAAGATGTTGTGAAATACCTGAAAGAGATGGCACTCGATTCTGACGGTCGGATTCTCCGCAAAGTCCACGGGAAGTTTCTTGTCAAAAGCCCTTTTCTCAACCTCAACAGTAAAATGGTAAAAATAACATGGTAAAAAGTCTTTTTATAGGTTTTTTGGATGAATGAATGCTAAGTTTGTTTATTTTTCACCATGAAAGGATATTTTTCAATGTATTTTTGCCCATCTTAAACAGGTATGAGTAATGTGTTGTTCTTGTGCAGGACAAAAGGACTTTAGGGTAAAATCATCATTTTTTACAAACCAAGACATCAGAGTCATCTTTTAAGCCCTTTTCTGACTCCTAAAACATGAAAAGATTGCCGAGCGTTTCTTTTACACTCGTTAAAATGGAATTAAAAGACGGTCCTCTTACAGCCCTTTTCTGACCGTAAAAACACGAAAAGATTGCCGGATTTTTGTCGTTTCAAATTCGATACTGGAAATAAAACGACATGCCTCTGATCGCTTTTTACTTTTCAGGTCAAAGGCATTAATCGTGAAAGTACTCCTTGGTCGCAAGATCAAGCGGTTCTCTCAGGTATTATTTTATACTTTTTCGGGCTTGGGAGACACAAACTTACGAAAAAGTTCACCTTGGAGTCTTCTTTAGTTTTTTCAGACTCTCTAAAATTGAAAAACGCCGAGTTTCTCCTATACTGGACTCGTTAAAATTTCACAGTAAAGGACCTGTTCGATTACAAACAGGAACGGACCACTCCTTCTTAGGGTCCGAATCTAAACTAAGTTGGACTCATCCGAAGGATGAGCTTATAATCAAGCATATGTTATCCTCCTCAAGCTTGTAAAAAATAAAGAGGTACTTGCCAGAAATGGTGGGGGAAAAGAGAGAAGAACGAACCTATTTGTTATCCTTTGTTACAGAAGAACCTTATCACCACTCTTGAACACGACACTTTTCATTCACCTGGGTTGGGAAATCCTTTGCCTTAAAAGTTGATCAAACCACTTTGAAAGTCTTCAACCATTTCTGGGTATTAACTTTGGGTCAACCGTCACCAAGCCATCTGTCGTGTCATTATGTGTTCAAGAAGTCTCTGCAAATAAACCATTCATATGCAAAATACTTGTCATCCATTTTGACCATCCCTGAGTCAGTCCTTACAACAACATTTCTTCAACTTGAACAATGATTTCGTGTTGTGGGCTTGCCTGCAACGGGTCGCTTTCTATCGACATCAGCACATTATCTAGAAAGATGACTTAGAAATCGTCAGTACCTTGAAGTCTGCATGCATCAATGGTAGATTTCTCGCCTTTGACGACAGTTTACATCATTGACTTTCGATCAAAGGATTCCGTGACGTGTTCGACATCAACCCATTCATTCACATTTCATGGATTGTACTGGGTACTTTGAGAACCATTGACATTATTGGTGGTCTCTCTCACACTTGTTAACAGTTTACATCATCGACTGGTAATCAAGTGGTTTCTACCATGTTCGACATCAACTCATTTATTCGCATTGATAGAATCGTACCAATTCAGGAAGTAGGGATGAAGACCCTGGATCTAGTTTCCACCATCCAGGCTGCGAGGAGTTTTGTATTCATTATATAGTAGACTAATCATAAACAGATGGCTGCGTCCATACTGTGTCTACAAAAGTCTATGATTGTGATGTACTGCAAAATCATTCTTGTATCAGAGCAGTAGTTAGAATGTTAGTTAAAGTTTTCAATCTGAGTATGGGAGTGCCTACCTCAGCGATGATATCATCTTACATATGTATTTTGTGTTGAATATTTGCAGGTTCTAACCAGGTCCTCCGCAAGATACTCCTTGAAATGATAAAGTACTTCACCCTTCCTAGATCATATAAAACCCTAATCTACTACAGGCTTCGCACTTTAGGGGGCAACCTGTTACACTAAAAAATGTCACCATGACTATTTGCAGTTAGTATGGCTCCATCCACTATCATACTATCCTCCTTGGCAAGTCTCATGCCTCTGCTCCTCATGTCAAACTTCAAGAAAGAGAGAAAAGTCATTTAAAGTCAATTATTTCTGGTACGCAGTTTCTCTTAGCCTTACCTGCGTGTACGCAACCCAAGTTCACAATACCTGCGTACTTGTACACTCTGTATGTAAAGCAATGGGTGCGTACTCCTGTAAAGGTCAAAAGGCGCAAGTTTCACTCCAAAAAGTTACTTGTGGTTCATGGTTCATGTATCCCTACCAAAGAGGAACTTATCCCATCAAGAGGGGAGCTATCCCATCCAAAGAGGGGCTTATCCCATTGATGGTGGACCTGAATAACTTCCTCTAGAGCACTATAAATACAAGCATTGGGCCAAAGGGAGGGGAGGTTGAAAGCTGAACATTCCTAAGGGTAGATGCTGCTGGAATTAGGATTTCCTTGTAGAAGCTTGTGAGGAGAGATTACCATCTTTGCTTGTTTCCATTGGGAGGTGGGTGAGCTTATCAGAGTAAAAGAGAATTCTTGTGGACCCTGGGAGGAGCTTGCACAACACCAAGGCTCAGGTTGTAATGGTTCCTTTTGTTACCGTTTAATAAAAATTAGTCCATTCTTCTCAACAATTTGTTATTTATGAGTTGTTTCATATACTCCTTGGTCTATATGTTAAATATGTTTTATTTTATGTGATATTCAGGTGCTATTTAATCGTTTGATTGTTAGTGAATGCAGGTTTCAAAGGGAAGGAGGAGCTCATCCAGATCAACGAAGCTGGACTACTACAACATCGTTGGATTACATGTAGGATCTAAACACTTGATTTCTCATATTGTAAAAGCATATTTAGGGAAGGATTGCTCTTATTTGTCTTGTTTGTCATTAGAAAGTCTTAGGCTTCTAGGAAGGTCGGTTGTGTCCGCACTAACAACTCTTTCCGTGTGACACTATGTCAGCCTGCATGTTCATGATAAGATACTACACAATGCAATGTTTGACTCAGGTGCCTCTCACAACTTGATGCCTAAATCAGTCATGGAGAGATTGAATCTAGATATTAGGAGACCATATAAGGACCTATTCTCATTTGACTCCAGCCAAGTTAAGTGTTTAGGCTTAATAAAAGACTTATGTGTGTCCCTTGTTCAGTACCCAAATAAAACAATTCTAATGGATGTTGTAGTTGCTGATATCCCACCCAAATATGGGATGCTCTTATCAAGATCATGGGGGGCTAAACTCCAAGGTTCCCTACAATTAGACATGTCATATGCCACCATCTCAGTCTTTGGTCAACCGAAGAGGTTATATAGAGAGTCACTTATGAAATACATGGTCAGCAGTGAAGAAAAACCTCAAAACTTTCCCATATATTCTGTCCATTCTGACATAGACTCCTATATTCTCTTCAATGATAATCTAGGTCCCACAAATGATGAAGAAAACCAGACACTCAAACAAGATCAGCATATAAATGAAGAAACTGCTGTTCAAGAAATAATGATTGAGAAATCAACTAACAAAACTGTTCAAGAAGGAAAACCAAATGTAAGCCAAGATCTCAAGTTGTTGATGCTAACTCCCATAACAGTTGACAATTCTTCCCTTAACCAAGAAGTCCTCTGGTTTCTTGAATTCGATGGGTCAGCCAACAAATTAGGGGCAGGAGCAGGGGTTTGGATACATAATAAACAAAACAATCATGCAGAAGGCCGAGCCTATAGGTTAAACTTCAGGTGCACCAAAAATATGGCAGAATATGAAGCTCTCTTACTAGGCCTCAAGCTAGTAAAATCCTTACAAGCCATAAAAGTTTCAATCCTAGGAGACTCAGACCTAGTTATCCAACAAGTAAAGGGTAATTTTGTCACCAATGACAAAAGACTGAGATATTATAGATCTGCTGCTGCTGAACTACTAAAGTCCTTCACTGAATTTCAAATTACCAAAATTCCTAGAACCCATAACCTGCATGCTCATAGTTTGGCTACATTTGCAAGCACTTGTAAACTTCCTTTTGAACCCCAGCATTGCTTTACAGCCGAGGTTAAACACAGACCTTCTGTCCCAAACAATGTCAAGGACTGGCAAGTGTTTGAGGATGATACCCACATAAATCAATTTTTGACTTTGCAGCAAGAATTTTCAGGGCTAAACATTGATATGGAGGCTGCGAGTGATTCACAAGCACTAGGTGAACAACACCAAACAAGTATTTCACCCAAAACAGCAAACCAAATGTTACATCCAACCATTTTTAACAAAGAAAACCTACAAGAACTTAAACAAATCAGTTGTGAGGAGATAGCTGACAATGAAGCTGAAATTATACAACTGAAAGACAATTTCCTCCCAATAGGCCTCACTCCCTTGGAAGACATTTTCGACTCAAATGATATTCTCAGGAAGCCAAAATTGCAGCCCCTCAATACTACCATAGAAGAGTGTAACATTGGAACTGCAGAACAACCCAAGATAATTAAATTGTCTGCATCTTTACCACCTGATCAGAAGCCTAAATACATTGACCTCTTTAAAGAATTCCAAGATGTCTTTGCATGGAGTTATGAGGATTTAAAATCCTATGACACCTCTGTTATTCAACACACTATCCCTCTCAAGCCAAATCAAAAACCCTTTAAGAAAAAATTGAGGAGAATCAATCCTATGCTTCTCCCAGCAATGGAGCAAGAGGTACAAAAAATGTTTAAGGTTGGCATCATAGCACCAATCAGATTTTCTGATTGGGTTTCAAATTTGGTTCCTACCAGAAAGAAAACTGGTGAAATAAGGCTTTGTGTTGACCTAAGGAACTTGAATCAAGTGTCCTTGAAAGATAATTACCCCTTACCCAAGATGGATCACATCTTGCAAAGAGTAGTGGGGGCCTCAAGAATTTCTTTACTTGATGGATTCTCAGGTTTCAACCAGATCCTAGTTCACCCTGATGATCAGGACAAAACAACATTTACAACCCCATGGGGAACCTTCAAATATGTAAAAATGCCTTTTGGATTGAAGAATGCAGGGGCTACATTTCAAAGAGCAATGGATATTGCTTTTGCTAAAGAGATTCATGACTTCCTTGTCATTTATTTAGATGATCTCACACCTTTCTCAAAATCTGACCAAGAACATTTGAAACATCTAAGGCAAATATTCATAACTTGTAGGAAATATGGAATTTCTTTAAATCCCAAGAAATCCCTGTTTGGTTTAGAAGAAGGTAAGCTGTTAGGTCACATCATTTCAAAGGATGGCATTAGAATTGACCCAGATAGGATACAGGCTATCTTACAAATGCCCCACCCTAGAAACATCAAAGAATTACAAGCCTTCTTGGGAAAGATTAACTTTTTAAGGAGGTTTATCCCAAACTTAGCAGAATTGATCAGATTACTGAATAACATGCTAAAGAAGGATTCAAAAGTGAAATGGACGGTAGAAGCAAATCAAGCTTTTGAAGGTATAAAATTGGCCCTTACCCAAGCTCCAGTCTTAACAAATCCTCAATTTGATAGAGAATTCATCATTTTCTCTTTTGCCTCCCAGCATACCATTGTTGTTGTCTTATTACAGAAAGATGACCAAGGAAATGAGAAACCCATTGCTTTCTTTAGTAGAGCTCTTAGAGATGCACCTCTGAAATATCAAATCATGGAGAAGCAAGCTTATGCTTTGGTCAAAGCCATCAAAGACTTTAGGATTTACATCCTATACTCCCATGTTATAGCTTATGTACCAAGTCCCATTGTGAAAGACATACTTACTCAAGAGAACTTAGAGGGCAGAAGAGGAAAATGGATTGCCAACATCTTGGAATTTGATATTGAAATAAAACCTACAAAACTGATAAAAGGGCAAGGTTTGGCCAAACTAATGACAGAAGCAAACTTTCAAGCCTTAGACATTAACCAACTGGACAGTGAACCGGAGCTGGCGACTCCAAAGATCAACGTAGCCTTTGAACAATCCCCTTGGTATTCTGATATATGTTATGTGTTACAAAACCTGTGTGCTCCCCCAGGATTGTCCAGAACTAAATGTAGGTTCCTAAAAATGAAAGCTTCAAAATTTTGTGTCATGGGTGGCAATTTGCTTTGGAAAAACCATGAGGGTATATTGTTAAACTGCTTAATTGAGAGTGAGACTAACAAAATCATGGAAGAATTTCATGCAGGAGATTGTGGTGGACACTTGTATTGGAAGTCCACTGTGGATAAAATACTGAGGGATGGTTACTATTGGCCCACCTTGTTCTCTGATGTTAAAAAGTTTTCTACCTCACGCCACAAATGTCAAATATTTGAGGGAAAGAGGAAGTTACTGCCACTCCCTTTAAGGCCTATTGCAACAGAGAGACCGTTTCAGCAATGGGGCTTGGATTTCATTGGGGAAATTCATCCCTCATCTTCAGGCCAACATAGATGGATCCTCACAGCCACAAACTACTTCACCAAATGGATTGAAGCCATCCCATGTAGATAGGCAAATGATTCAACAATCATTAAGTTTTTGGAGAATAACATATTGTCTAGATTTGGCTGCCCCAACAAGATAATAACAGACAATGCTGCTACTTTTAGATCCAAGAAGATGGTGAACTTCTGCCACAAATTTCATATTACTTTGGGCCATTCCACTGCATACTACCCTCAAGGGAATGGCCTAGCTGAATCATCAAATAAAAGCCTTGTGAACATCATAAAGAAGGTGTTGGAAGAAAATAAGAAGAATTGGCATAAGAAGCTTGTGAATGCCTTATGGGCAGATAGACTAACAACCAAGAGGTCCATTGGGGTCAGCCCATATGAGTTAGTTTATGGATTAGAAGCCAAATTTCCTTCATCACTAGGGGTACCTGTCATGAAGTTACTCCAAGAAAGTCAAGCTGAGCCAAATGACATGCAGAGAAGGATCAATCAGATAATATGTCTGCAGCAAACCAGAGATCAAGTGTATAGCAGAGTTCAAATCCTACAAGAAAAGCTGAAGAAAGCCTTTGACAGAAGAACTAAGGCTGAAGATTTCTTCATAGGGGACAAAGTGCTTAAGTGGGATTCAAGAAGAGAAGACAAGGGTAAGCATGGAAAATTTGACTCCCTTTGGAGAGGGCCTTTTGTCATACAAGCACTACAGGGAAATAACACTTATTTTTTGGAAAATTTGGATGGCACTGACTTAGGTGAAGGTCCTGTAAACGGCAGGATGTTGAAGCACTATTTCGACTACTTTCCATGTATATAACAGAGTTTCCCCTTCTGTACATAATCAGCTGTATATATTTTCTTTCAGCACATAAATAGTTCAGTTTGAGAAGCTACTACAAATAAGCAGAAAGGGGCTTTATATGCCAGAAATTCCACAGAGGTAATAGCCTCCAGTTTTGAAGTACAAAGAGAGAATTTTCAAATTTTGGTAAGAACAGATCAAGGGCCAAGGCATTCTGACCTGTTGTTCTTGGTCTTTCAAGAAGAAAAACCATCCCCAAGTGGAGCCACTGTTAGCTACCTATACCAATAGGTTTCATTTTTCATGATTGGCATGGGAAGTGCCAATATGATCTACTTTGGGGATGCAAAGATCTCATATTCTGATGTAAGACACACATTCACATTTGGTTGATGCTGCCCTATTTCCCAATGGGTGATCCAACAGCCTAAGCTGGGTCAGGCCATGTTTCAATTTTTGTTATAGATTAGAGAAAGAAGTATGTCCAAACAGTTCAATCTTGGCAGACAAAGTAGTTAGGTAGAGAAAGAAGGTTCCCAACTGTTTAATCTGGGGCCTTGGAAGCAATAAGTATAGCCTTAGATAGAAAATCAAGAGAAAATCCAAAGGAAAAGAAAAGGCACCTAAGGGTTTGCAAGTCCAAGTGCACCCTCCTTGAAGTAACAAAAAATGCTAGGAAATAGGCAGGGTAGGCAGTGGAAGGTTGCAGAAAGCTGAATCCAAGGACATCACTTGGAGTAAATCAAAGTGGCCATCAGTAGAAAAGTCAAGAGTAGTGGCCTAAGTGGCAAAGTGCTAAATCATCACTAACTTCCCTCATTCCCCTCAAAGTTTCTTATTAACCTCCCATGAGCACTGCAGGATCTGCCTGATCAGTCCTCCTTATACTCTTCATTTGTACAAATTTTATGTCATAAATGACTTCTTTCTTTGAAAAGAAGCCACATTTCTTGTGTAAAAATTCTTTTCATTTTGATCTACTTCCTAACTAAGTTTGAGTCCCAAAAAGCTTAGTAAACACCATTTCCCATTCTCATTCCCCCCCAGTACTAACTACTGACTGTATCTACACTAAATCCCTTATGTTTCCCTTCCCCCTACTATTATAACACCATGGTGTATAAACCCCTAAACATGTATAATATTCCCCCTTTTTAGCACTATAGCTAAATAAGTTTGTCTAAGGGAGACATTAGTCCACCAGGGACTATGGTCAACCCGGCCTTGGGATTACTCTAACCTCTGGTCAGAGTAATAACCTGTACTAAGCCCTCACTTCCCCTCTTTTCGAAAAATTTCACAAAAAACCCCTTTCCCTCTGCTTAAACCCACTTTTAATCCTTTTTCCCCCACAGATTAACTCATACCCCGAAAAACCCACAAAAACCCCAAAAACTATAGTCCCGCGCCACAAATATTAAATTGAATATTTTAATAGTCGGGCGGGACCCAACCCAAAACTGCGCGATTGATCAATAGCGCCCGCCAACCGTCGATCGTCCGCCGCCCCCGATCCAACGGTGGGCGGTCGTTTTTAGATCCCGACCCGTCGCCCTTTAACCTCCGGGGAGATGGCGGTATTGGGGGCCGTACCCAGGACGCATGGCAAGCGGCGGGGTTGTTCGGAGCCCCCCTCCCCGATACCGCCTTTGCCCAAAGGTGGTGCGGGGAGACCGCTTACCACCCTCCCCGATACCGCCCCTCCACTGTCACGTCGGCCCCCACGTCACCATGACGTAATGCCACTCCGCCCGCCCCCGCACCCCGTGGCCCTCCACGTAGCCCTGCCACCGCCTTCGCCCGCCACCGTGTCCAGCCACGCTGGCCTCCAGCTCAGCGTCCACGTCACCCTCCGTACCTCGGGCCCGCCATGACGTCATGCTGACGTCACTGGCGAAAAAAGCGCCAATGACCCTTTTTGTCCAAATTTGTCGTTAAAAACGCCCAAACTAGCCGTTTATTGTCATTTTCACGCGAAAAGGACATAGCCACTGTTAACCTATTCACCGTGAAATTGCCTCCGAACCATCAAATTCAAATTTGCGGCTACCATAACTTGTCAATCCAGCTGCAGTGAGCTCCCCTTGCTCAGCCCGAAGACGTTCAGTGCTATTTTTCCAAGTATTTACCACAAGTTCCTTGTTTCGCCCCTATGCATGCCATTTCTATGCGAATTCTCCAATAAGCATCGGTCAAATCCTAAATTGCACACTGTCTACTACTTAATTTGCAATTAAATCAACCCACATTGCCCCAGCTCCATGAATTTGATATTCAAACGATAATTCACGGCTTGAAAATTACAAATTTAGCCCCGAGTTGCCCGGCATTGTTCCCTTTTGCCGGGTGGAGGCCCAAGTCTGCATGTCACCAAATTGAAGCCCGCACACCCTCTGCAATCATCCTCATCAATTCACAATCCCTGTGAATTTACCAAAAAACAGCAGAGACAAGTCTGCCAAGCCTGCTTATTCCACTTTGAAGAAAATTTCAAGCATTATCTACAGTAAGCCTGTCACTTAAGCTTTGAGGAACCTTGCAAACCATTGCACTTACCTTGTTCCATTCACAAACTGCATAATGGCTGCTCCTGCACCCACATCTCTCACTGTTGCGCCCATCAATCCACCAAATAAAGACCTGGAGTCCTTGCCTCTTGCTGACAGGGACTACCTCATCCAAGACTTTGTAGGTAACAGGGACCATTTGCAAACCTTCTGGCAATTGAGAGATGAATACCTGAATGGCAAGGATACATATGGGATATGGGGATCAAATCTGCCACACTACTGTCTCCCCTCTGTCAACATTTTTCCAGAGGTTATCCGCCTATGTGTTGAAAATTATGATGTACAGCACAGAGCTGTTAAGTCTCCATCTGGGAGCATCCTCTTTCACATTAATCTTGAATCCATCAATAAGATGCTCAACTTTGATCAAACTGAGCTGCTGTTCCCTTTTTCCATGAATTATCTGCTGGACACTGGTGCCAAGATGACCAGTGAGGATATTCAGAAAATCACCAAGACATTTATGAGGCCTGAATGCCAGCCCACAGGGCCACCTCCCTACTTGGATGTCTACTTTAATGAGGTAGGCAGACTTTTGTTGGACATGATTGCTTATGTGTTGCGATACAGAACCAATGAGCATATGGATGAAACAATGATGGTATTGTTAGCTGCTTACAGCCCAGGCCAACCCCCTGCCCGCAAATATAACTTTGCCAAGTTCATAGCTAACAAGATTCATGATCAGTTGTGCAAAGTAGACAGACAGGGCGTCTTCAAGTATTCATCTTATATCTATCACCTTTTCATGTACTATCAGTCCGAGGTTTTTCCATGCTACATCAAAAAGCTGGACTCTAAAGGGGAAAGAAGATCTGTTATCTTCTGGACATCTGTCTTTCACGAAGTCCAAAATTCACCCTATTCCTATTGTGAATTTATTGATCAATTTGTATACCCTGTCTCTTGCTTATTGATGAGGTCCCCTCCTCCCAGAATATCATTTGAAATACAGAAGGTCCTGCAGCTCTCCAAGAATTACAAAATAGGTGATTGGTACCTATATGAGGATCATACAGTCATCAGAGTCTATGGCTGTGAGCTCTGTCCATACAAGCTCCCAAAATATGTGCCTATGAGGATATTTGCCTTGGAGTATTATAGGCAGTTAATTCACTCTGACCTCACTCACTTTCACAGCTCCAAAAAGAAAGCCCATCTCAAGTTCAAGCACCACTTGGGCCCCTTCATCATGAATAAAAAAGAAGGATGGGAAGATGTTGACCTAATCCTCAAAGACAAATACAAGCTATCACACAGTTTCCGGTGGGTCCCTTACGACCCTGAAGGCTTCATTACTGCTAGAAGAGTCAAGTACAGGCTACTAGGTTATAAGCATTGCAAATATCCACACATTGAAAAATATGCCAACCAGCAAGAATGGCAGCAGGATACTTTAATTAAAAAATTAACTGAAGAAGAGATAATGCAAAAGAATGTCAAGGAATTGGAAAAGACTCTTGACCTAGATTCTGTGCAGCAGGTACCCTTCAAACGACCGCACTCAGCAGGAGAAGGGACCTCGGCCACAAGAACTGCACCAGCCACACAGGCACCTTCTACAACAACACCAGGTATAGACAAAGGGAAAGGAATAATGGGTGCTGAAGAAGAAACCGTGAAAGAAAAGCTTGCCCCTTCAAGTGAGCAGCAACAAGGGCAGCAACCAGAGCAGCAACCAGGGCAGCAACCAGAGTAGCAACCAGAGTAGCAACAAGAGCAGACTCCCCCTCCACAAACTGAGCCACCAACAGCTCCAATTTTGCAGACCCCAGCACAGGAGGAGAGGGGTACGAAAAGAGACAGAGAAGAGTCCACTCCTGCTAGTGGATCCTCCCAGCAACCGGGGACCAAAAGGCAAAGGGTTGACTCCCCAGAGGTAGAAGACATCACTGAAGAAGTCCTTGACAGTTCAAGGAAAGACAGGGAGGGCAGCCAACATACAGGTACAAGCTCCTTTCAGCAGGAGCAAGGATTACAACTTGGTTTGGAGGTGTCCTCCTCCTCTCAGCAAAGCAAGAAGCCCAAAAGCACTAAGGCTTCTTTCAAGCAAATAAAGGCACAGAATGACTTGCTGAGGGTGGAAGTCTATAAACAATTTCTAAATGCAACACCAGCCCAGAAAGAAAGGCTAATGTCTGTATATGACATTCAAGAGGAGAAAATGATCCTCAGTCATTTCAAACCTACAATGCCCCATCCAAAATCAGCTGCAGATTATGTGAAGACAAGGGTGGAGGTCATGGTCAAAGACATCCATCCCATGGACCAAATTGAACTCCACAAGCAAATTGGAGAGATGGTCTATGCAACCTTGGTGGACAGGGAAACCATGGCCCATGAACTAAAAGAGTCACTGAAAAATACCAACATTCAGTTGGATTTTGAAAGAATGTCCTCCCTAGCCAAAGACAACAAAATAAAATCACTTGAGGACATCATTATCGACCTAGGACATGATCCTAAGGATCCAAAGGGTGTAAGGGCCCTTATGAAGAACAGAATTACAGCAGGCAAAACAGGCCGATGAGCAGCTTGACCTTATAATGCAGCTCAACCAGAAAGTCATCGATTTAGAGAAGGAGCTTGAAGGAGCATTACAAGATAAGCAGGGGGAATCCACATCCCAAGCTCCTCCAACACTGCAACAACTTCAGAGGCAGCAGTGGCTCCCACAACAGAAGTAGCAACAACAACAACAGCTCCAGATTCCAGCACAAGCGTGGAAGAATTGACTAAGGCCATTAAAGAAATGGAGCTCCAGGCAAATGAAATAAAACAGGCCAAGGAAAAATTGGCAGAATTAGATGCCAAATATGATAAATCAAAAATAACTGTGGCAGAACAAGGCAGAGAAATAAAGGCCCTAAAAGAAAAGATAAAGGCCTTGGAGAAGGAGCTGAATCTAGAAAGCACCATGGCTGAAATAAAAAGAATTCTATGGGCCAAAATTGACCAATCCATCACTAAACAATGGAAGTCAATTAAAACTATACATGAGCAAATGGATTTAATTGGCCAAGCACAGACAGAGATTCAGAGGGCCAAGACAGCGCTGGGAAACAGGCCTGACCAGGCCAATAGAATGATAGACTTTTTGAACAGACAAGAAAAGGAGGAACTGGCAACCATTGGCATAGTCAACAGAACAGAGGCTGTCCTCGCAGCTAAAAAGGTACTCACTCTCAGGAACTATGTACAAACTGTGGAGAGGAAGTGCTATGAAATACAGGCTGAGGTGGATGAGTACCAACTCAAAATGGTAGCACTGCAAGGAAAAGGACTGCCCAGCCTACTAAGCGGTGCAGGAAGACTGATCTCCAGAGAGCAATATACCAACAGAATGGCAACTTATATTGAAAATCAAATCACTGCATCTGGCAGTACTTCTGAGGAAACAGGGCCTCCAACAGGACAGAGCCTATACAAAAAACTTGAAGGCCTGTTTTTTATTGAAAATGAGGTAAAGCACCTTTTTGAAATTCCTCCAAATTTTTACAGATATACAGAGGCCGATGAAACTTTAGTAAAAATTCGAAGACATCAGTTGCCCAAAGAGGATTGGTGGCAGGCAATGCTTCAAATTCTGCCACGATAGCCTCATTTTCTCGGTCATTGCCATCTCCAACTCACTAAAAGACAAACAGCAAAATAAAGTCGGCATTTAAGGCAGCTGAAAGGTGACTCAGCATATGGACAACGACAACTAGCCCAAAGGATAAGAAAATACGCAAATTTTGGACAGCGTACCCTCAGCCGACTCCAACAGCCACCAAGTCAACAGTTTCTGACTATTTTGGACAACTAAAGCACTGAAGAGTTACTACAGCATTAACTTTCTCAGCTACAAGGCTCCAGGAGTTGGCATAACATTAATAAGCCATTAACTCATTTCCTTGATATTTTTCTCATGTAAATTTTTGTATATATACCCCCCTTAGCAACGCATTAGGGGTTGCTGATTTTCACTCTGAGGCAAATGTATTGTACACTTTCAGATTATCTAATACAAAGGGCTGGACTAGCTCAGTGATTTCCTGAAAATTTGATGTCTTGCTGATGACATGCGTGCTGTTACAGAATTCTTGTGCTGTCTGATGGAATAATAAGTTTATCTCAATCTCCGTTTTGTCTTCTTATGTTATTAAATCATGCTCATGTTTCACTGATCTAGCGATAGAGAAAAGGGATAGTGCAGGATATGTTTGGTTACACCTTGTGCTCAATCTTTTATTGCTGTAAATGTTTTCTTCAGAATTAACTATGGACATGAATTCTTAATTTCTCATGTTTTTTTTATTAATTCTATAAATATGAATGTTATCTAGAAATTCTTCACTGCTTCTAAATAATATTCTCACTTTTTCTGCATATCAGTTTATTGGAAGATTCTTAATTGCCTTTCATAAACTGGATACATCACACTTAATCACAATTTCAAAGCGTTGTTTCTCAGACACTTATCTAGCTCTGCAGCATCACTACTGTATCAACACAGCACACCAAACAACTAAAGGACCACTGACTCCATGCCCAATGGCCTAAAACATTCTAGTGAGCACATATATATCTTGACTGAAATCATCATCCAACAAAGTCCAAAAACAAACCTTGAGCATCATAGCTAGCCTAAGATATTACACAAACAAAGCTAAAACATAAAGAGAGAGCCCTCTCTGGTCATAGGTAGGCTAGAACCTGTGACCCAAAGATTGGTTAGTGGTTACCTCGGCCGTATTCCCTTGGGAGTCAAAGGGAACAACCTGAGTGTTAACACTCCCAAACCAACAATATCTCTCTCTTTCACTTACAAGCTTTAATACAAAGTTAAGGCACTCTACAACCTCTTAGCAAACTATTAGCAATCCCACACTTGTCACACTCACACCAAAGCTATCTACTAAACTCAAAAGAACCAGTAGCACTGTCCCAACCAAAAGAACTAAAAACTAGAAGATCATAGCAATGGTGAGTGATTTTATAGGAGAAGGAGTCTCCATGAAATGAGGGAGAGGGAGCTTATCCTCAAGGGAGGTTGCACAAGAGGCGGAACCACCATCCCAGAGGAGGAAAAGCAACCCAAACTGACCCAACAACTAGCTCTATAAACAGGAGAAGGTAGACTGTTTGAACTAATTCGCCAAATCTGGATCTTCGTAGGTCATGAACTGGAGACTAGCGACGACGTCACAACGATACAGTGCATGACAGAGAACCGTCGTGCATTTTAAAGGTTTACTAGTGACAATGTAGGAACTTAGTCAAAAGGGGTCAATCTTCAGCATTAGAGAGCATTGCTTAATCTTTTTGCATAAGTGGGAAGATATGGACATGTGTATTTGATACATGACACAGCAGAGGGACTGAGATGAGGACAATGACAAATTACTGTGTAACAGGAAGGCCATTGCTAACTTTTGGTACTATTCTGACATACCTTTCCACTATGCCATAAGTCCTTATTGGAAAGCTATGATTGATGTATTTGTTGTTGTAGGTCCAGGGTTTGAAGCTCCTTCATTCGAGAGCATTAGGACAAATTTGATATTAGAAAGTGTTTAAGATGCCATGCTTGTGCTATATGAGTTTCGTTCATCATGGGTAGAAATAGGGTGCACAATCATGAGTGATGGATGGATAGATAAGAGGAATAGAACTTTAATAAATCTCCTTGTATCTTGTCCAGTAGGTACAATGTTTCTCAAATTAGTGGATGCCTCAGACAAGGTTAAGAATGCACAACTTATTTGTGAAATGATGGAGGAAGTCGTTCAAGAAGTGGGAGAAGAACATGTTGTACAAATTGTCACTGACAATGTAGCTAATTATGTGGTTGCTGGTAGACTTTTTGAGATTAGGCATCCCACTATTTTTTGGACCTATTTTGTTGCCCCTTGTATAGATTTAATGCTTGAGGACATTGGTAAGCTTCATTGGATACATGAGGTTGTGCAGAAGGAAAAACCCATAACCAAATACCTATACAACCACATTATTGTCCTAAACACCATGAGAAAATACACTGAAGGTAAAGAAATTGTTCGACCTGTAGTGACTATATTTGCAACAAATTTCATATCTTTGCAATGTGGCTGAGCAAAAGATAAATTTGAAGAGGATGTCCTTGGGACCTGAGTGGATGGAATCTAAACATTCCAAGACCTTTGAAGGAATTGAAGTTGTTGCACTTTTGTTTAATGACGGTTTCTAGAAAGATGCCGAAGAGATTATTCTTGCGATGGAGTCCCTTATTAGAGTTCTCAGGTACTTCAAGTCTTTTAGCTTTTTCATGTTTTAAATTTCATTTCAAGCTTCTTTTTATTTTCAATGTTTCATATTAATTTAAATTTGAAAGCTTGAACTTTCAGGATGGTTGATGGTGACAAACCCACTATGGGTTACATTTATGAGGTGATGGATCTCACAAAGGAGGCCATCAAAAGAATATATGAGGATGAGGAGGCAAATTATATGCCTCTTTGGGACATTATTGATACACATTTAGATAGGAAATTGCATTCCCCCTACATGCTGCTAGGTACTTCTCAAACCCATAGTATTTTTATGATAAGAGCAAATTTAATGAGGATGGGAAGTTCACAGAAGACTTATGACATGCATGGAAAGGTGCTTCCCTGATCCAAAATTTCAAATTCATGTCTTTTCCCAACTATAGGATTATAGAGCACCACCTAAATTATTTTCCTATACCAGTGTTATACGAGAAACGTCTAAGGTGTTTCCAGTGACCCTTTGAGGCTTAAAGGCTTTATCAATTCATTAAATTTGTTTAAACTTTATTTTGTATGTTAAATGTTTTATTAAATTTTGTTGTCTTTTTAAGTTTTTACTATTTAGTATTTAGTACACCTACTCACGAACACTTGCCACTTTCTAGGTCTTTGGTGGCAAAACTTTTGTAGAGATATGCCAAATTTGAAGAGATTTGCCATTTGAATCTTAAACCAAGCATGCAGTGCCTCAGGTTGTGAGTGAAACTGGAGCATGTTTGAGAAAATACATTCTAAGAAGCGCAACCGATTGACACAAAATCACTTAAATGACCTTGTATTTTTCCATTACAATATACAACTTCGCAACAAGAAAATACTAGGTGAGAGCTTGAATTTGAAGGTTTCATAATCTGATTTGGAATTTAAAGTTTAAACTTTAAAGTTCAAAGTCAAACTTAAATTCACATTTCAATGTCTCATGATAATGATAGGTTTGGATCATTCACCATAGACCTCGAATAGATAGACTTGCAAACTACAAATGCAGCGGATTGGGTCCAATTAGAGGAGGCTCCTCTTTTAAGCCTACATGACTTGAAGAACTTTGAGAGTCAAGAAAGCGGAGGAGTGGGAGGAATCACTTCTAGTTCTCACTCTTAAGAGTCTTAGACTCTTAGTTACTGATTTTTTCTAATCAGTATGCAGTTGTTTGTAAACTTTTAGAAGAAGTTGCTTCTAGTTTTATGTAGTCACTAGTTAGGAGTCATGACTCGGTACTTTAGATCATGTTTGGACTCATAACATATATGATATTCCCATTAATTGATGATATTTTGGACATATATTAATATTATGAATTTTTTGGACATGGATTTACTGAATATGAATGAAAAATGTTTTTTTTTTTTTAATTCAATATATGTGTATATTTTTATTTATTGAATTTATTGATTTTTTCCCAATGTTTCTCCGATTTTTACCCAGTCTGACTAAAACTCTTAGCTCTTTTTCCTCGCCGATTTATTTTCTATTCCGAGTCTGGTAACATTGGTTACAAGTTTCGTTCTTCACTTATGAGTGCTAAGGTGTGCTAAAGAGTGCCAATGCATGCTGAGGAGCGTTAGGGAGTACTAGGACAACACAAGGGAGCACTAGGTCAAAATGCGTGGAAGTGAATGAATATGAGGGTGCATTGGGGAGTGTCAATCAGTGCTAGTTGTCATGCCAAGGAGGGAGTGACAAGGTATGCTAAGAATGGGTAAGGCATGCTAGGGAATATCAGGGAATGTCAAGAAGTGCTAAAGTGTGCTGGGTAGTTCTGGGGTGTGCTAACATGTGCCAAATAGTGCCAAGGAATTCCAGGTTCTAAGACATGCTAGGATGTGCAGGGTGCCAGAGTATTCCAATATGATTCAAGGAGTTTCAAGGCAACAAAAGGAATTACCAAGCTAAAATGAAAGGAAATGAACACATAAGAGTGTTAATAAGTCAGGACATTATCTTTTTCAAAAGGGGCATGCTAGGTGTTAAACACACATGGGAGCAAGAACAATATGAAAGATGAAACATGAAAGTACAATTTTTGTTGACAAATGATATACATTTATAGTACATTGTTTGACTATTGGGTTTCACATCCCAAGGTCTCTTGGACTCCTTTTGTCCATTTGGCTTCCACACTAACCCATTAAGGATTAGGTGTCAAACATTCCCCCCTTAATCTGAAGCGTTATGTATGAGTCCAAGACGAGAGCTGTAATACAAAATGTGAAAAAATGCATGGCAGCACTAGGTTGAATGTGCTCTATGAAATGTTGGTATAAAGGGTGGTGGTTTAAGGATGACCACCAACACTGGAATGCTTAGTGCAATTCCCAGAACTCTTCCAAAACTAGCAAGAAGCTGAAGTCTTCTGCGAGAGGAAGTGCTCCTATTGTTTTGAAGAGGGAAACCTTCAACCAATAAAGGGAGCTCTTACCTCGCATAAAAGGGAGAACTTCAACCTGAAAAGGGAAGTCTCAACCTATGATGGTTTAAGGATGACCAACAACTCTGGAATGCTTAATGCAATTCCTGGAACTCTTCCGAAACTGGCAAGAAGCTGGAGTCTTCTGCTAGAGGAAGTGTTCTCAATTTTGTTCCTGGAATTCTTCCAAAACTGGCAAGAAGCTGAAGTCTTCTGCTGGAGTAAGTGTCCCTGATTACCAACTGAAGGCATGTTCATGGGCATATTTGTTTCTGGCTACAACTCTGAAACTGGTGTGGCAGGTTGTGGCTTAGGCTCGCTTGATGTGGCTTTGAAGCTTGTAGATGACCATCATTTCCCCCCCTGTCAGATACAAGGTGAGAAGATGGAGAAAACCCAACTGCAAGACTGTTCAATACTTTGGAACAAGTTCTGATATGTGTTTGGAACATCTTCTTGGCTATTGATGCCCATTGCCAAGAAGCGATCCATCCAAGATGAATCTTTGTTCTTGCAGGACGTTTGTTTCTGAAGCATCTGTTTGAAGAATGACTGGTTTTATGACAGTGCTTACATGGATGAAGATCAAAATAGTGATCTTTCAAATGACCAACTTGGTCACAGTGTTGGCATTTCACAATCTGTTGTTGTTGTTGTTGCTGTGGAATAGGGGCAGAATCTGGAACAGTTGAAGTTGAACTGTCATGAAGAGTAGGTGAATTGTCATGAATGAATCTAGCACTCTGAAACTAAATGGGCTTGGCGTAGTCTGGAATATGAAAGGACAAGTCCTTGTCATATCCAAGACCAGTTCTTTGCTTGTTGTGGACAAGTTGTTCCCAAGGTTTGATGATGGGCTTGGGAGGTGCACACTGAGTTTCTGCATCTGTATGTACAACTGTTGCTTAATGGGATACTAAATCTCAATGAACTGTAACATTATTGTCTTGCTGTTTATGGGAGTCTGTTTCAATCCTCTGAACAGAAACAGGTTCACTACTGTAATTCTTCCTGTTGTAGCTGAGATTCGAGCTACAAAAAATCAACTTTGTCTTGTACATTTTGCAAGCAAGTTTGAATGTTAAAAAGAGTTTCCTTACTGACTTTACCGTCCCATCAATAGTGGAAAAGATTATACTATTCAATAACTGTAATGCATCATCAATTTGCTCCATTTAATGACAATGTTGCACATATATCTCACAAAATGCCAAATAGCCGCAACTTTAAAGAATATAAACAAGCCCCAATGCTTATGAACATTGAACTCTGTCATTCTTATTAATCCTCCAATTGATGAGGGTGCCCTTTTAACAGCTTAGACCACATTAATAGAATTGTCTCAGTTCTTTGATGGAATGGATGAGGATGGAAATCTTCGAAATACCAATGGACATGACAAAGATGGAGATGCTGGTTATTTTGAAAAATAATGCATAGTGGCACCTTCTAGTAATGGCAAGCAGTCTATTCAACAGAGCAATGCTATAAGGGAAGGTGAAATCAGTGGTAAACAAGGAACCCCAGGAGATAAAAAGGCAATGGGAGACACAAAATCACATATTCAAAAGCAGAAGAATATTGATCATAGACATTCAATTACTATTCCAAATGATGGAGCTGCCACTTCTATGCGTGTTAAGAATACAAGTGGAATGCCTCAGAGGAATGAACTTAGGGACAATGTCCGTCGGTGCAGTGATCCAATGAAGAATCAAATAAGGGATGCTTCTCTTCCACCTCGAAATAAGCCAACATCTTCAGTACACCTTGCAGAGGCCACTCTCGGATGCTTCAAGGATGAGATGCTCCATCTCCTTACCAAGAAACGCATAGACTGGCAACTGGAGAAAACAACAGTCAGCAATGGCAATCAACCTCCGAATCGAATCTGGGACCATTCCCCAAGCAACAGTTTTTGTCATGAGAATAGAGCCAAGGACAAGAGATCAGTTGAAGCTAAACTTTCAAAGGTACTCGAATCCAATATATTTTCCAACAAATCGCCGTCTCTGTAATGCCCAATCTCTCTAGAGCTGATGACGGATCCTGTAACTCTCCAGCAGCTGGTTCTAGGTTCGAGGTTCTGTCAGCGTGCGACTACGACTTCCTTCACAGCAACTGGGGTTTAGTGGCAGGCTCTGCGGGTCTGCGTTTTCTATGCTCCTCGACTTCTCTTGTACGCGGGCTCAGATATGGGCAGATTTGGTGCTCTGAAGAAAACGTGGCCCAACTTCTATCAACGGGCACAGTTGTTGTTTTCTGCTACGTGACACTCACGGTTTTCCGACATCAATACATAACAGCAACAAAAGCAGCGGTCTCTGGTCCATGACCCTTCATTCTGTTTTCTCCGGAACTCAGTCGTAAGTGTTGTAATGTTGTTTTTATGCTTGACAACAGATTTCAGAGACCCTCATCCATTTTCTCATACAGAAACATTCCTTCTTTCAACGACCATGTGCGCTGAGGTATTCCGCTCTTCTTGAAAGAAATAATACAGGCTAAAATGTAATTGCGACTGCGAAATTAAACAAAGAAATACATACCAAAATGTAACTGTGACTGAGAATTTAAACAGGGAAATCTCAAACAGAGAGTAGGAGATCATCTCATTCTGGATGCAGATTCTATGGGTCTTTATCGAACAGAAAACTTGTTTTCCGCATGGAAACCCGAGCAACTGATAATAATAATAACCATTCGAAAACTCAGCACCAACTAACGGCTAGAGGACACGACGAAATTCTTTGCGAGTCTTTGAGAAACTGCAAAGTTTTGATTACGGTAACCAGATACTATAAAACACATTTATTTATTGCAGACGACTGTGATAACCAGAGGAATAGTCACTCGTTCGAATCTCATAGCGAACGAACTCCAGCGTTCAAACCAAGTGGCGAAGGAAATGCAGGTCCAGAACAGCGAAATGGGTCTCCTTTAAATCCTCCCTCAGATGTTCGTCTTCGTGCCTGTGGAACCGACCTGAACACGTTTGGTGCAAAACTTGAAAAGACAGCTTCTGCTCCAGTTAATTTTGATCTTGCATACAACGTGGATGGGAGAGAGTGTATGAAGCTTATGGAAATGCTCAAACAGATTTCATATGGTAGCGTATGAGGTGTGCTACAAACAGAGAGAGTAGCATATGGAGTGTTGCTACTAGGTGAGGGATAGAAAAATGCTGCATATGGGAACGCAACAGTCTAGCAAGATAATCCAATCTTCAACGCTTTTCGAAGTAATTGGAGAGGTCAGATTGTAGACTAGATTCGACTATGAAAATTCGTTGGGACAAGCTGCAAATGGTTCAATGGAGCAGAGCGGTGGCAATAATTAATGTCAGCAAATTGGCAGAGCTCAAGTGCGCATGAGCGTTAGGTTTCCTTAGGAAGATAAAATGCCCAAGCCAGAATAGGAATTCTGAGATTTCGTTTTAAATCAAAACTAGTGTTACATATTAAAACTGCATGAGATGCAGGCTAGCGTTTTCAATGAGATGTCAGCCGGGACAACGCTAATATAACGTATATGGATAGTGTGTTAGAGACCAAAATTAGAGACCAGGAACAAGCAGAGGAGGAAGGTCAGAACTAGTTTCAGATTTGACAACACTGACATGTGCAGAGTGCACTCAATAAAATGGAACGGCTAAAGGAATCTATAATCACCATTACGCACAGAACTGAACAAGTAAATGTAGAAAACTAGATGTTGAGCTTGATTAGACCATAAAACTCATGGAAGGCAACACATCATAAAACGCATTAAGACATAGAAGCGTTGGTTTACACAGGCCACAAAAACAAGTGGCTTACACAATATTGAGAAGGTTATGAACGTACTAGCTCCGATACCATGTTAAACACACATGGGAACAAGAACAATATGAAAGATGAAACATGCAAGTACAATTTTTATTAACAAATGATACATTTATAGTACATTGTTTAACCGTTGGGTTTCACATCCCAAGGTCTCTTGGACTCCTTTTGTCCATTCGGCTTCCACACTAACCCATTGAGGATTAGGTGTCCGACACTAGGCACACTAATAATATGCTCCAATGCATGCCAAGTGCCAATGTGTGCCAAGTGCTAATTTTTGTCAATGCAATATTATGCCAAGGAGTTCTAGGGCATGCTAGGGACTAGAGGGAATGCCAACACTAGATAGGGGAGTGCTATGCTATGCTATGGCATGCCAAGTGCTTTTGCATCCTACTTATGGCAAGATGTTCTAAGTACAAAGATGTTTCAGGTACAAAGATGTTCCAGGACATGCGAGGTGCCAAGGAATGTTAGTGTATCGTTCCAAAGCATGTTAAGGTGTGCCATGAGCGTTGAGGAGTGCTAGGTCTCTCTCATTAATAGAATTGACATAGCTTGATTATGTATTAAATAATATAGTTCCTACACACATTAGTGGAACTTTATTTAAAGGAAATTTGCTAGATAATAAACCTAATAGAGATGAATCATGTGTTGACTCATAGGAAGACTATATTACTATGACTTGAGGGAAATGATACACACTAATTACTTATTAACAAATTGAGTGGCTATTATAACCACTATGATCTTGGACACATAATGAGAAATACTCCACAAAAATGGTCTTAAATCGTTATGTTTTAAAAAAAATACAGTAACAGGTACATAGCATCATCAAAAACTCATTGGAATGATCAATGATGATGAATATTTTTTGACCGTCACCAAAAGTAACCAAAAATAGCATTGGTGAGGGTCAATAAAATATCATCACTCGAAGTGTCACCAAAGAGAGAATTAGTGATGGGTCTTTAACGACCCTCACCAAAAGTGTCACCAAAGAGAGAATTAGTGATGGGCAATTAATGACCCTCACAAAAAGTGTCATTGAAAATGGCTTTGGTGACAAACCTTAAAGGACCATCACTATATACACTTACAACAACGATTTTTTAAAGACCGTCACCATATGCAACATTTGTGATGGACCTTAAAGGTTCATCACAAGCATGAAGCATCATCAAAAACTCATTGGAATGATAAATGATGATGAACATTTATTGACCGTCACCAAAAGTAACCAAAAATATCATTGGTGACGTCAATAAAAGATCGTCACTAGAAGTGTCACTAAAGAGAGAATTAGTGATGGGCCTTTAATGACCCTCACCAAAAGTGTCACCAAAGAGAGAATTAGTGGCGGGCCTTTAACGACCCTCATGAAAAGTGTCATTGAAAATGGCTTTGGTGACAAACCGTAAAGGACCATCACTATATACACTTACAACAACATTTTTTTAAAGACCGTCACCATATGTGACATTGGTGATGGACCTTAAAGGTCCATCACAAGAACGACCTTCACCAATGACCTTTTTTCTTGTAGTGAAATACTGAGCACAAATAATTACTTTCTCTTCAATCATGACTCTGCCTTCATCTACATCCTCTATGATAGATGGAAATAGGGATTTTATAAACCATTCCACTAGCAATTGATCTGGAACATAGGTATTAACCAACCGACGAAGAAACTACCACTAATGAATATTATATGAAATGTGAGTGGATTTAGATTGTTTCAAGCTTATTAGAAATGTGTAAGGAATGTGGTAGCCAAGGAACTGAAATCATGAAATGAAGCTCTGGGTAACTCGATGTACCACTTAGTTGCGGTACCTGTAAGAGTACGTTGGAAAAGAAATAATCGTATATAATCATCATTAAGGGAGTTCGAAGAACACCACATTTGATATGTCATGACATGGGTTGATGGGTCTTCTCAAGGATTCCCATTGAATTTGGGATATTGAATGGAAATTTGGTGGGAATTATTGGCCACCAAGGCAAATGAGCGATGGGATCGTTGGTAAGTTGTGTAAAATATGGAAATTCGAGATTTTCCACAAAAAAGGTAATTTTTGGTTAAAATCCGGTGGAAGATAGCCTAGATAATAAGGAATAACCTAAGCAACAAGTACTTATGTTCTCGGATAAGGAGGGTTCTGACAAAGAGGAACTTGGGTACCAGAATAAGGAGGATTCTGATAAAGAGGAACTTGGGTACCGGAATAAGGAGGATTCTTGTAACCAACATACACGTAACCTTGTTTACCAGCTCTAGCATAACCTTGCAAAGTCTGGAATGGTTGGGTTTGGATATGTTGGCCTTGAAAAGACACTTGAAGAGCACCTTGGTAAGGTCTATACTACTTCCTTGTGGGATTTTTCATCATCCTGACATAATTTGGGTTCAATTAGGGCTATGCCATACTATACACATTATGTCCTATCAAAATTTGAGGAGCACCTTTCCCAAGTGGTTGAGACTATAAGGTGCCTTTTAAAGTCTGCTTAAGTAGAACCTAAGGGGTACCAAATACTGATAGAATAGGTTGATGTAACACCCTCCTCCCACATCTACCCAAGTAACTGCCCAATCGAGGTAAATATGTGAGGAGAAGTTATTATGATATGATTTGATTCCCTATGTGTCAGCTAAGGAAGTGGAATTGAAAGAACACATCACATAGACCTTCCACATCAACAACAGAACTCCCAGGATCCATCCCAACCACTCAGTTAACCAACCCTCGAGACCAACTGAAGTTTTAGTGGATCAAACCCCTGGATAGTCCCTTGATATGGACAAGGGTGCATCTAGGAGGCTCCAAAAGCTCCCACAACAAGGGCAAGGGAGCTTTTGGGGACTTCCCCCTTAGTGTTGTGCCTATGACTTGGGATTTGTGGCAATTTTTTAAGCCCAGAGCCCAAGTCATTGCTGAGAACTCAATGACACCTTCAGAAATGAAATTTCATAGCAGAACAAAGATACATTTTCAAAACATCAACAACGACTAGACTGGAACCCTCCTAGCCATGACAGGAATTTCGTCAAACAAGAAAGCTGCAGGTCTTAACAACTGAATTGAGAATAAAGGTCTCATAATTATGTGAGAATTGCTAAGAAGCATTGATGCCTCAACACATTAGCTATAATTTCATCTATTAGGCCATAAATGTAGAATTTTCTCTACAAATCAGCTAGCTCACTGATATCACGCAGAAATTCCCATCGTAGATCACTTGGTAATGCAATGTACTAAAGCAAAACACTTCATCTACTTCTACAAACAATTTAGCGGAAGCTTAATCGAACATGAGAAACATCAATAAGAACACATATAATTGATAAGAAGGAATCAATCACACATAACACAGAAGAATTTACCCGGGAAAGCACCAGCCTAAAACCCCATCTCTGTATTATCAATCAAGTGGAAACCCTCAACAACATACAAAAAGAATCAACTCAAAAGCTATCCTGCTCTCTCTATACTCTGATGATGTAGCTCATGGACTATCTAGGCCTGTATATATAGGCTCCACAAGTCCTCCAAGCTCCTATTTCCCTGCACAATTTTGATTGGGGTCCAATTACATAACATGTGTGAATTGGCCAAATCATACCTACCGTCACCTCAGGTCCAACTACGCAGTACTAGAAGGAATAATATTCCTTCCTCATGCAAGGAATATTCACTAGGAATATCCTAGCAACTGATCGTACATTGTCCCTCATGTGATCTCAACTGGGTCTCTGTCTAAACTGCCATGCATCAGTTATCCATGAGTGAATACCGAGTTATTTGAAAATACCAGTTGTTACATGCATTCAAGCATCAACAAATTGAATCTCATTAATTTAACAAGTTGTTAAATTAATCTAACTGGACTTGACTAAGTTAAACTAAGTCAACTGATCCTCTCAATATAGAACTCATCCTTAATTCCTCAATTAGTGGAGCAAATCAAGGACACATTCCCCAATCAGTGGAGAAATTATTGCATGTTCTCACAAAGACTTCAAGTTTGATTTTCCTTCACTAATTAACTCAAACTGAATTAATTAATTAATATTCAAACTGCTAGTAAGACCAAATTTGAATTTTACTTCCTATTTCTAGTCCAGGGACTGACTAAAATAGGAATCCACACTGCACTGCTAAAAATATAACTTTTATTTTTAGCACTTCCATTTTTCATCCCCTGTTGCCCAATCCAGCACTAATGCCCAAACTCTTATTTTTAGCAGTGCTATTTTTAACACTTCTATTTTTAGCAATCTCTTGTTGCCAATTTTCAACAATAAATACATTTTTCATTCATTTACAAGTAAAAACATGATGAGATCCATATATAGCCACTAACATAATACGTGTTCATAACCAACACAATAACAACAGAAATATCAAGGAAACAACAACCATATAATCAACATATAAACCAGTATAATACTCACAAATTAACAAGGAGAAATAACCTCATATTAATGATGCAAAGGCCAACCAAGTTTGGGACTTCTACGAACCACCTAACCATAGGCATGGTTGAGCTAAACCTCTCTTCAACCAGTCACCCTCGTGCCATATTCCAAGCATGAATGTGGGATCTCATGGAACAATCCATAAAAATCGATCCAGGGTTTCCAGAGGTCAAACCACCTCAACCCATCAAATAGTGATTCCACCTCATGGTTGGACATCACAAACCATCACCAGATTGGTCTCTACCCAAGCCTTCGAGGGCTCCAAAGTTTTTAGTTCAAATAAAGGCTTCTAGGACTAGTAATTTAACCCACATCTCATGCTCTAAAGTGTTGTTCTAGCTAATGCTCCAGGACTATTAACTCAACCCAGCAAGGGCTCCAGATCATGTGTCCAACCAAGGCTCCAGGACTAGTAACTCAACCCAAGCTGTTACAGGGATCTAGAGCGTTTTTCCAACCAAGGCTCCAGGAACTAGTAACTCAACCCACAACTAAAGGAACATGAGAACCAACTAGAAAAAAAGGAAATGAACCCACAACACCATGGATATATAGGAAATGACAAGGTTAGGCAAATCCATTGTCAATCTAGGCAATCCTCCATGCTAATGATAGATCATAACCAAAAAACCACATACATATTCCATGCATGACAAAACTATTGAGGAAAACATACATGCAACTTGGTACCTGAAAGCAGAACCCATTGTAGTTGTTGATCCCGATGTCCTATTGTGCTTTCCTGATATTTCTTTGAATTCTTTCTCTAAGCATCCAAGTATGCCACACTCTCCAAGGGTTCTCCAAGAAAAATCTAAGTTTCCCAGAGTATGAGAGAGAGAGAATAAAATGAGAGCTACAAAACTAAATTGACAAAAAACTACTCTGACCAAGCCTGCCCACTGATCCTCATAAGCCTTTTTATCAATGAGGCCTCTATTTTCTTTAATTTCCATTATTTTCCTTCATTTTCCTCCTCACATGCAACCTGCGACCTTTCACCTTCCTTTTCTGCTACTTTCCATTATTTCCATAAATAAATGTCAAATAATTCATTTTGCCTTTCCAAAGCCTTTTCCATTACCTTTTCCAAATTCCTCTAGCCATTAATAAACCTAAGTGACACCCCACTAGGATGTTTTTCTCACCATTCAACTTGAAATATGTGTCCCATGACCTTGGTCTTAGATTTTTTTACATGAAGTTTTAACCAGGGATGTTACATAACCCCCCCCCCCCCTTGGGGGAACACTATCCTTGGTGTTCAATGACATCTATAACAAGCAATATCGCTGCAACTAAAGATATTAACCATGGAGCTTTATAACTTAGCTTGTCGCAATATTTACAATGACCATCGGCTAAAACATGACAAACATACCATTTACTGAATCTCTATAAGACAACTCATTACGGTATTTATAATAATAATCACATATACACACATACGACATTTTCTTCACACAGAAAATAGTCATATTGCCTATGGAACTTTATAAATCCATATCGATATAGTATTTACAATAATACACATATATACACATATACACATATGCAAATTTTCTCAACCAACAAATGAAAAGATACGATGCCTACATTTGGAACAAGGGAATCTAGAGGCTCATGCGTCCACCCTTAAAGTAATACCAGGATTCACCTCCTTCCCAGGAAGTTGAGAATCCACTGCAAGGTCAAATTTGTATCCAATGTCCAGCGCTATAATCCTACGCCACTTTTCCTCTTAGTGAATAGTTATCGGCTCATTGTTCTAGGACACACTCTCAATGTGCATCTGATTCCATCTAGCAATGGTAATGACCAAAAAAAATCCATCCCTGACCTTCCCTTCTCTGCTACATAGTCCCTCGGATAATCTGATGAGCCCCATAAATGGGTAATTATATGGGCTCATTTTTCCTCCTAACTTAGCTTAAACCACCATTCTCTTAACTTATTGCATGTTCTTTTATTATATTTATGCTTCTAGAGTGAGTTGAGTTAGTTATTATGCCATGGAGTCTAATGTGTGTTTAATGCATATTTTTGTTGAATTTTGGAGACAAAGTCAAAGATTTAATGGACATTTGGTAGCAAATATTTGAAGAAGACAAGGGAGAGGATTTATAAGAGGGTGCCCCCCTCATTTATGACTCCCTACTTTGAATTCTCCTTCAGGAAGCGCAGAGCACAAATAGCCAAATCAATGCACTACGAGGCAGCCGAGCAAGTGAAGGATAACTTCTGTTTATCTCAAGTTTTGGGAGCCAAGACTCTCTGATTTTAAGGAAGTTGTTGGAAGCTTCAGTTTTATAAGTAGAGAGGCCTAGGGCCTCATTAAGAAGTTATTCAAATTTTCAAATTTTTGTTGCAGCTTTGCTCTGCTCAACTTTGAGCTTATTTTTGTTGACAGTTTCATGTAATCCTATTATTATTTTGATAATGAAGATGAGATCTCTTTTGAGCTAGCACTGAGTTACCTCAGAGAGCTAAAGCTATTGGGTTAGGGCCCAATCCAAGCAACCAAGCTCCTCTTGTTTTGTATTTTTATGTGTTGTTTCAGTTTATGAATTAGTTGCAGTTAGATAGATTTCTTTCTTGGTTAAGAATAGGTTTCTTTTGGTGATTTAGAAGGTTGTTTCCATTTCAGTTTGTTGTAGCAGGTTGAATAGTGATAGGAAAAAGATACAAAAAGGCCATCAATAGAGCCTTGGCCTCCTTTCCTCCCTCTGGGACCATGAACTGAGGCCAAGACCCTCTTGCTGTCACAAAAACACAGATTTGCCTTTTCCATAGGATTTCTAGTGTTGCGGTTTGTTAGAAGGTTAATGCTTTGTTGTATATCTATCTCACCATGCTCATTTCTATCTTTGCAATAAATTTCCTTCCATTCTTTCTTTCCATATAGCATTTTTCAGCATTTACTTTCCTAGATGAAAATTTAGATTAGCTTAATGCAAAGTTCTGTTTTTTGGTGTAGCTAGTTTCCTTGCTTGCTTAATCTCAGTGTTTGAATTTCAGTTCTCTTGCAGCACATCTCTACTCACAATAAGTCAGCCAATCAGCCATCACCATCTCTCTTTTATCTATGTTCCACAGGTCACCCAAAGTTCCTCACAAATCTGCCTTAGTTTTCTGCACTTTTCTCATGAACTTTCCTCTCTTTCCTTGAACAAATCCAACCATATTTCTCTTTCCTAATCCTTCTTGATGAACCCTAGACACCTTAACACATCACCCTAGCCTTCAACTACCCTTTCCACCCACTTTCCCACCTTCAAAACCTCCAAAACGACTCTTGGCATCCTCTTGTAGACCTCCTGTAGATCCCCTGCAGCCTCCTGTAGATTTTCCTATAGGTGTCTTTTTGAAGTCCGATTGCAGCAAAAACTTACAGAAGGCCACTTGGGACCTCCTAGGAACCATCCACACCATCCTACAGCTCTGCAAACTCAAAATTTGTCCTCCATCGCCACCTAATCGCTGCCACATTCACAAACCAATAAATTACATGCATGACAATTTCACATAAAATACATAAAAATCCAAAAAGATGTTTTTTCTCATTTCCTTATAGAAGTAGCTTGAATAGATGTTGTTTACTTCCTAAGTAGGTAATGGAATTCATGTCATGGTTTTTCATTTCTCTTTTTGCAAAATTAATATTAGTTGGTTAAGTAGGGTTTGCTAGGTTTACTTTACATTTCAGTCTTCTTTCTCTTTCTGCGAGTAGAGTAGCCTCTGTAGAGTAGGCTTTCCTTTCTTTCATCACATATAAAGGTTCTTCTGAAATTCATAGAAGTTGGCTTGAGTTCCTAGTGATCTTGTGCCAGCTGACCAAGTGACAGCTTGCAATAAGAACTAGTACTTGTGCATACAACATCGTCGCTTCCAAGTTTGTTATGAACTGCCGCGTTGATAAAGTAAAGTAGCAAGCCCAGGAGTTGCGGCATTATTGCTGCAATACTGGTGCTCACCACTTTTTGGCGTCGTTGTCGGGGAAGCATCAGAGTATTTTGTGATTACTGCTTTCTTCTATTTTCTACTGCAACATTCTGCTAAGTAGTTTATTTCAACAAAAGTAGAGTAGTCATTTCCTTTCTTTCCTTCCAATTCTGCAATTTCCATTTCAGCGAAAGTAAAGTAGTTGTTTCTTTCAGTTTCTTTCATTTCCTTGCTTTCCTTTCAATTCTGCAATTTCCATTTCAGCAAAAGTAGATTAGTCATTTCATTGCTTTCCTTTCAATTCTGCAATTTCCATTTTAGCAAAATTAGATTAGTCATTTCCTTGCTTTCTTTTTAATTATGCAATTTCCATTTCAACAAAAGTAGATTAGTCATTTCCTTGCTTTCAGTTCTGCATTTTATTTGCCTTCCTTTTCAGTTCTGCAATTTCATTTTTAGCAAGTTCATTTCAGTTAGTTGCAATTTGTTTGTTCAATCAATTTCAGTTTTGCAGGTACAAGAAGAAAAAAGCAAAAAACCACCCAAAAATATTTCCTTTTATGCCTCGTAGGAACAGAGATAATTTAGGAAAATTCTTTCCCAACACCCCCACCACATCACATAGCCACCCTTCTCTCTTCTTTAGTGGCAGTGATCAAGAAGAACCTTTAGGTGAATAACCAAAGAAATTTAAAGAACCTATAGGGGAAGAAGAGGAAGAAAACATCCCTCCTGAGACAATGACTGAAAATAGAAATGCTAGGGGGAATGGAGAAAGAGTAGAGGGTACCTTTCCCATCCGAGAGACCAATGGGGACACTAAAATTAAGAACATAAGCCCTTCAGCCCTACCTCACTTCCATGGTTTGACTACAGAAGATCCTAACACCTTTTTGTTTGAGTTTTCTGTTATCTATCAAACCTATGACTATGCAGAAGATGAGAAAAAGTTGAAACTATTTCCTTCTACTCTCAAGGATGCAGCATTGCACTGGTTCATGGGGTTATCTGGCAATAGCATCACAACTTGGGCTTAGATGAAGCGGGCCTTTAATAGCAAATATTGAGACTACTGTAGGTCAAAAGACACCAAGGAAGAAATCTTCCGAATGACCATGGGATGTGATGAATCCTTGGAAGATTATGAGGAGAGGTTCCAGCTCAGTTATAAAAGGGCCAGGTGCACACTTGACCCTGAATCTCTGAATTTGGTGCTGCTCAGTGGAATTCCGGAAGACCTTCTAGACACCCTCCATCTACTAGTCGGGGGAGACATCTACGAACTACCTTATGAAAACATAAAGACTGATTTTAGGAACCACTCTAGAGTAGCCAGAAAGAGAGGTAGGGGGGGTCAACCCATAGCCAGTACCTCCTCATCTAGTTCATCCATCAAAGGTGAACTTGGAAGCATGTTGGAAGACTTCAAGAGTGAGATGTTGCAGACTCTTGCCATGCAAATGGATACCTTGCATATTAAAAGGAAACACAAGGAAGCTGAGAGGGCTTTGGCCATTTTTTGTCCTAGGTGCACCAGAAGGTATCCTAGGAATGAATGTCCATTGAAATCTATAGAGGTTTATTCAGTCTGTGAAGAATATCATCTTGTAGATAAGTGACCTTCCTTTCTCGGACTTAAAGCTGTATACTAGGGGGCCGAGGGAGCCACTGAACCACTCTATTTCATGAACCAAAGGAGACCGCATGGACCTAGACCATACTAGCAAGGGATGCAAGGGACATCCTAGGCATACTACAACCCCAACCAAGCCACTTCCATACCTTCTTGGGGCCCTCCTGCTCATCCTTCCTGATCCATGCCTCCTCCTTGGTCCTATCCATCTTAATATCATGCCCAACCAGCTGCTCATTCATTTCAATCCTATGCTCAGCCACAACCTCAATGGAATGCATCTCATCAGGGGTGGAGGCCCCAGTACAACTCTCCTCCCACTCTTTTGCCTCCACCACCTGCTCAACCACAACCATTGCCTCCTGCTCCACCAAGGCAACCTAAAATTCCTGCCCAACTGAACCTGAACCTGAATAGCAGATAGGCCCAGCAAGTATGTAGTGGGGAACCATCATGCCCAACCTATGCTGTGGAGATTTAGGAGATTAACCTGCAATTTGGGAAGGTTCTCCCAGATAGTCAGCCTCCTCCTAAGGAGGTTGAGGAAGATAAAGAGGAAAGTGAACTGAAAGCAATTCCAGCCTTTCATGAGAGACTATCCGGGACAACACAGCTCACCCCAGAAGAAACTGAACTTCTGGGAGAATTGAAACAGTTATGTGTAAAGATACCACTTCTCCAAGCCATAAAGGATGTGCCTATATATAGTAAGATGATCAAAGAGAATTGTTTTAGGCATCCAAGCAGGCGCAAGAGAGATGCCCTAACCATCAATAACATATGACAACTGTCTAACCTGATGTTGGGGTAGGTAATCTGTCCAAAATATCTAGACCCTGGAAGCCCAGTAGTTGATGTCCACATCAATAGCACCATGATCCCACATACCTTGATTGATCTGGGAGTTGCCATTAATGTGATGACAAAGGACACCATGCTCAAACTCAACCTCCAAGGCTCCTTTAGGAAGACCACGACATTACTACAGCTAGCAGACCGCTCCACTGTGACCCCTGAAGGGATTGTGGAGGATGTGATGGTCTCCATTGATTCTTGGGAGTAACCTGCTGATTTCTTAGTTCTCCAGCTGAACGAAAAGCTCACTAGGTATCCTCTCATCCTAGGAAGACTCTGGTTGGCCATTGTCGATGCTTACATCAGTTGTCGGGCTGGAAACATGACCATCAAGAACGGGCATATGTCCAAGTAGCTAATCCTATACCCTCCTGCCCAAACCTTGCAAAAACATGATCTACCTCTCTGGTTGGAGGAGGAGGACGAGGATGAAGTCTATTCTACACCACTGTGTGCAATAGAAACTGTCATGGGGGGCAAAGCACAAAATGAGGATGATATCATTGAAAATTTAATTCAGAATCCACCCCGCAATATTTTTGCCATTAGAATATCTAGTGAAAGAAACCCAAGACAACCCCTTGACTGATCTCTGTGTGGACGACCTGGCCTCTCTCTGTGTTAAGAATATAGAGTTCGGCCCAGAAAGAACCTTAAAAATCAAATCATCCCTATCCACTTCCCAGGAGAAGGAACTGTGCAGCTTATTGAGGAAACATTTAGATGCCTTCGCCTGGAGTTATAAGGAGATGAAGGGAGTGCACCCTTTAGTTTGTACTCATCACATATACATTAAGGAAGATTGCAAACTAGTCAGGCAGCCTCAAAGGAGGATGAATTCAACCCTTAAAGACATTGTTAAGGAAGAATTGCAAAAATTACTTGATGCAGGATTCATCTACCCCATCTGTGACAGCGAATGGGTCTCTCCTTTGGTGCTAGTGCCAAAGAAAAATGGTAAGTGGAGAATCTGTGTCGATTGTCAGGAACTAAATAAAGCCGCTAAAAAGGACCATTTTCCTTTGCCTTTCATAGACCAAGTGTTAGATGGTCTGCTGGGGAAAAAGTTTTTCTCCTTCCTAGATGGGCTTAGTGGGTACAATTAGATTCAAATCAGCCCGGAAGACAAGATAAGACCACTTTCACTTGTCCTTGGGGTACCTTTGCATATTGGGTCCTTTCGTTTGGTTTGTGCAATGCTCTAGCCACTTTCAAGATGGCAGTTTTGAGCATATTTTCTGAACTGGTTCATGATGCAGTGGAAATATATATGGATGATTTTACACCTTATGGTTCTAACTTTCAAGAAGCTTTATCTAACCTAGGAAAAGTTTTGGACAAGTGTATTGAAATGAACCTGTCCCTCAATCCGGAAAAATGTGAATTTTTGATGACTAAAGGGACCGTGCTAGGTCATGCAATATCTCAACAAGAATTGTAGGTGTACCCCAACAAGGTTGCCAACATCCAAAGGGTCCCACCACCTCAAAAGGTGAGAGATGTCCGAAGTTTCCTAGGCTTAGCTGGATATTACAGAATATTTATTAAAGATTTCAGTAAGTTAGCCTCTCCGTTGTTTGGTCTTTTAGGAAAAGATGTCGAGTTCATATGGACTGAAAACTATCAAGAAGCCCTAGATACCTTGAAAATCAAACTTGTGACTGCCCCAATTTTGAGAGGCCCAAACTAGGCCCTACCTTTCCACATTCACACAGATGCCTCGAACAAAGAAATAGGAGCAGCCTTAGGACAAATTGATGAAAAGTTACCTTATGCCATATACTTTATAAGTAAAAACTTGTCAAAGGAAGAATTAAACTACACGGTAACCGAGAAGGAACTCCTAGCTGTAGTGCATTCCTTAAAAAAATTTAGACATTACATCATAGGCTGTCAAACCTTTGTACACACTAATCATGCTGCAATTATATATCTAATGAACAAACCAGATGTAAATGGTCGCATTATTAGGTGGTTTCTTTTACTACAGCAGTTTGATTTAACCATTGTTGATAAGCTTGGCAAAGAAAATTTTGTCGCTGACTTTTTTTCTAGAGTAAATTTTCCTACAGGTGAAGAAGGAATGGTGGATGATCAAATGCCAGATGAACACCTATTTTCTATCTCAGTACTCTCTCCATGGTTTGCTGATATAGAAAATTAATTGGTTTCACCACAGTTCCCACCACACACGTCCTCAAAAGAGAAGAACAAGATCGTGAGGAAAAGTGCCCCTTTCACCTGGATTGGGGGCAATCTCTTCAAAATTGGCCCAGATCAGATCTCGAGAAGATGTGTCAGGGAGGAGGAAGTTTTTGACATTCTCTTGACCTATCATGACGGGCCTTGTGGAGGTCATTTTGTAGCAAAAAGGACTGCCTTCAAAATATTGCAGGCAGGCTACTATTGGCCCACTCTTCATCAATATGTGAGGAGATATACCAGCCAATGTGATTGGTGTCAAAGGATGGGAAAACCTACTCAAAAGGATGAGATGCCTATGCAACCTCAAGCGACTTTTGAGCCATTTGAGAAGTGGGGCATGGACTTTGTGGGTCCTATCAACCCTCCTTCAAAACAAAAGTAATACATCATTGTGTGCACCAATTATCTGACAAAATGGGCAAAGACCAAAGAAATCAAGGCAGCAACAGAGGAAAAAGTAGCTGAGTTCTTAAGAGAGAACATATTCTATAAGTTCGGGTATCCAAGAGAATTGGTCACAGATCAAGGTAGTCAGTTCACTTCCAATTTGATTGAAGACCTGCTCACACATCACAAAATCAAGCACATGACTTCCACCCCTTACCATCCACAAGCCGATGGGCAAGTGGAAGTCACTAACAGAGCTTTGGAAGGAATTATGACCAAGGTAGTGAGCAGCAACAGAAAAGATTGGGCGAATAGACTAGTTGAGGCCACCTGGGCCTACAACACAACATGGAAGACCACCACAGGGTTCACACCCTATGAACTAGTCTATGGGAAGAAGGCTTTGCTGTCAATAGAGTATGAATACAATACACTAAGGATGGAAGCCCAGCTGGACCTAGACCTCAGCCATGCACAGAGGGAAAGACTACTCCAGGTCAATGGATTGGATGAATAAATATTACAGGCCCTTCTCCACATAGAGGTAGTTCAATTTCAAAGGAAAATATGGCATGACAAAAATATCGAGAAGCAATTCCAAGAGGGAGATTGGGCGTTGCTCTATGACTCAAGGTATAAATACTTTAAAGGCAAGCTGAAGATAAGATGGTTGGGACTCTACACTATGGAAAAATGAAATGATAATTGTTCAGTTCTGATCAGAACCATTGATGAGGAAGCCATCCCCATGCTTGCCAATGGACATAGGTTGAAAATTTACAAGAAGCCCATCTCCAAGCGAGAGTTTATTGAAGAGCTGAATAAGACAGTGTTGGTAGTGGAGTAGGTCTTAGCCTCCACTCCACCCACTCACTGAAGAAGAGGAAAAAAGAAAAATAATAAGGACACAATTGAAAACCTTCATGAGGCGCTTGAGTCCCATCATTGGGTTGAAAACCTCTTTTGAGGCGGCCCAGTGATGAAAAAAACAAAAAAGAGAGATAATAAGATCCCTGGGTGAAAATCTCCCTTGGAGACGCCCAGGGCAGGCAATTAGGGTGAAAATCTCCTTGAGGCACCCTAGTTGTCTTTCAAAAAAAAAAAAGAGAGAAAAAAACAGAGAAAAGAAGGAAAAGAAAATTGACTTTTAATGTGCATTGCAGGTTACAGGTGGACCACAGGAAGCAAGAGAAGATGCCACAAAGCCTATTTCACCTCCTCCACACTCTTCTCCATCATTTCTGACCTTTCTTCCACCTCACTGTGTTTTTTTCCGAAGACTGTGTATCCTACAGGAGGCCCTATGTGTTCTACAAGAGGCTCCTGTAGAAATCACAGAGAGCCAGAAATGGATTTTAAAAATAGTTTGAGGGGCTGGGAAGTTTCATGAAGAGCATGTAGGCCTTCCTACAACTATCCACCCACTTGACCGTCCATCCCACACCTGCACCACCTCATCATCATCGATTTCTTTCCTTCCTGTAAAAAAAACACTGAAACCAGTTTTTTTAGGAAAAAATAAAAATGAAAGGAACCACACCTCCAATTCTCACCTGCAGCTTACCAAATACCTCTCCATCTCCATCAGCACCTCTGGTATCATCCTCACAGCTCCCAGCACAAAATTCAGCTAAAATTTTTAAAGGGAGAAGTAGCTACAGGAGCTCCTATAGGATTTCCTGTAGCAGTTGATCCCCTTAAAATCAAGCCACAACAAGAAAAGAAGTGCAACCAGGGGATTGAAGGGGATATCTGAAGCTAGATCTAGCTAGAGGAGACTTGCACAAAGAAAACAAGCCATACATCAGATAGCAGAAAGCATGCAGCAAAGGAAATACAGGCATGAAACAATTGAAATACAAGCATGTAGGAGCAAAAGGAACCAAAATGCCTCACAGCACATACATTTGACTCCCAGGTAAGTGACTAACCCTCTCCTCTATTGCATCTGTGTAATTGAAAAATATGCATAAGTGAATGAGATGGTTAGGGTTGAACGAGAAAAGGTGGCCAGTTAACTGGCCACCCTCATCCAGTTGACTGCGCTCATCCAGAGATGCCACCACACGTGTGCCTAGTCAACTCACAGAAAAATCCAAAGGATAGGTAGTGGAGGATATACAAACTCCAAGGAAATGATGGGAAGTGATTGCGGGAAAGAGCCATAATGACAAGGCAGTGGGGACCAATGGTCCAAATATGGCAATGTACCGTTTTTCCAGCTCACCCCATCACCGGAAATATCTAAAAGAAGAAATAAGTATTCCTCCTTGAAACTCCTTCACCACCTTTTCTTTCATTCCATCCTTGTCCACTTAGCTGCAGCAAGATATCTGTCACCACCATAGCCTCGAAATCATTGTTCTCCATCGCTTTCGCCCATCCTCCTGCTATCGACGTTCTACAGGAGCAGTAACAGGTTCTACAGGAGCATCTACAACCAGTTCTACAAGAGGGGCAGTAAGCAGTTTTTAAGGAGAAAACACGGGGTTTTTGCTCGAATTATAGCTTGAAGAGGTAGCTTCTGTGCATACCCACCTTGATTATTAATATCTGCAAGTAATGATACAATTTTAAGGAGGAATTGAGCCTATAGAAGAAGAGGAATTCCATAAAAAAAAATTGCCTGTTTTCTTAAAAAAGAAAAACATAGTTTTTCTCTATTTTCCTGTTTCTTCAAAAATTTTGTCTCCTGGGGTGTTCCAAAGGGGTATAAGCAAAATGACAGGGGGATTCATGAGGAAGGAGCCCACAAATCCAATTAGGCTCCATGAACATCCCGAGGTAGTAACCATTTTCACTAGAGCAAATTGGATGCCATTTTTTGAAAAATTTTGAGGGTTTGATGAAGAAGTGGCTCAGGAGTTTGCCCTTTCCTTAGTACCTCACTCAAGGACCCATGCAACTATTACTTTTAAAGGTCTCTCCATGGAAATCACCCCAGAATTTATCAGTAGGGTTACCAACCTTCCCCTTGGATTACCTTGGAGTAAAGATGAAAAGCCAATTGGACAATCTGCCAAGAAAAACTTCTTCCAACCCAATGAACATCCTGTAGAAGACAAAAATGGCATTCGAAGGACAAGCATACCTTAACTTGGGATGAGGTTAGTTACCAAATTATCAAGTATATTTCTTGTGAAGGGAGGTATAACATAGTTTATGGCTACCATTTTAGACTTCTCTATGAGCTGAGATATGGCATGGACACTCCAACACCCTAGAAACTCAGCATCCCCTTTTTTCTCCTGTAGTCCCTCATAGAATCTAGCATTAAGTTGAAGGTAGGAGATCTAGACCAGTTGACTCACCATGGGCTAATTAAACTATTAGTGGAAGAGGCCCTCCATACCTTCACAATCCCCATAGCATGGGAAATCTTTAGAAACATGATAGGAGAAGATGATATAAAGGCCCTCACATATGATCTCAATCCTTATGATAGTGAGGAGGAAGAGCAGCAGGGGGGAGAAGGGGAGGAAACTAAAGAATAAGAGGGGAAGAAATAAAATACCAAGGCAGAGAATGAGGAAACCAAAACAGAGTAGGAAGAAACCAAAACAAGACAAAAGGAAACAAAACCAGCAGAGACAGAGAAAAAGTCAGAAGGAGAGGAAAAAGGAGCAGAAAAGACAGAAGTATCTATTGAGACCGTAGAAAGAGAGGTAGCAGCTGCCCTCACTGCCCTCAGCACCTCAATTAAACCAAAACAAAAGAGGAAGAGGCAAACATCAATGTATTTTAGGGCTCAAAAAAGCACAAGGATAAAAACAGGAAAACCACAGCCATCTTCAACAGTGCCTATTATAATTGAAGATTCACCCACTATCAAAAGGGAAGAATCTCCCTTTAAAACCCCCATCACATATGAAAGAGGAAGTCCCAGATCTTCCACCTGGAAGGAAAGAGTGCAACTACAGGACTCCAAAACAGTTCTACAGGAGGCACAGACTGTTCTACGGGAGACCCTGACAAAGCTACAGGAGACTGAAGAACTTGAGAAAAGGGTGGAAGAATAGCCAAAGGGGAAGGAGGACATAACAGAGGCACAAGAACCTGACCCCCAGCCTACCTTGGGCTCTTACTACAATCTTCTTGGGGGGGGGGCGGGGGGGCAAATCATTCCATAGAAATTTGCAGTCCCACTTTTCTTTGAGTTGGAGAAAGAAAGGGTAAGTTGCCATAGATGGATGAAAATTGCCAAATCCAAGGGGGTAGAGGATATTAGCCACATGGAGAACAAGCTTAGATAAATGGGTAGGGAGTTAAGTTCTATAAGACATAGAGAGTCAATCACAAGAACTCACTTGGAAATAGAAAATGAGTTGCTAGGAAGACAGCTGCAAGAAAAGGAGACATAATTGGCATGCATGGCCAGCTAGTCTATGGAGCTACTACAGTGCAAAACACCAACAAAATCATATCGATTATACCTCAAAGACCAATGGCTACAGTTTCAAATCAATACTTTGGCACAGAGAGGCATAATGCCTTTTCAGGATTACAAACAGTTCATGGACCTATGTGACCAAATCTCTTCAGAAGACAAGGCAAAAATAGCATAGTTCTATTTGCATAACATGGTCCTCACAGACATGAATGTGTGAGACCCCAATTCTAGGCTAGGGGACCTGCAGCTAATGGCCATGGCCTCATGGATGAATCATGAGAAAAGGGCAACAAAAATAAAAAAGTTGATGGTAAAAGAGAAAAATGAACCCTTAATGATCAGTGTTGAGCCATCAGACCCCATGGCTCTCATCAACACACACCAGCTGCTTGCAAATAATCCTCAAATTGCCCCTAAGTATATCATTGATTAGGCTCAGGCCATTGCACATTTTGAGGACATGGAAAGATTACTTGGGGATGATCGTATTCATGCTTGTATGAGAAGGTGGAATACACTGCCACACAGCTTGCAGATCAGGGAGTATCACTCCCCAACAAGGATGAGAGAAGCATTAAGGAGAGTGACACTGTACAAGCACTCTACGTAGAGTTTGAGGGTCAATTGGATTGGCCTCAAACTAAGTCCCCCACTGTTGCTAGGACTGCTAGAGGGCAGAAAAGAGGAAGAAGAGCAACAACAGTGGGAAGAGGTGGACAGAAAGGCAAGATTCCATGACAAAGAAAAGGATCTCACATCAAAGGCTTGGGATGTCAAGGAGGCCATCAGGGCCATCAAAGATGAGGAGATGGACTAGTTGCTCAAAGGATGAGCAACACATTCAGTAGGGGGTGATGATGAGCCCCATAAATGGGTAATTATATGGGCTCATTTTTCCTCCTAACTTAGCTTAAACCACCATTCTCTTAGCTTATTGCATGTTTTTTTATTATATTATGCTTCTAGAGTGAGTTGGGTTGGTTATTATGCCATGGAGTCTAATGTGTGTTTAATGTAGATTTTTGTTGAATTTTGGAGACAAATTCAAAGATTTAATGGACATTTGGTAGCAAATATTTCAAGAAGACAAGGGAGAGGATTTATAGGAGGGTGCCCCCCTCATTTATGACTCCCTAATTCGAATTCTCCTTTAGGAAGCTCGGAGCACAAACAGCGAAATCAATGCACTAGGAGGCAGTCGAGCAAGTGAAGGATAACTTCTGTTTATCTCAAGTTTTTGGAGCCAAGCCTCCCTGATTTTAAGGAAGCTGTTGGAAGCTTTAGTTGTATAAGTAGAGAGGCCTAGGGCCTCATTAGGAAGTTAGTCAAATTTTCGAATTTTTGTTGCAGCTTTGCTCTGGTCAACTTCGAGCTTACTTTTGTTGGCAGATTCACGTAATCCTATTATTATTTTTATAATGAAGATGAGATCTCTTTTGAGCTAGCACTGAGTTACCTCAGAGGGCTGAAGCTCTTGGGTTAGGGCCCAATCCAAGCAGCCAAGCTCCTCTTTTTTTGTATTTATATGTTTTGTTTCAGTTTATGAATTAGTTGCAGTTAGATAGATTTCTTTCTTGGTTAAGAATAGGTTGCTTTTGGTGATTTAGAAGGTTGTTTCCATTTCAGTTTGTTGTAGCAGGTTGAATAGTGATGGGAAAAAGATACAAAAAGGCCATCAACAGAGTCTTGGCCTCCTTTCCTCACTCCGAGACCATGAACTGAGGCCAAGACCCTCTTGCTGCCACAAAAACACAGATTTTCCTTTTCCATAGGATTTCTAGTGTTGTAGTTTGTTAGCACGTTAATGCTTTGCTGTAGATATCTCTCACCATGCTCATTTCTATCTTTGCAATAAATTTCCTTCCATGCTTTCTTTCCATGTAGCATTTTTCAGCATTTACTTTCCTGGATCAGAATTTAGAATAGCTTGATGCAAAGTTCCATTTTTTGGTGTAGCTAGTTTCTTTGCTTGCTTAATCTTAGTGTTTGATTTTCAGTTCTCTTGTAGCACATCTCTGCTCACAATAAGTCAGCCAATCAGCCATCACCATCTCTCTTTGATCTATGTTCCACAGGTGTTATGAAACAAGCTCAAGAAAAGATAGAAAAGATAGATCAACGCCTTAGAATTCAGCCTCTTCGAGGGGGCAACCTCCTTTACATTACATAAATGAACAATTCTTGGATGATACAAATGAAAAAACCTCCTTTCTATATATAGGAGTCTAAGGAGTCCCAATATAACCCAGCCGACCTAACAATAATAATATAAAGCCACAAAAATAACAATAGAGGGATTCTATGGGGCACAGTAATAATAATATGGGGGCAATAGGGGCACAACAATATTAATAAGGGGTATAACTACAATAGTAATGGGGTAATCACTAGTATTATAGGGACCCAACATGACCCTCTCCTTCCAAAAATTGTTGTCCTCAATGCTTGAGTAGTTTTGGATACTTCTGTATAAAATTCTCATCCTCCCATGTGGAATCTTCAGCAGATAAGTTCTTCCACTTGATAAGATACTCTGAAATTGATCGATTTCGTAGTTGTCGATGTCTCTGTGACTGCTTCCGGTTCCAATATAATTTTTCCTTCCTCGTCAAGTTCTGGCAATATTGTTTGAACCGGGAGCTTGTCACCTATAACCTTCTTTAAACATGAAACATGGAAAACTGGGTGCAATCGAGAAGCTGCAGGAAGCTCCAATTTGTATGCCATAGTACCAATCTTTTGCAACACCTTGTACGGACCATAATACTTTGGTGATAATTTATTATCCTTCTTAGCTTGCTTGAGGGACATTTGCTTATATGGTTGTAGCCGTAGGAATACCCAATCACCTACATCAAAACTTCTTTCACTGCGATGTTGATCTGCCTGTTGTTTCATTCTATTCTGTGCCAACACGAGGTTATCCTTTAAGAGTTGGAGGACTTGTTGTTGATGTTCGATGTGATGTTCCACTGCCTGAACCTTAGAATTTTCTCTTAAATATGATGTGATGGATGGTGGTTGATACCCATAAAGTGCCATAAATGGGGTCATTTTTGTTGTTGTATGGAAGGAAGTGTTATACCACCATTCAGCCAGAGGCAACCATTTGACCCATTGTGTCTGTTTATCAGATACAAAGCAACGAAGATATCCTTCCAAACATTTGTTTACTATCTCAGTTTGCCCATCAGATTGAGGATGATAAGATGAGCTATGAGCTAACTGAGTACCAAGACAAGAAAATAATTCTGTCCAAAAATTTCCAGTGAAAATGGGATCTCTGTCACTTACAATAATCTTTGGGTTTCCATGTAGCTTTTGAATTGTTTCCATAAATGCAGTAGAAACTGTACTGGCTTTAAATGGATGTGATAATGCACAAAAGTGTGCATACTTGGTAAGTCTGTCAACTACCACCATGATGACACTCTTTCCCTCAGACTTGGGTAAACCTGTGATAAAATCCATTGAAACCTCCTCCCAACGTTGGCTTGGAATGGATAAAGGTTGTAATAGACCCGGTGTCTTAATTGTTTCAACTTTATTTTGTTGGCAAACCAAACATTCTGCCACAAACTTTTGAATATCTGATTTAAGGCCATCCCAAAAAAATTCCTTCTTAACCCTGTGGTAAGTTTTTAAAAATCCTGAGTGCCCTCCTAAGGGAGAAGTGTGCAATTCCATAAGAATCTTTTGTTTTAGCTGGGAATTCTTACAGAGGTATAAGCGATCTTTGTACCATAACGAATCATTTTTCCAGCTAAATGTATCAGACGTACTGGAATCTTGTTGTAACTTTCGAATAAGTGCCCACACTTCTTCGTCATTCTTCCATTCCTCCCTTGCTTCGTTTATCCAATCTGGTTGGATAATAGAAATGGCGCACAACAATGCTTCCACATCCTCATCCTTTCTTGAGAGTGCATCTGCCACCACATTTTGCTTCCCTTTTTTGTAGATGATTTCAAAGTCATAACCCAACATCTTTGTGACCCACTTTTGTTGCTCTTCAGAGGATAATCTTTGTTCTAAAAAGTATTTAAGGCTATCATGATCCTTTTTTACCTTGAAGTGTCTTCCCATTAGGTAGGGTCGCCATTTCTTAAGTGCATGGAGTATTGCCAACATTTCCTTCTCATAAATAGCTTTGCTTAAAAACTTTCCCTTGATTGGACGACTTTCAAAAGCAATGGGTCTTTCATCTTGCATTAGAACAGCACCAATTCCATTTCCTGAAGCATCACATTCCACAATAAAGGTTTTTGTGAAGTCCGGTGTAGCTAAGACCGGTGCTTGGCACATTGCCTCTTTAAGATGTTCAAAGGCCTTTGTTGCTTCCGGAGTCCATGAAAATGCATCTTTCTTCAATAATGTTGTTAGAGGTGCTGCTATTCTCCCATAATTCTTAACAAACTTGCGATAATACCCTGTCAACCCAAGAAATCCTCGCAGATGCTTTATGGATGTGGGGATTTTCCATTCCTTAATGGCTTTAATTTTGCTAGGGTCTACCTTAACTCCTTCATGAGATACAATATGACCCAGATATTCCACCTCCTGGACTCCAAAGAAACATTTGGATCTTTTTGCATATAATTGTTTCTCCTCCAATAGTTGTAGCACCCTGTCAACATGTTCAACATGATCCTTCCAAGACTTGCTGTAGATTAGTATATCATCAAAAAATACTAACACAAATTTTCTAAGGAATGGTTTGAAAATTGAATTCATCAAACCTTGAAATGTTGAAGGTGCATTGGTAAGGCCAAAAGGCATGACCAAAAATTCATAATGACCCTCATGAGTTCTAAATGTTGTTTTCGGAATGTCTTCAATCTTCATTCTGATTTGATGATATCCTGAACGAAGATCCAACTTGGTGAAGTAAATTGATCCATGCAATTCATCCAGTAATTCATCAATGACAGGAATGGGGAACTTATCTTTAATAGTGAGCTTGTTGAGCTCCCTATAATCCGGACACATGCGCCATGATCCATCCTTCTTGTGCACCAATACTACTGGAGCAGAGAAAGAACTTTGACTCGGTTGAATTATACCAGCCTCTAGCATTTCTGCAACCATACGTTCAATTTCACTCTTTTGGACATAGGGATATCTGTACGGCCTGATGTTTGGAGGAACACTTCCTGGAATCAGATGAATAGCATGATCATGATCACGCATAGGTGGGAGACCTTTGGGAGTCTCAAATACCTTGGAATGATTGTCCAGGACTTTTTGGAGATCTGGAGAAATAGATGATTCCGATGTGGAAACATCTAGCGAACATAATTGTGCAATTACACCTCTTTGCTCCTTTTTTAGAAGCTTTGTCATACCATTAGAGCTGATTATCTTTCCTGGTTTCCCTGCAATACCCCTTAATTCAACTTCCTTTCCTTCCATAGAAAATTTGATGAAAAGTTCTTGAAAATTAAAAGCTATTGTACCCAAGGATTGTAGCCATTGGACTCCTAGTACAACATCAGCACCTCCCATTGGAATGGAAAGCATTGGGCTAGTCAATACATATTCTCCCATGGATAGCTTGATATTATGGCACTTTCCAGAGCAATTTATTGTTCCTCCATTTGCAATCATCACTTGACACTCTGGTGCTGGATATAGGAAGCAATTCAATTCTTTTGCTACCTTACAATGAATAAAATTGTGGGTGCTTCCTGAATCAATCAACACTATTACCTTTTTCTTCTTGATTTGTCCTTCTATCTTGATGGTTTGAGGAGTGGTAATTCCCGCCAATGCATTACAAGATATGGTCGGATTTATTTGTTCTTCATCTAGGCTTTGTTCCTGGAGTATATCCTCTTCTTTTGACCTTTCTTGCTCCTTTTCTTCTTCCTCTTCACAATCTATGTAGAATAATTTCTTCTCAGCACACTTATGACCTTTAGTGTATTTGCTATCACAACTGTAACAAAGCCCTTTTGCTCTTTTTTCTTCCAATTGTTGTGGTGTCAACCTTATAGGTTGTGGAAGACTAGGGGCAACAACACTTCCGTCTTTATAGTTGTGAGTGGTATGCTTCCTGGTTGCCATAATTTTGCTTTCCATTTTTCTTGCTAACCTGAATGCCTTCTCTAATGAATCAGGTTCCCAAAGGCGAACATCATGTTGGATATTATCCTTTAAAGACCCTATGAACACATCAATCCTATGCTCCTCTGGAATATCTTTTACCCTTATGTTCAATTTTTGGAACTCCTCAATGTGCTCCATTATTGAACCCTTTTGTTTGAGACTTATCAATTGGCTAAAAAAAGTGTTGCTTTTTGTATCCTCATAATGTGCTATCAATTCTTCTGTAAAAATTGCCCAAGTGATAAATTGTTTACGAGAGAAAAGCCATTGATACCATACAAACTGATTTGGTTCCAAATATAAAGTTGCCATACGTACCTTTTGTGTGTTTTGCACATTATTGAGATCGAAGAATTGCTCCATCTGTAATATCCATGTGGCGGGATCCTTGCCATCAAACTTCCTCATATCGATTTTTGGAATATGGTGAGTCTTCGATCCAACATTAGAGTCTATGGAATCATGATTAACATTTCTTTTGTTCTCATCATGAGTTTCCTTTAGTACCCTTTCACCATTAGTGACCATTTCTTGTAGCAATTTATTCATATTTATCTTCAATTCTTCCATCTTATCATCCATGCCATCAATTTTAGCGTCCATGCCATTCACCTTAGCTTCCATGCCATCCATCTTAGCTTCTACGCCTTTCTTTAAACAATATGTCTTAGCTTCTACACTTTTCTTTAAACCATCCATCTTAGCTTCTACATATTTCCTTAAACCATCCATCTTAGATTTTGTTGCTTTTTGTGCAAGTGACACTTGTTGCACTTGTTCTTGTAATTTTGATATATCATATATCATTTCTTCCTCTTCTTCATGAGTCATGCTAGAGCTTTCAGGTTCCTTACTAGGTGTTTGCATTTTCTTTCCTCGGGGCATTAGTTACCGATAATAATGCTCTATTAGCCCTTTGAATTCCTTCAAAATAAATTTTCAAACCACTCTGAAGCAAAAATTTAAAAGAATCTACACACCTTTTTTCACTTTGTAGGAGCTCGATATTGCCTCTGATATATCTCTGTACTTTCCGATCATCTAGTTACAAAATTGAAACCTGTGGTATCCCTCTGTGTCCTCTTTCCAATGCCACCAGTCTGATCCAATTTGGATTCTCCAAGGAATAGTTATGCGAAATATCCCACAGTGACCTTATTATAGACTAGTTCAGTAGAGCAAACTTGTACGACGTGCCACGAGTCACTGTTTCGTCCTTTGGCTCTGAAAAATATATACAAGAAACTAAAGTCCGTCCTCTTTCTTCACCTTCTTACGAAATTTGAATCCAATGCTCAGGGAAAAAGTTATGATGAGTTTCCCCAGGTCACTTGTTTGGAATATAATTCAGGAGTCTGCAAGAAGACCAACTTCCTCAGATCGTATCTCCGCAAATATAGCGTAAAAAGCTCTGAAATTCAGATCCGAGATTCAGCATGATGTCTTCTCAAATGGGTTTTTTTTTAGCTTCTGAAACGTCGCAGACAAAAAGTTATAGCGAAAATTCCACGATGACCTGTCTGGAGCAGCGAAACCCTAGAATCCAAAGCTCTGATACCAAATGTTATGAAACCAGCTCAAGAAAATATAGAAAAGATAGATCAACGCCTTAGAATTTAGCCTTTTCGAGGGGGAAACCTCCTTTACATTACATAAATGAACAATTCTTGGATGATACAAATGACAAAAGCTCCTTTCTATATATAGGAGTCTAAGGAGTCACAATATAACCCAGCCGACTTAACAATAATAATATAAAGCCACAAAAATAACAATAGAGGGATTCTATGGGGCACAGTAATAACAATGTGGGGGCAATAGGGGCACAAAAATATTAATAAGGGGTATAACTACAATATTAATGGGGTAATCACTAGTATTATAGGGACCCAACAATAGGTCACCCAAAGTTCCTCACAAATCTGCCTCATTTTTCTGCACTCTTTTCATGAACTTTCCTATCTTTCCTTGAACAAGTCCAACCATCTTTCTCTTTCCTGATCCTTCTTGATGAACCCTAGACACCTTAACACATCACCCTAGGCTTCAACTACCCTTTCCATCCACTTTCCCACCTTCAAAACCTCCAAAACGGCTCTCAACATCCTCCTGTAGACCTCTTGTAGACCTCCTGTAGATCCCCTGCAGCCTCCTGTAGATTTTCCTGTAGGTGTGTTTTTGAAGTCGGACTGCAGGAAAAGCCTCTGAAAGGCCACCTGGGACCTCCTAGGACCCATCCACACCTTCCTACACCTCTGCAAACTCCAAAGTAACCCTCCATCGCCACCTAATCGCTGCCACATTCACAAACCAATAAATTACATGCATGACAATTTCACATAAAATACATAAAAATCCAAAAAGATGTTTTTTTCTGATTTCTTTCTAGAAATAGCTTGAATAGATTTTGTTTACTTCCTAAGTAGGTAATGGCATTCATTTCATGGTTTTTCATCTCTCTTTATACAAAAGTAAGATTAGTTGGGTAAGTAGGGTTTGTTAGGTTTACTTTTCATTTCAATCTTCTTTCTCTTTCTGCAAGTAGAGTAGCCTCTATAGAGTAAGCTTTCCTTTCTTTCATCACATATAAAGGTTCTTCTGAAATTCATAGAAGTTGGCTTGAGCTCCTAGTGATCTTGCGCCAGCTAACCAAGTGATAGCCTGTAGTAAGAACTAGTACTTGTGCATACAGCACCGTCATTTCCAAGTTTGTTATGAACTACCAGGTTGATAAAAGTAAAGTAGGAAGCCCAGGAGTTGCAGCATTATTGCTGCAATACTAGTGCTCACCATAATCTGGTCACCCCCTTCTGTGCAGTCACACACCTTTCAAGTTCTGCTAGCACCCCCATCCTGGGAATTCCATCCCTCAGCCAGCTTTCCTCACATCGAAAGGTCCAGAAACCAAGGCATATCCCTACCTCAAACCATCATATCGTCATAACATGCTCATGGAAGTCAATGGACACTATTGGATACTAGTGTCCCATAATGGCCCTACTCTTGAATGCTCTATTAGCATATTGTTGCATGTTCTAATTTATTTTGCTATTGTTGCTAATGCTTGTTGTCAGTTTCGACCACACAACTAGGCATTTCATGCTTTCCTGTACTAAGCACATAATTTCCATTAGATTCAAAATAAATTTAAATAAATTCAAATCATACCTCATTAGTGGCTCGTAAATAAGGTACACTTGCAATTCTCTTCACTTCCTGTCACAACAAGTCAAACTAACATCTTTGACCAAATCATCATGTATAAAAATATCACATCAAGTTAGTTCAAAACACAACCATCATAGATCAAAATCATAAATCACATGTAACCATCATAAACTAGGGTCATTGATAACATGCAATCATGATAGACCGTAATCATAAATCACATGCGCCATAAAACTGAAATAACATACTGATACTTGTCCTTTGATGAATCCTTAGCTTCTACCTTTGTTATCATTCCGTACATACGCCGGATCAGTTTCCACACCTGAAAAACACCTAGCGCCTTCTCCTTGTTGGGCGTGGGACCCCCCAAGGGAAGTTTTGGGGCTTAGAGCTTAGATTTTAGTCCAAGTTTGCACTTCCAATGTAAAGACTCCACATTTTGGGGGCACGTAGTTGTTAAAGAGTCATAGGGTTGTCTACCCTTATTTTTGATAATGTAATGTCGGATGTAGAAGATCTACCCATGGTTCGCAGACACAAGATGAAGAACATATGATGTATGCGGGATAGCTCTGAAGTGTAAGGTCTAGTTTTGCATCGTAGCATAGGTAGAGGCTCTACAGCTGAGTGCACGGAGGCCTAGTAGTCCACAACTGAGTGCGCGGACCCCTGCAGCTGAGTGCGTAGGGCGAGACGAGTTTGTAATCATCTAGAAGTAATAATAAAGAGAAGTTTCTATTAATTCTATCTTTATTTCCTCTTTTATGCATTTTTTATATTGGGTATGAATTTCACTTCTAATGCTTATATGATGCGCTAATGTGTATAATTGTAATGGTTAAGTAAACGTAAGTACGAGCATCTGTTTACGCGAAGTTAACTAAGATCTGTTAAGAAGATAAGTAAGACACTTAGTGTAGTTTGGGAAATAACACAAATCGTTGCCTTAGCAACGTGAAAGGACTTGAACCCTTGGTTAGGGCTGTGCGAAGACCGATTATATCACTTAAAGGGAGTTCCCTATTTGCCCCAGAAACTACACAATGCAGTTTGCTAGTCGCATGTTACTACTGACTGAAATTGCGCATTGCGCAGTTTTAGTCCTCGACAAGCTAGGATGGACTCTGCATTGCACAGTTCCAATAGCTAGTTAGCCTCCTGACAGCCCGGACTATGCCTTGTGTAGTTTTGCCAGTCAGTCTCCCTACCTCCTAGCAGAAATTGCGCAACCTTCATGATCAGCCACACAAGTATGTTGCAAGTCTGTTCTCAAGTTCGTTTCGGTTTTCGACTGATAGATTTCTTGCCATGAGTGTTTGCATGTCTCCAAGTATTGCAGGTGTTCATCTTCCTTTTAGTAGCACAAGTACAATGGTTTCTATGAGAGCTAAGTTGATGACATCGTTCAGAGAAAACTTAGGGATGCAGTCGATCAAGTGATCTGACAATCACCTTACGAGTGACCTCAGTTAAAGATTTATTAAATGAAGGTATTACAGACTCATGTGCTAGTGTGTGTCTATGTTATTTTGGCAACGGATCGATCAGATTATAAATACACAGACACTTGAAAGGGAAAACAACAGAGAAATACAGTAAGAAAATACAAGAACACAAGAAATTAATAAGGATTTCACCCTATCCTCTGCGGCTACATCTCCGGTCCAGATCTCAGTGGTGACCTTATTTTATTGTGTCTTGAAGAGAGAATTACAATGAAGGAGCTCAATCTGAGTCTCCTGAAACAGATTGGCTTGGTAGGGTGGTTCTTGGATTCCCCAAGCCACTTGAGTACACAGACTCTTTTCCTTTCCAACTCTTTGACCTCTCTGGTCTGACAGATCTTCTCAGGGATGGCTCGAATCTCTCAAGCTCTCTGGTGTTCAACGCTGCCTTTGGTCAGCTCGGCCCTCTGTCTTATTTCTGCTTTTTTCTTCACTGGTTCTTCTCTTCTCTGTCTTCTCTCTTCAGTGTTCCTCTTCGGGTGTGTCCTTTCTGTTCTCTGTTCATGGCTTTAAAGCCACTCAAGCTCATGGTTGTTCGATTCCTCTTCTAACTCCATCGAATCATTTGCTACAGCTATGCTTGGAGTTGCCTATCTCGGCATCATCATCAAACTCACAGGGAGCGTCCACTTGTCCTCCTGCGAACTGCGCCAGCTTGCCTCGTTGGTTCGTTTCTTCAGTTACGTTATGGAATGAGTCATTTGCCACCTTAGCGGTTAGTTCAGACTTCAAATTCTTTCATATCGCGGCTTAATCCCCCATCAATTCCGTCTTCTCCATTGGGCGCGATCTTAGCCGTTAGATCTAGAGCCCCCAGATTCTCCCCATCTACTCATTTCGCCCGGTTGACTTGCTCGACCATTAATGCACGATGAGCGATGGTTTTCTCTCTCCTCCTGCCTGCCACGCGTCGGGTGCTGAGTGGAATCGCTCCATTTTCTCCGAAACTACTTACCGCCCAGGGATGCCTCCGATCAATATCGTCGGTTTTTGGAGTGTGGGTCCCACCTTTTCCTTTAGCCATTTTCCCCACGGTTTTCCCAGCTCTCATGTGACCGAGTGCTCGGGGCTTCCCCCATTTTGAGGGTTTTCGCCTAGCGATGCGCGATTCAAAAACTCCCTCTGTTTCCTGATCCAAGCCTCCGAGGGGCTAATTTCGCCTCTTGCGCAGTCTCCATGGGCCTCAGTCAGTGTGCTTTGACCGAGGTCCTCATTATTCCACGCTAGCTGCCAACTACCACTGGTTTAGGGGTGTTTTTTTATCATTGTTCTAAATTCTTTGAAGTCTGTCCCGACTTGGTACAACCATGGTTCTTTCGATTAGTCTTTATGGATCCAATTCGGATAACAGCCTTCCCACTGAAAAGCTTTTGGACCACCAAAAGTTGGTTTTCTTTCAAGCATCGACAAAGTGAGGGTACTGTTGTCTCACTTGCCCAATCTCAATCCACTTTGCACTGCTCGGCTTTGAACCTTTGAGTCCAATTTTGAGGTACTCAACATCTCCTCTGCTCATTGTCCTCACCTTCCTATCCAGAACTGTGTCTTCCTTCACCTTGCATCTTGTCCTTGTTGATATATAGCCAGACCTGGTCTCCAACTTGAAAACTATGCTCCATCTGATGCTTGTCATGCCTAACCTTGTTTCCGGCTTGGTTCTTTTCCAGTTGTTCCTGTATTGCCTAGTGAATCTCCTAGATCTGTTTAATGAATCTAATTGCCTTGTCCACATCACTATGTCCATCAACTGTGGTATCTTTACCAAAGAAAAAATCCAAAGGAGACCTTGGTTTGAAACCAAAACACGTCTCAAAAGGAGATCTCTGTGTAGAAGAGTGTTTTGCTCTGTTGTAAGCATGTTTCACATAACACAAATGTTCATCCCAAAACTTAGGATGTTTGCTACAATAACCTCTTAGTAGCTGGATCACTGTCCTGTTAACTACTTCCGTCTGGCCATTAGTTTGTGGATGAAAATTTGTGCTTTTCTTAAGTTGAGTGTCCATCATCTCCCACAGACTTGACCAAAACTTCCCCACAAATCAGGTGTCTCGATCAGATACAATAGAAGTGGGTAATCCAAAATGAACCCATACATGTTCAAAGAACAGTTTTGTAGTTTGTTCAACTGTAATCTGCTTATTACAAGGTATCAAAATGCACATTTTGCTGAACCTATACGCAACCACATACAGATAATCATGACCTTTTCTAGACTTAGGCAGTCCCCCAACAAAATCCATGGAAACACTTTCCCAAGGGTGAGAAAGAACTAGTAATGGAGTGTACAGGCCTAGTTATCTATTGTTGGGCTTGCCTTTGGCACACATAGTACACCCTCTTACATATCTAGAAACTGTCTCATTCATTTTCGGCCAATAACAAAATCTGTGTAGTTGTGCAACTGTTTTACTTACCCCAAAGTGACCTGATATCAGGAAGTGTGTGCTTCTCTAATTATCTTTACTCTCTCAGTTTGTGGAATGAAAAGTTTCCCACAATGATATAAGAGTCAGTCCTTCACATGATAATCCAATTCTTCTACCCTTTTGCCTTGACTCAAAGTTGCATATACATCTTTAAAGTCTCTATCTTGAGCATATTGTTCAATTTAGTTTTCATTTAGTACAAAATTATGCTTAAGTATAGTAGATGCATTTATAATGGGTCTAGATAACATGTTTGCAACTTTGTTATGTATGCCCCTTTTTACATCTAATGACTAAATGAAACTGTTGTAGAAAACCCATCCATCTATAGTGCCTTGATTGCTGCAATTTAGTTTGGGAGTGTAGATATTGAAGTGGTTGATGATCAGTATGTATTACTGTCTCTATGCCCATTAAGTAATGTTTCCACCTTTTCACACTCTGAACTAATGCATACAATTCTTTATCATATGTAGGATAGTTGACTACTGCAGGATTAGAAATCTCAGAATGATAACATATGGGTTTACCGTGTTGTGTCAACACTGCTCCCATGCCATAGTCATTGGCATCTATTTGGATCTCAAATGGTCTTTGTAGATCAAGCAGTGCTGGTACAGGTGTTGTACTAATCTTTTCTTTCAAGGTGTCGAAGGCTTTCTGATGTTTTCCTCCCCACTGAAACACCTTGTTCAATCCTATCAAAGCATGTAAGGGAGCTGCAATTGAGGAAAAGTTAGAAATAAACTTCCTCCAATATTGTGTTGCTCCTAAGGAGCTTCTCACTTCTGTAGCAGACTTGGGTTTAAGCCAGTTTACAATGACTGCCACTTTAGAGGGATCTATTTTCAATTCACCAACCCCTACTATATGACCCAAATAATTTAGAGATGTTTTGCTGAATTCACATTTGGAGAGTTTAACATAAATTTTTTCTCTTTTCAAAAAATCTAATGTCTGCTTAACATGCTTTAAGTCTTCCTCCCACGTTTTACTAAAAATTAGAATGTCATCCAGATATACAATAACAAAATCATCAAGAAAAAGTCTGAGTACATCATTCATTAATCTCATGAAAGTAGCAGGGGCATTGGTCAAGCCAAAAGGCATAACCAGCCACTCATACAATCCTTGCTTTGTTTTGAAAGCAGTCTTCCATGCATCTTGTTCTGCAACTCTGACCTGATGGTATCCACTGTGCAAGTCCAGCTTGGTGAAATAAACAACTTCCTTCAATTGATCTAAAAGATCATCTATGCGAGGAAGGGGATAACGATTTTTAATTGTTATCTTATTCAGTGCTCGGTAGTCAATGCACATTCTCCACGAGCCATCTTTCTTTCTCACCAAAACAATTGGTGACCCACATGGTGATGTGCTAGGCCTGATGATCCCCTTCTCGAGCAACCCCTGCACCTGCTTCTTGATTTTAGCATTCTCTAAAGCAGACAACCTGTACATTCCAATGTTAGGTAATGGAACATCTTGCTGCAAAATAATATCATGTACTATTTCCTTTTTGGGTGGCAGACCTTTAGGTTCCTGAAACAGGACATCATAGTTTGAAACAATATTTTCTATATCAGCTTGCTGCTTAGCATTACAGCCCTCAAATACATTGGTTTTGTCAGGTTTCGCTTCCTTTACAACCATCAGTAAGAATTGTTTGCATGAATTTATCATTCTTTTCATTTGCCCTGAGTTTATGAGAGTATAATTATTCTTGATCTTATGAGCTCTTACAAAGTATTCGATTCCATCTTTAATAAGTACATACTTGTTCTCAGCTCTATAGAAAATAACTTTTCTATCATACAAGTAAGGGCTTCCTAAAACAATTCCACATATATCCAAAGGAATTATGTCTAACTCAACCTCATCTACAAATGCTGATCTAAAAGAAAACTTGAGTTTTCACTGTCTAGTCACTTGTAGTTGTGTTTTATCATTCAACCATCCTAATGGGTATGGTTTCTTATGAGGTGTAGTTACTAATCCCAATTTCTTTACAATTGCTTCAGAAATCAAATTTACTTGTGAGCCACTATCAAACAAAGTATCAATCTTTTGATGTTTGGAAACAACTCGAATATGGAAAAGCTCATGTCTTCTTCTCTCATGTTCTTCATCAATAATAGTTTGAGCAGAATTACTAGTAGATGCTTCAGAATTCTTACCTTTTGTATCTGTGGCTGCCATGATTGTTTCATATCCTGAGTCTGACCCCAAATCTTTTTGAATAGCTGTAGCAATCTTCTTCTCCTTGCCCTCGGACTTCTTAGGTCTCAGCTCTAGATGCAGAATCGCTCATCATCATGCCCCTCCTTTTTATGGAGAGTCCATGAAGCTTTGCTTTTATGTGCAGTGTTAGCCTTCCTTGCTTTCCATTTCTACTTCCTTTTCTCCTTTCTCTTGCTTGCAGTGGGCTGGGGTGGTCCCCCAACTTCTAGATTTCCATTCTTTCCTATACCCTCTAGATGAGTAGCTTGTATAGATACCTCATCTATACTAGTGGGATTAAACATGAGGATGGTATGCCTCATGTAGCTGTGAAGTCCACCAATGTACTTCAAAAGAGTCTCTGGTGAGTCTAATGAGATCCCTAGAATCAATGCTCTCTTTCTAAATTCTTGAGTGTACCCTTGCACACTTTTCCCTTTCAATTGCGGAAGAGTTTTCCAACTCATCATGGCTTGTTGCATGTAGGCCAATGGATAAAACTGCTTCTTGATTGCAGAAACAAAGTCACTCTAGATAGAGATAGTCTTACCATGTCTTTTCATGTCAACTTGGGTTCTGCCTTCACACCAAACCAAGGCAGTGCCTCCTAGGCGTAGGCTTGCCAGCTGAATTTTGCTCTTGTCTGAATTGATGTTCTACACTTTGCAATACACATCAATTCGTCTAATCCAATTGTCCAACTTTTCATCATTTATCTCTCCATCATATATAGGCAAGTCAAATTTAACATCTAGCTTGATCAAAGATGCTTTCTTATTATGCATAGGGCTATTAGGAGGTGTGAGGAAGTTTTCCTCTTTCCCTTTTCCTTTTGAGTGGTCATGGGAATGAGACTCATATTCTTCTTTATCTTGTTTAGAGCTTGATGAATCTTCATCCTTATGCTTTCTAAAGTCCCTATACATTTATTCTACCATAGAATTTATAGCTAGGAAACTTTCTATGAATTGAGGGTCTCGCCCCCTAGAACCTTCCTCTAACATTGTCTTCCGAGGATAGACTCTCCCAATTTCAGGATTAGTTTCGACCAACTCTCCTTCTCCTAATTTGAGATTTGATCTAGTGAGAATTCAACAACTAAACCAACACAAGCTTGTCTAACCGTACAGCCTAGAGCTCTGATACCACTTGATCTAATAATCACCCTACGAGTGACCTCAGTTAAAGATTTATTAAATGACGGTATTAGAGACTCATGTGCTGGTGTGTGTCTATGTTATTTAGGCAATGGATCGATCAGATTGCAAATACACAAACACTTGAAAGGGAAAACAACAGAGAAATATAGTAAGAAAATACAAGAACACAAGAAACTAATAAGGAGTTCACCCTAACCTCCAGGGTTACATTTCCGGTCCAGCTCTCAGTGGTGACCTTATTTTATTGTGTCTTGAAGCAGAGAATTACAATAAAGGAGCTCAATATGAGTCTCCTGAAACAGATTGGCTTGGCAGGGTGGTTCTTGGATTCCCCAAGCCACTAGAGTACATAGACACTTTTCCTTGCTAGCTCTTTGACCTCTCCAATCTGACAGATCCTCTCAGGAATGGCTCAAATCTCTCAAGCTCTCTAGCGCTCGATGATGCCTTTGGTCAGCTCGTCCCTCTGTCTTCTTTCTGCTTTTTGCTTCACTCGTTCTTCTCTTCTCTATCTTCTGTCTTCAGTGTTCCTCTTCGTGTGTGTCCTTTCTGTTATCTGTTCATGGCTTTAAAGCCATTCGAGCTCATGGCTATTCGATTCCTCTTCCAACTCCGTCGGATCACCTGCTATAGCTGCGCTTGGAGTTACTTGTCTCGGCGTCATCAGCAGACTCACAGGGAGCGACCACTTGTCTTCCTGCGAACTGTGCCAGCTTGCCTCGTCAGTTTTGCCACCTTGGCAGTCAATTCAGACTTCAAATTCTTTCATATCGTGGATTAATCCCCCGTCAATTCCATCTTCTCCATCGAGCACGTTCTCATTCGTTAGATCTGGAGCCCCCAGATCCAACGCCATTCGCTCATTTCGCGCGGTTGACTTGCTCGACTGTTAGCACACGATGAGCGGAAGTTTTCTCTCTCCTCCGCCTACCACAGATCGGGCGCTGAGTGGAATCACTCCGTTTTTGTCGAAACTGCTTACCGCCCAGGGATACCTCTGATCAATACCGTCGGTTTTTGGAGCGCGGGTCCTGCCTTTTCTTTTATCCATTTTCCTCATGGTTTTCCTGGCTCTCATGCGACCGAGTGCTCGGGGCTTCCCCCATTTTGAGGGTTTTCGTCCAGTGATGCGCGATTCAAAAACTCCCACTATTTCCCGATCCGAGCCTCCCAGGGGTTAATTTCACCTCCCGCGCAGTCTCCATGGGCCTCCGTCAGCGCCCTTTGACCATGGTCCTCATCGTTTCACGCTGGTTTCCAACTACCACTGCTTTAGAGGTGTTTTTTATCGTTGTTCTAAATTCTTTGAATTCTATTCTGACCTGGTATAGCCATGGTTCTTCCAATTAGTCTTTATGGATCCAATTCGGATCATCAAGTGTCTATGAACTTGCCTACCCATGAAGACGTTAAGTTGTTCGTAGACAAGGACATCAAGATATGATGATAACAACATCACAGTAAGAAGCACCATCAACAGCAGCTGAAGGTAGCATACTAAATGCAACGAACGCAAGAGGAAGGTTGTTGACAACAAAGAGGTAGAACAAATTTGCAAGCTCAAGCATATCCACTTGTGATGAAAGCAACTTTGGAGACTCAGGCTAGGAGTTGACGGTGTGACATGAAGCTTGCATGAAGGCATAGAATATAACAGAGAAGGAGTTGCATGTGCTGAAGTAGCAACTCAAGGAAGAACATGAGTTGCATAAATGAGAGAATGAGTTGCAGCAAGAACAGGCACAGCACGGGGTGCAACATGCATAGATGGATGAAACTAAGCCCATACAAGTTATGGATCCATCCCAGCAGTTGGCATGGAGTAGACAAGGTGAGCAATGTTTTTGACCGTATGAAAGGTAATTCAGCGCCATGCATGTAATTTTGCGCACGCTTGTGATCCCACCCATTTGGCACACTCACCAAGGTGAAGACAAGAGGAAATTCCAACTGAAGCTTAACATGTACCTTGACAAGTTGATGCGCATAGCCACTAGCACATGCTTTGAAAGCAGCGTAGACACTATGCATCAACATGTTGTTGTTCCAGTCGCACCAGGATGACCATGACCATGCTATCAGACAAGTTGGATAGAGGAGCCATATCAGTGCACCAGGATGCAACAAAGGCAAGATTTTTCTCTAGCAAGATGTCACCATTGAGCGCACATACACCATCACGGACAACCAAGCTTGGCATCATCTCATCACCTTCAACCATCACAAGCATATCAAAGAGTTGGTCTCACCACAATTGTCTAAGTGTCAGTGATGTCTTGCATGGCTTACTCAAGCCATTGTTTCTCACATGGGCACATGTGCATTGTAATGTAACGTCTTGTCAAGTGGAATTTCAAGTGTCGATAGTTGAATGTAACAGTCATAGAGTAGTTGAAGAGTCATGAGGATAGATGAACAATCTCAAAGGTGAATGTCAAGGGTCACACCACCCCTTGCTATAAATAGTACCTCGTAACTCATTATATAGGCTTTTGGTCAGCCAAGCTTGGATATGACTATCTTAAAGAAAGCTTGGACAATATTGTAATGTGCCTTGGCATCTCCATTGTGCAGAGCTAGTATATCTCTTTGGAGGAGCAGCCAATTGTGGCTGTAACGTTCCACTATTGGGACTAATGGTTGGACATGGATGTATTGTATGACTGGAACTTACACTTCTTAATATAATAGAGCCAGCACGTTTTCATGCATATGTTGTTATTGTAGTTGGATTATTCTAGTTGTTGTTGCAATGTATGTTATTTAACTTACGCATTTGTCTATGAACTATTTTATATGCAATTGTATGAATCTTGTTGTAGATGTGTTGTTGGTTTAAACATCACTTTGGACTGCTCGCTATCTTGCTTTCCAGCTGGTGATGCATCTTCGCTTGTGTGTTCCCTTCCAAGCTGCGTACTATTACAAGTTTCCAAGGGGTGCTCTCACCTCATCCTCCGTGTTTTAGAACCTCTCATGCACCTTCCTTCACTTACTACAGTTGTCACACCCTTGCTATCAACAGGGACATCTTACTTGCATTTCTGCGAAATCGCGGTCAAGGCATTACCATACGACCCACTATTGGGACTCCTAAACCAAAGGGTCTGAGGTCTAATTGGGACTTCTTACAAGGGAGATCCCCTAACATGTTGGTGGGTCTAGCACCATCAACATTTCTGGCGCTAGAAGGAGGGCCAGGTGACAAGCTAAGCCCTCATCATCTGTTTGAATTTTCGCACATCTATCATGGAGTTTGTTATAGTTCACCCTCTAAAATTTCTATCCAACAGACATATATTTAACATCAAGAGGGAGTTCTGGGATCACTTGTCACAAATCACGTATGATGGTGAAGGCGAAGTGGCCTGGCCCGAGAACTTAGATGACTTCTATGCTCTCATGGAGGGCATGGAAGATTTTGATGAAACAAAGGTATGTTCGCTGCTTGCACACACACTTCGCAACCACCAATCACAATGGTGTGGCACACTACCTCATAACTCTGTGCACTCATTCAAGTAGTTCAACAATATAATCGAATCCATTTTCCACCATTTTGATCCTGAAGTACTTGATAAAAAAATATTAAAACAATGGAAGGCCTCGCACGAATCACCTATGGAGTTTTAAGAGCGCTTCTATTTATTCATGTTTGAAGTCTTTAAAAGCCAGATGAAATTTCAGTATCCCATGGATAGATTTGATTATTTCTTTATCCAATCTGTCAATCCCAAGAAGAAGTTCGAGCTCAAACACTGCTCAGCATACTTCGGTGATGGAGTTGCGTAATCACGGACTGACTTGGTCCCTGTAACAAGTGACTTGCTGCCATCCCTCATCAAACAACTCCACCATCGCAGAGTGATGTGGGAGAGAGTGAACACACATTTGTTCAACCGTCACATCCTCCCGACATCGCTCCTTCCTATTTTCGTGCAAGCTTGGTTGGGAATCCCATGGGTTATCACATGTATTTCGTACCTCAACCTCTGTCCTCATATTCTGATCATCCTCTGGATTGCACTGTCTTGTGTTCTTCTGTTCCAGACTCTACACCTGTTTTGAACGAGGATCGATCTATCGACAGAGTTAGTGTTGCAAAACTAACATGCGTTGTCATTCACGAAGAGTATGAATGGTTGCTTGAATATCCATGAGTAGTAGAGGACCATCCCTGTCTATCTGTACCTCCTCCATTTTTTCCTGGCCTCCTTGGTGATCTTTCCATCCCATATTTTTCATGTGTATCTTCGTCCCTTGAACCCACCCATTATTGATCATTTGCAGGAAACACTGGATGTTATTCCATTATATAACAACAGAGAGGACCAATCATTCTTTGAACATCCACTTGATTTTTCATCTATATTTTCTGGAAATGTAGAGGATGAACATTCTTTCTTCTCATCTACCCCTCTGTACGATTCATCAAATCATGAGAGTGCTGACCAACATCCTGAGTTTTCTAATATTGGTTTTCATGCTCTCTTTACCTCATCATCTGATCATGATGTTGATTCACTCCTTGTTAATCCATCTAAGCCACTATTATACATGATCCATCTGTCATTGAAGTCAAAACCCCATAGACTGTCGAGGCACTTCAGCCCGAGCTTATGGTTATGTCAGGACCTCGCTGTCCTAAGGTTGGTTTCACTTCTGATCAAGAAATTGTTCAAACATGCAAGGATCCTCATCACTCATATGTATGCATTGAAGATCAATCTAACACTCAAATTTCACTTCCTCCACTTGAACTACATGATCTGATCACTCATGCATTAGAGGAATATTACTCAGCAAGCACACTTGTGCAATGCAAGTGGTGTACCTTCCTCACGTGTGCTTTCATGTCATAATAAAGAGTGTGTGTATGCTTAGCATATACACGTAGGGTCACACAGCATCATGGCAAACCACAAAGTGCATGTCATGCGCTTTCACTCATTTTTGTTCCATGGACACTTGTAAGCTCGAAGTGTGTCTATTTTCACTGTTGTATCTTTCACATTTGTTGGTTCGCACAACTAGGTTGCTCGTGAACTAAGCCTTCACCAACATGGGTCAACCAATGCACTGGTGGCTGCATTGGAAATATCACTTCACATTATGAGGCCCATGCACCATTAGCTTAGGAGTAGGAGTAACGTTTGATTTCAATTTCATTACTTGCATGCTTGTTTGCTTTCTTTCTTTGCTTGTTTGTTTGTTTGCTTGTTTGTTTGCTTACTCAGGTTTATTTCACATTTACTTCTTCTTCCACTTTCCTTTGTTGTTTCTTTGCTTGTTTTTGTTCATAGGTTAGCTTCACATGAAACCATGCATGACTCTTGAAGAAAGCTGGGTAAAAGTACATGAGGACTTGAGTAGCTATCACTACTTGGTTATATGTAATCATGCCTTTGTATGATGAACTTGTTAATTTTAGTCCATGATATGTCGATGGAAAATACGTATTGTTCGAAGTGAACCTTGGTGAAAACATAACGCTTGTGCACTAACTATTGTCACCTTCTCTAGTCATTTGTTTTTGGGTTAACCCTTGTCATCTCAGTCAAGTAGAGTAAGGTGAGGGGGAAAACCTTAAAAGGCATGTCAAAGGTATATAATAAACTACTTCTCTGAAGGAAAAACCTCTTCTTCTCTCAATAAGTCTGGATCCCTCTTCCACCTATGAAATGAATAAGTGTTATGCACAAGTATGAAAATGGAAAAAAAAATATGAAAATGAAAAATGAATAAGGCAAAAGAAGAGAAAGGCTTCCTGTGCAAAGAGGTGATGCAAGTAACTCTTCTAGGTTACCGACAAGCCTCGTTGGCAGCGGAGCGATGCTTGTGTTCGTACGTGACTTTTTCGGGGTACTATCCAGGCCTGTTGGCAATGGAGCAACACCAGAGATGAAACTAAGACTTTGATCACTATACTGCTTGTGCAACAATATACCCCTAAACCCCAATGGAAACAACTGTTTTTACCTGGCTTGGAATTTGGGTCAATCGACCAAGAGCTTGGTAGATGCTACATCTTACAATCAAGTAAGTGTGGAAACCAAGATGAATTGAGAATTGAACAATACTTCCGGAGGTGTTAGACTTTCTTTTTACAAACAAGGTCCATTGAGACATCAAGTTGTTCGTAGACAAGGACATCAAGACATGACGGTAGGAACATCACAACAAGAAGCACCATCAATAGCAGCTAAAGGCAGCATACCGGATGCAACGAATGCAAGAGGAAGGTTGTTGACAACACAGAGGCGGAACGAATTTGCAAGTTCAAGCATATCCACTTGTGATGAAAGCAACTTTGGAGACTTAGGCTAGGAGTTGACGGTGTGACATGAAGATCATGTGAAGGCAGAGAACAAAACAGAGAAGGAGTTGCATGTGCTGAAGTAGCAACTCAAGAAAGAACAGGAGTTGCATAAACAAGAGAATGAGTTGCAGTAGTAACAGGCATAGTAGGGGGCGCAACATGCATAGACGGATGAAACTACGCTCATACAAGTTATGGATCCATCCAAACAGCTAGCATGAAGAAGACAAGGTGAGCAGTGTTGTTGATTGCATGCATGTCATTGTGTGCACGCATGTGATCCCACCCATTTGGCACACTCACCAAGGTGAAGACAAGAAGCAAGTCCAAATGGAGCTGAACATGTACCTCGACAAGTTGATGCACACAGCCACTAGCACATGTTATGAGAGCAACGTAGACATTATAAATAAACATATCGTTGTTCCAATCACACCAGGATGACCATGTGCATGCTATCAGATGAGTTGGATAGAGGAGCCATATCAGTGCACCTAGATGCAATGAAGGTAAGATTTTTCTTCAGCAAGATGTCACCATTGAGTGCACAGACACCATCACAGAAAACCAAAATTGGCATCAGCTCATCATCTTCAACCATCACAAGCATGTCAAAGAGTTGGTCTCACCACAACGGTCTGAGTGTTAGTGATGTCTTGCATGGCTTTCTCAAGCCATTTTGTCTCACATGGGCACATGTGCATTGTAATGTAACGTCTTGTCAAGTGGAAGTTAAAGTGTCAATAGTTGAATGTTACAATCATAGAGTATTTGAAGAGTCATGAGGATAGATAAATAGTCTCAAAGGGGAATGTCAAGGGTCACCCCACCCCTTGCTATAAATAGTACCTCATAACTCATTGTATAGGATTTTGGTTAGCCAAGCTTTGATAGGAATATCTTAGAGAAATCTTGGAGAGTATTTTAACACGCCTTGGATTCTCCACTGCACAGAGCTACTATATCTCTTTGGAGGAGCAGGCAATTGTGGCTGTAATGTTCCACTATTGGGACTAGTGGTTGGACATGGATGTATTGTATGACTAGAACTTACACTTCTTAATATAACAGAGCCAACACATTTTCATGCATATGTTGTTATTGTAGTTGGATTATTCTGGTTGTTGTAGCAATGTATGTTATTCAACTTACGAATTTGTGTATGAACTATTTTGTATGCAATTGTATGAATCTTGTTGTAGATGTGATGTTGGTTTAAACATCACTTTGGATTGCTCTCTATTTTCCTTTCTAGCTGGTGATGCATCTTCGCTTGTGTGTTCCCTTCCAAGCCGCGCACTATTACAGGTTTCCAAGGGGCGCACCCACCTCACCCTCCATGTGTTAGAACCTCTCATGCACCTTCCTTGACTTACTGCAGCTAACACACCCTTACTTGTCTCTGTGTGAAATCACAGTCAAGGCATTACCATATGACCCACTGTTGGGACTCCTACACCAAATGGTCTGAGGTCTAATTGGGACTTCTTACCATGGAGATCCCCTAACATGTTGGTGGGTCCAGCACTGGCAACACTCTAACATTGAAAGTCCATGATTTTTTCCATGTGTCATTACTTAAGAAGTATATTAAATATGTTTATTATGTGATTGAATTGTTTGTATTGCAGGTGGAACCAGATGGATAATTCCAACCAGAGCCTCAATGTATATTGTAGAAAAAGGTGTTTATGCTCTGGAACCAAGCAATTGAGCAAGATAAAGTAAAGTGGAAGCCCTTTGGACCCAATGAAGCTACATGGGAGATGGAGGATTCGATGCAAGCTATGTATCCTTTCTTGTTTACTGATTGAGGCAAAGAAGTTTTGGTATGGTGTTTGGTACATGTCTTGGTATATGTCTTACTATATGTTTTGGTGATGTTTCTATATTTACATATGTATATGGATGTAAATACCACCATGAGCTAAGTTATAAAGCTCTAATAAGTAGTATGGGTGTCATGTCATTATGAGGTCATGTTGTTCTATTGTCATGCTAGTTTCATTTTCAGTAGGGTGATCATTGTAAATATTGCATCGAGCTATGTTATAAAGCTCCATGGGAAATATGTTTTCCTTTCAGAAATTTGGATGAGGTCTTGGTGATGTTGAACATTGAGGACAGTGTTCCCTAAGGGGGAGGGTTCTGTAACAACACTGGCAAAAATTCCATGTAATAAAAGTTAAAAATAATAACTATGATTGATGGGACACTTATTTCAAGCTGAATGTTGGGCAAGACATCCTAGGGGGTGTTCATTTGGTTGTTTATGGCTAAGGAAATTGGAAAAGGCAATGGCTAAAGATTTGGAAAGGTAAAATGGAAATTTTGGCACATTTATTTATGAAAATAATCAAAATTAGGAGAAAAAGAAGGTGAAAGGTCACAGGTTGCATGTGAGGAGGAAAATGAAGGAAAATAATGGAAAATGAAGAAAATAGAGGCCTCATCCATAAAAAGGCTTCTGAGGATCAATTGGTAAACCTTTGTCAATTCATTTTTGGAATTCTCTCGTTATTCTCTCTCTCTCTCTCTCTCACTCTTGGACACTTGGAGTTTTCTTGGAGCATTTTGGCATTGAGAAAGAAAGTAAAAGAAGGAAAGTGGAAGCAAAGATCAAGCAGGGAAAGGCAGGATCAAGTAGCTACAACAGGATTATTTGTAGGTATCGATTTGCATGTGTATTTTCCTTGCCATATTTGGTATGCATGGTATTTCATGTGGTTCTTTTGTTGTAATAGCATGGCTTTTTCCAAGTGTAAGAGTGTTTTCATCCTAGCCTTTCCTTTTTTAGATAGCCATGGTGTGATGGGGTTCTCAGGTTTTGGTTGAGATGGATTTCTAGATGGATTTGAAACTAAAAGAGGTGGATCTCCAAATGATAGAGCACATGGCCTAGTGGTTCCTGAACCAGACTGTGGATCATGGTAAAGCTACTTTCCTAGTGACCCCTGAACCAGACTATGGGTTTAGATAAAGCCAGAATTGTGTTGCCTCGGTGGGCCAAGGAATCCTTTTCAGTGAATGGCAGGATATACGGTAAAGACAAGAGGTCGTTTACTCTCCACTGGGCCTAGTAATACTAGGTTTGGAATATGTGGTAAATTCTGGAGAGTGGATCACAGTTTAGGGCTTAGTGATCTGAGTTTGGATTGTGGTAAATCTTGAGAGACTAGGAGGCAGGAAAATTCCTCACAGTGTAGGTGGATAAATCTGGTGCCATCCATGCTTGTTTGGCCTAGTGATATAGTGGAGATCATGGTAATGCTTGTTATGATGTGTTCATTGTGTTAGCCTCGTGATCTAGGATGGATTACTGTAAAGCCTGGTTTTTATTGATAAGGGTGAGGTGGTTTAGCCTCGGTAGAACCTGGTTGGTTCTTTTGGTTTGAGTCCCACATTCATGCTAGGAATATGGCATGGGGGTGAATGGCCAAAGAGATATTTGGCTCAGCCATTCTATGGTCAGGAGGAACGTGGAAGTCCCATCCGAGGTTTGGATTTTGCATCATTAATTAAAGGTTATTTTTCCTTGTATTTCTATGAGAATTTTGATGGATTATATGTTGTCTATATGGCTATGCTTTCATGATTATTTATTTTTCTATTAGGTTTGTTATATGTATGTTTTATGACAACAACTATGTATGGCTCTGTTGTAGTGGCTTCAACACCCTCCAAAATTTTGGTTGGCATCTAATTTCGCATCCTTCCTTCGATTTTTCATTGATGTTTGCAAGCACTCAGGCTCATCACATGAGCGCATATTGAATCTTCACACCCTCCTCGCTTGACTGTTCATTGGACATATTTTAGCATGTTGGTCACAATGTCATGCTTGCAGTCGTGTTCTAGCTATGTTCATGATTATCTTCTCGTGTACGCATTGTATTCACTATGTAAGCGTAAGTCGCACTCACACACGGAGTCGTATGTAATGTCACACAATTTTTGTCACGGTCGTTCAACAATCTATCAAAAGTGTCACACTTGTCGCTCGCACTTGTCGTTCAGTCACACTGAGTGTATGTTGTCTTGATGGTTCGAGGTGTCTTGTCGTCAAGTCATGTTGAGTGTGTGCTCACAAGGTCATGCACGTACGAAGTCACTCATTCACAATACTTAGTCATTTTTCTGAAACTCTGTCGACTGGACCACCCTGCAACAACCGAACCTTCGCTGAGCTATGCGGTGTCATCTCTCAATGATCATGTACTTCTACCCAAAATTGTGCAAAGCTTGACGCTGCCTCCCAGGCAGTCTGCACTGCGCAATATTGGAGTCAACCTGACTGAATGTCACCTAGAACAGCGCAAAAGTTTCTCAACAAGCCATCTCAATCTACGTTACTTGCAAGAAAATCCATCAAGCCTCTAGCTGGTCAACCAAAGATTTTGACCGGGAAGTGATCCCGAGCCTCACTCCTCCAAACAATTGTGCAAAATATTCCAAGCATGCCCACCTCTGTTGATTGAAGAAATTGCACAGACATGCCCAAAAGACACCTGTTGTCAGTCACTACATTGTCCTCGAAATTTGTGCAGTTCTACCAGCCAACCACCCTGTCAGCCAGCCTGCTGCTGCTTCTTAAAACTACACAATTTTCATGGGCTATCTCCCAGCTTCCCAGCATCCCGCTCAACCCAGAAACTGTGCAAGGATGTCTTGCAGCCAAGCCTCCCAGATCTGTGCAGTTTTGACCAGCAAGCTCTCGCAACCCGCTGCCAACCTCCCTAGAGAATCTGTGCAATTTTCATTTCTAGTGTTCCTCTGCTACCTACACTGTCTCCCTAGAAAAATTGCACAGATTTTCCCTCCAACCGAGCCAAATCTTGCAGATAGTCACTGCTGATCTAGACTGCCCATCTCAGCCTCCTAGTGACCTCTGCGCAATTTTCATTAACAATGCTCAGAGACTGCATCCCAACCTTAAATGTGCTCCGTGCAGTTTCAGATCCTTGTCCTCTCTCCCGATCACTTTCATATAAAAAATAAAGATAATGCATCATGGTCGACTAGAAGATTTATGGATTTGATGTCATCTTGTCATGAGTGATTGCAGATATAGGTACATGGATGAGACATGGTGCGATGACGAACGAGATGAACATGGAGCGCATGCTAGGAGACATGTTCACAAATCGATGAACATATGGAGCATGCCAAGTACAAGCAAAGGAGAGACATGCACGTGCATAAATCAATCGAGCACCAAGACCATTGACAACTCTGCAAACCTTGCCATGCGGAGGTGAAGCTATGATATACCAAGAGAACATTGATCATTTAGCAGCAATGCAGCTCAACATGGAATTAGGGGATTTTTGAGGTCTAAAATGGGCCTCCTAAGGAAATTATAAAATAATAGTGGAAATAATAAAATAAGATTAGATGACATCATCAAATTTTAGAGGGAAAAAAGAAAAAACTATTTTTTCAACTTGTAATTTCAACTTATCTCCCTATGGGTTTACTCAAATTTCGAGCGGAAACACTCATTGGATGCATAATTTGATTCCTCATCCAAGGATTACCCATGTTGCATACTTTCTATGGACCCTGCTACACGAAAAATGAGAAATACATGAAAAAACTTGATTGTAGAAAAATGATAAATACATGAAAAAAGTGATTGCAATCACGCTTTTTCATGTATTTCTCATTTTTCGTATAGTAGGGTCCATTGAAAGTATGCAACATGGATACTCTTTGGATGAGGAATTAAATTTTACATCCAAAAAGTACTCCCACTCGACATTTGAGTAAACCCTTAGGGAGATAAGTTGAAAATACGAGTTGAAAAGTAGTTTTATTATTTTATTATTTTTTAATATTTTTACTTTTTTACTCCAAAAATGGTGAATCATCCCCCATGATTGACATCCTTTTGGGAGAGGGATCCCCCAAGGGAAGTTTTGGGGGTAAAATCCCATGTTTAAGTCAATTTTTGTAATATAATTGTGAAGACTCCACATTTTGTGGTCACGGAGAGCGAAGGTGTCATGTGTCAAAAAGGGTAGTCCGCCCTTAGTTTTGTAAAGTAAAGTTAGCTATAAGAGATCTACCCATGGTCTGCAGACCATGGGATTGTATAAAAAGAGCTAAGATCTAAGTAGTTGGAGAGACATAATAGAAGGACACAACATGTAAGAGAGTTATAGCATTAAAGCAAGAAGTCTAAGTCTTGGGTTGTAGCGTAGGTAGAGACTTTGCAGTTGAGTCTGCAGAGGCCTAGGGCCGAAGTCTGTAGCTGAGTGTGTGGACCCCTACAACTCTGTGCGCAAGGTGGACATGGTCTATAAACACTTGGAAGTTATCAATAAAGGTAATTATTCGGCAATTTCCATGTTCTTGTTCTGTTGATGCATCTAGATATTTTATGTAGGAATTTCCTTTATTATGCTTATATGATGCATGAATTAATGCAATCACATTGAATAATATAACACAATTACGAACATCTATTTACGCGATGATTAACTATAACTATTTGATAAGATAAGCAAGTTACTGAGAGTAATTAGGGAATCTACACGGATTGTTGCTTTAGCAGCGTGAAAGTACTTGAGCAGCAGGTTAGGGCTACGCGAAGGTCAATCATGTCCTTTTGCGGAGGTACTAAAAGCTGGAATAGAAGGCTTGGCTTGTAAGCCATAGAGCGAAGAAACCTGTGTGAAGGTAGGGATAGAGGGAATTAAATGACATCACAACCATCTTAGGGTGAGGAAACTTGGTTCCATCATCGCCCCATACTACTTCAGGTGAGATTTCATCCACACTCTGTGGGCTTATGCTGAAAGGGCCAGTAGTGTAGGGATTTCTTTGGCTACTTAATGCTGAACCTGGTTCAGGCCCCATAAAGCCAACACACCATCATATTGAATCCTATTGGTTCTTATAAACTTTATTTTGGTTGTACATTTTTCTTAGGAGACCCATTTTAGACCTCAAAAATCCCCTAATGACACCGGCAGTAGCATGAACATACTAGCTCTGTCGTGTTGAGTTATGTCATGAGTCATCTCGGCCACATCACTACTGTGGGACATACTATTGTAATCAATGTAATGTAACGTGGAAGTCCAAGAGATGCACATGTAAAGTTGAAGAGACATGTAACTCAAACAGCCATGACGGAAGTCGAACAGTCACAAGGGTCAGTTTCACCCTTGGCTATATATACCCCTCATTTGTACGTGCAAAAGAGTTTTCACTGTAGCTCCTCCCATATAGTCTTGAGAGGCTGTAGTCTTTTCTTTGAGGAGCAAGCAGTGGCTTCAACACTCCACTATCAGGGTTAGTGATGTAATGGTGTACGGATGTGTCTTGGAACTTTCACTTAATTCAGAAGCCTAATAACAGGCCAACATGGTTTCACACATGTATTTTATTTGTTTGTAAGAATATTCTTTGGAAACTTGTCATGCATGTTGCTTTATCTTGTATTAAGACAATTGAACTATTTCGGTTGTTCTAATACATATGCTTACAAAAATGTGTTGTATAAGTTTTTAATGTTGTCTCGCCCATGTGGACTATTCCGTGAGACACTCAACAAAACCATTCTCATAAACTTGTTATAACAACCGTTGCACTCATGTGGACTATTCCATTGGGAGTTGTATCTGCTATCCGTTCACTATGTGTTTGTGACTACTGCATTCGTGTGGACTACTCTTCTAGAAGTTGCACATGTCCTACTGTGTTGTGTGTCTCTGATAGAGTTAGGATTATTCCCTTTTGACTTAAGACTCACTTCCACCTTCTCCCTCTGTGGTTAAAGAACCTTGACACAAGTAACACTAAGCACTCACCACTCACGTGAACCTCATTGTTCAAAGACAAAGAAGACCACTATCATGTGCTAACAAGCAAGAGCTAAGGAAAACCTTTAAGACAAAGGTAACCGTGTCGTCATACCAGATGGGACTCCTACACCAAACTGTGTGAGGTCTAGTTGGGACTTCATACTGGGGAGGTCCCCTGAATGTTGACGGGTCCAACACCGTCAACAATTCTAGTGCTAGAAGGAGGGCCACTAGTTGTTTATGGCTGAATGTCCTCTCACCCCCACTCATCAATCATCTAGTCAAGGCATTAATTCACACTCCCTCTGACCTACGTGCAACTCTGAAGTTGGCTACTCCTCACTCCTAGACGTGAACATGAAATTTCGTATCAAAACCTTCACTCTATTTGTTCCATCACCCATTAGTTTGCAAAAGTAGTCACAATGATCCCAAGAATACAAGACCTTCCATATGCATCAAGGAAGCCAAAGACCACTTTCGTAGGAGTTGTTGTATCATCAGTGGAAGAAGTATTTCTTGCCAAACTCGAAGGTCTCGTAGAAGTTGTTGAGAACAGAGAGGAACCCCCAGTCTTCCAACAGGGAGAATGAGACACCCTCGTGATCTTCAAGTACAGGAGGTAGAGGGGAAGGAAATAGAGGAGGAAGAGGTGGAGATGAACCGATAGACTTAGAGCCGAAACCGTCAGATTTTGAAGAAGAGGAGGAGGACGAAGAAGAAGAAGACATGGCTGATAAAAACTTGGAATGGATGACTCAGGGACCATTGGCTCTCCCAGGTGCTTTGCATAGGATGCCAAATCATTCAGAGAGAATTCTCACAAAGTATGACCCTGACAACACAATGAAGGCAGAATATCACTTGGACAACTTCTACATACAAATGTGGACACTCGAGGTACGGTATGATGATGTTGCATGCAGATTGTTTCCATGTATCTTGGATGGCCACATAGTAGTATGGTATCACAACCTTCCTATGAAATCCATCCATAATTGGTTCATGTTCAAATGAATGTTTTTGGAAAAATTTGTTGATGACAAGACCTCGTCCATGTTGCTCAAAGAGTTGGGAAGCCTAAAGATGGAGTCGAAAGAAAAGGTAAGAGATTTCAATCAGAGGTTTTTTCACATATTGAAAAATTTTGCAGGAGACACAAAGCCTCATGACTCCATCAATGTCGACTACTACACATCCGCACTGCCAATCAATATTGCACAGTTCGTCAAGCAAGCTGCAAAACCAACACTACTATAAAATTGTGAAGAGGCAATCATTGTAGAGAAAGACCTACATGCTATTGGAGTCATCAAGGATGATGAACCAACAAAGGACTCTAGAGATGTGAGCAGGAAGCCCCAGACTGCGGCAAGCAAGGGTAAATATAAGGAAGAAAATGACATTGAAACCCTTACTCGTCTTGTCAAGAACTTGACAATAGAAGTGTCTAAGTTGAAACAACGAATAGTAGGCACATCTACGAGTATCCGACCTCCCAGACAATGGAAAGGAACCATGTCATCAGGCAACAACTGCTTCCTGGCTAAAACTGTGTATGGCTCTAGATCAGTGTTCCTAATAGAACAATGCGCGAACGAAGAATTTTTCTCATTCCATAGAGACGATCACCTGGAAGGGTCTTGCTCGGATTGGAAAAGAGTTGTGGACTCAATATGAAATCGCGCACTAAACGTAGTGAGAAGTATGCAATGCCAACCGAAAGGCACATATGATGATGAAGATGTTGCACCTGATGAGGCACCCAACACTGGGCAAGTGATCAACATGTATCATTGCTCGCAACCAGCACAGAAAAAAACACTGAGAAGCAGCCCCAAAAGAAAAATGGTTGATACAATCTCATAACTCAAAGGGCTCCCCCTACATTTGGGGAAATGCGAGAAATCACTGAACTATTGAGGAAGATTGATCCACCATCCGTCTAAAAGCAAAAAACACAAAGCAAGCCCATGAAGATAGAAATGGACAAGAGTACGTCCATGAGTAGAAAATTGCATAAAACTCCATCGGATAGTAAAAACATGAGTCTAACCCTAGACATCTCGGTGAGTCTACCCGCTCTTAACTACGACATTGTGGAAGACATGAAGAAGACTCACACAAACATCTCTTTGTTTGAGTTGGCTAAGATTCAAAGTGAGCGGGGTATTCTGTTGCGTGCACTGGGGCAAACATCTACAGACAACACAGACTCTACTAGCAAGGGAGAAAGCACATCTCTCGGTTCACTCACAATTGTGCTCAACACACTCCTTATGGAAGAAGCAAACTTTGTTTTCCCTCCATTCTTGCTCTCATTCGAAATATTTAACTGCAATGTTCACAATTGTTTGGTTGATTCTGGTGCATCAACCAACGTCATGCCACTCTCCATCGCCAAGAAGATCAATGCGCAATGGAGCAAGACATCTACGCAGATCATCCAACTTGATCATACATGTGTACCAGCCATTGGTGAACTTTTGGATGTGATCATCTGATTAACGCATGATGACCGAGTTCACCAGTTAATCAATATTTTTGTTGTGGACATACCGAAAGCATATGGCTTACTACTCAGCAGAGACTGGTCCAGCAAGTTGAATGATTACTTTACTACAAGTTGGTCACACTTGTGGCTTCTGTACTAGGGAAAAAGGAATCATATCTGGGTGTTATCCAAGAGATACATAAGGCACAACATCATTCCCATCATTGGTGAGAATGAACTGTTGGCTTTCGAGGAGATCATGTTCGATAACTGCCTCTTGGAAACAATGCTGGGGTGTTATCTCGCACAACCAGCTCTAATCCCACCAGAAATGCAGTTGGGTTTCCTTCCTTTTCCAACTGATGCAAATGAAACTTGTACAACACATTGTAACAATAGTAGGAGTAGCAACAATAGCAGTAGTACAAGCACGTAAAACAGTTTGTGTACATATGAGTTGTGGACCATGTATTTTCACAGATCAAAGATACAGGATGGCTCTGGAGCTGGGTGTGACTTGATTGACCCAAAGTGTAGGAAACATTTGATCTCGAGCCACTTGGAGTTCAAGTGCACGAAAAACATTACTAGATACGAAGCACTCATGTTGGGGTTGCAAAAGGCCGTTAGCCTCAACATTGCTACACTCAAAGTGGTAGGTGATGCATAAATCGTGGTACGGAAGGTATGTAACACCATACACTGTTTATCAACTCATATCAAAAGTTACCAGGAAGAGGTGTGGTGACTAATCTCTAACTTCCAAGCATTCAATGTTATTATTGTGCCAAGAATGGGTAATGTAGCTATCAATGCCTTAGCAAACACAACTGCTAGCATGTCACCACTTAGGGATAGATTTACTATTGAAATTTTGTATAAGCCTTATATCCCCGATAACATAACTAATCTATGTGTTTTTTATGATGATAAATAGATACTACACTTCATGGACAATGTTGATGCCTTAAAGGACGTAACGACTGAAAAAGATGAGCATGAGCAGTCTCTGCAAGCTGCATCTGATGACAAGAAAGGAAACCTCATCCCCAAGGGTGTGGTTTCTCTCAAAATGCTCTATGACTTGCAGAACCTCTTTCAAGGGTCAAGAAATAGAAAAACCCACAGTTCCACCATGATGAATGAATAGATCAATTTGGGAACAAACCATAATCCGAAGTTCGTCAGTCTTGGTACGTGCTGCACACCACAGGAGCAACAAGTTTTTGTCCGCTTGTTCAAACAGTACTGGGATGTGTCCGCGTGGGCATATGGTGGTCTTAGTACATACAACGTGTGAATAATCTAACACGTGATCCCAATCAAAGAAGGGGTCAAGCCATTGTAGAAAAACTGAGGAAAGTACATCTTTCACTTGAACCCCTTATACAGAAAGAACTAACTAAGTTTTTGGATGCTCAGATCACTTACAGAGTTTGTCATTTTACATGGGTTTATAATTTAAGTTTTATATGTAAGAAATATGGGGCATTCTGCTTATGCATTTATTTCAAAAATTTAAACCACTCCTGGAACAAAAACAACTACCCCGTGTCGTCATTGGAACCGATACTACACGTAGTATTTGGAGCATGAATGTTGTCTCCACTTAATGGTCTTTCATGATACAACCAGGTTCTAGTAGCGAAACCTAATAGTCTGACATTGGTTCAGGAGAAGCTCAGACCACACACATACTATCTACAATACTTGATGGGATGATTCACAACCTTCTTGTAAATTGCCAAGATCTCAAACACTACTTTCAATAAGACAGGGTCGTGCCCTATGCCATGTACATAGTCTGTTTACTGCTTATTTTCTTTTCACCTTGCTTACTATTTTTGTTTCATTTTGTTTGATTTTCTTAGTTTCATGCTATTTTTGGTTTTGTAAATAAGTGTTGCCATCTACTAAGTTCTGGATTTTGAATGAGTATGTGGCGGAGATCCAAAGAGTCTTGTGACACTGCAGCACTTGTCCAGTCCTATGTTCATCTTCTTTGTTCTTGGTTATAACATTTGGTTGATGAAGTCTTGATGGAAAATGTGAGTTGTCTATAAGGGGAGATTGGGTCCAACCATGAACCTGTGTCCACATTGAGAAACCCCATGCCTATACTCAACCTTCTTCTCTATGTGTTCAAGCTCATCCAACTAGTAGAAACAGAGAAGGGAAAAATCTAAATAAGCAAACCTATGTCAGAGGTCTTACATGCTTCTCTGAAGGAATAACCTTTTCTACTCTCAATAAGTCAGGATCCCTCTTCTACCCCAAAAATAAATAAGTACCTATGCACAATCCTCTAAAAAAAATACAAAGGCAAAAGAAGATAAAGACTTCCTGCATAGAGAGGTGAAGCATGCAACTCCACTGAGGTACTGACCAGGCTAGCTGGAAGTGGAGAAATGTGTGTGTTCCTGCATACTCCATCAATGTACTGTCTAGGCCTGCTAGTCGTGGAGTAACACCATAGATGAAAACTTATACTATGAAATTTTTTAACTCGCGAGCCAAACTACCCTTCCTGATTTCAAAACATTGTGATCAAGTTGAAACTTGTTGTTGTGTTTGACTGAGTTGGTGAAAGGTGAGCCATGTCTATCCATGGGGTAAGTGGGGAAGTTAAATTAACCAGCACAATGACTCAATATTCCTTGAAATTCCAAGGCCTTGTGTTGTCAATGGACTAAGACAGAGAAGCTCGTATTCAACCAGTGCGTTGCCAAGTGTTGCAGCAACTCCAACACCCTCCAAAATTTTGGCCTACATCCAATTTCATAGCCTTCCTTGGATTTTTCCTTGATGTTTACAAGCACTCAGAATTATCACATGAGCTCATGTTGAGTCTTCACACCCTCTTCGCTTGACCGTTCACCAGACATCTTTTAGCATGTTCATCACAATGTCATGCTTGCAGTCATGTTCTGGTAATGTTCGCGATTGTCTTTGTGTGTACAAGTTCTATTCTCTATGTAAGCGTCCATCGCACTAACACATGGAGTTGCATGCAATGTCATGCAAGTGTCTTCACGGTCATTCAATGATCTATCACAAGTGTCGCGCTTGTCGCTCACACCCATCGGTCAGTCACACTAAGTGTATGTTGTCTTGATGGTTCGAGGTGTCTTGTCGTCAAGTCATGTTGAGTGTGTGTTCGCAAGTTCATGCATGTACGAAGTCACTCGTTTACAACACTTAGTCATTTTTTTGAAACTTTATCGACCGGACCACCCTCCAACAATCGTACCTTCGCTGAGTTGCACTGCACAATTTTAGCTCTCAGTCATCATGTACTGCTGCCTAGAATTGTGCAGAGCTTGAGGCTACCTCCCAGGTAGTCTACACTACACAATCGTGGAGTTGACCTGACTGACTGTCACCTAGAACAACACAAAATGTTCACAGTAAGCCATATCAATCTGTGTTTCCTAAAAGCAAATCCATCAAGCCTCCAACTGGTCAATTGGAGAGTTTGACTGGGCAATGACCCCGTGCCTCACTCCTCCAAAAAATTTCATAGAAGTTGCCAAGCATGCCCTCCTCTACCGACTGAGTAAATTTTTTAGACATGTCAGATATACACTCACTTCCTGTCACTACAGTTTCCTCAAAATTTGCGCAGTTCTGCCAGCCAGTCACCCTGTCAGCCGACCTGTTGCTCCTCCTAAAAATTGTGTAGTTTTCATGGGATGTCTCCAAGCTACCCATCATCTCGTTCAACCTGAAAACTACGCAGAGATGTCCTGCAGGCCAGCCTCCTAGATCTACTTAGTTTTGGCTAGCAAGCTCCTGTAGCCCACTGCAAGCCTCCCTAGAGAATCTGCGCAGTTTCACTACCAGTGTTCACCTATTGCCTGCACTGTCTCCCTAGAAAAATTGAGTACATTTGAACTCCAGCTGAGCTAGATCCCGTAAATAGTCACTACTGAACTGGACTGCTCATCTTAGCCTCCCAGTGACATCTACGCAATTTTCATTAACAATGCTTGGAGCTCGAATCCCAACCTGAAATGTGCTCTGTGTAGTTTCAGAGCCTTGTCCTCTCTCGTGGTCACATGGGTTCGAAAATGAAATATAATGCATCATGGTAGACTAGGAGATTTCTAGATTTTATGTTGTCTTGTCATGAGTGATTACAGATACAGGTACATGGATGAGACATGGCACGATAACAAATGGGATGAACATGGAGCCCATGTTAGGAGACTTGTTCGTGAATGGATGAACACATGGATCATGCCAAGTACATGCGAAGGAGAGACATGCATGTGAAACATCAAGCGAATGCCAATACCATCGAAGACTCTGCACACCTTTCCATGTTGATGTGAATCTACGATATACCAAGAGCACATTCATCACTTAGCAACATTATATCTCTACATGGACACCACCAGTAGCATGAACATACCAGCTCTATCATGTCGAGCTATGTCATGAGTCAACTCAGACACATCAATATTGTGGGCCATACTGTTGTAATAAATGTAATGTAACGTGGAAGTCCAAGAGGCCCACATGTAAAGTTGAAGAGTCATGTCAGTCAAACAGTCATGAGGAAAATCGAAAAGTCATAAGGGTCAAGTTCACCCTTGGCTATATATACCCCTCATTTGTACATGAAAAAGACTTTTCACCTTGGCTCCTCCCACATAGCCTTGAGAGTCTGTAGTCTCTTCTTTGAGGAGCGAGTAGTGGCTCCAACACCATGCTATTGGGGTTAATGATGTAATGGTGTACCAATGTGTCTTGGAACTTTCACTTAATTCAAAAGCCTGATAACAGACCAGCACATTTTCACACATGCATTGTATTTGTTTGTAAGACTATTTTTTGGACACTTGTAATGCGTGTTGCTTTAACATGTATTAAGACAATTAAACTATTTCAGTTATTCTAATACATATGCTTATGAAAATGTGTTCTATAAGTTGTTAACATTGTCTCGCCCGTGTGGACTATTTCGTCGGACGCTCGATAAAACCATTCTCATAAACTTGTTATAACAACCGTCGCACTTGTGTGGACTATTCTATTGGGTGTTGTACATGCTATTCGTTCACTCTATGTTTGTGACTCCTACATCTGTGTGGACTACTCCACCAAAAGTTGTGCATGTCCTGTTGTGTTGTTTGTCTTCGACAGAGTTGGGACTATTCCCTTTCGACTTGAGACTCACTTCCACCCTCTCCCTCTACGGTGAAAGAACCTTGACACAAGTAACACTAAGCACTCACCAAGCATGCGAACCTTGTTGTTAAAAGACAAAGCAAGCAACTCTCATGTGTTGACAAGCAAGAGCTAAGGCAAACCTTTAAGACAATGGCAACCGGGCCATCATACCGGATGGGACTCCTACACCAAACGGTGTGAGGTCTAGTTGGGACTTCATACCGAGGAGATCCCCTGAATGTTGACGGGTCCAACACCATCAATAAGCTCTCAACATGTTTTAACTTGTAAATGAATGGAAAATGTATCTATGAAATAATAGATCATAATGCAACAAATGACATAAGGGAACAATGGTTCTTAACGATTCTCAGATCAGTATGAGATCCTTATGCTTAACTTTGTTGATTAGACCTATAGATTACATGTTTGTGATATGTTTGACGAAATGCCTATCATGGCTAGTAGAGGTCTAATTGAGGAGTTGTTTAATTAATTATTCTAGCATCATTGTTTCCTTGTTATTTTATGATTCTAAATATGTCATGTAATTCTAGGCAGTGACCTAGGCTTTGGGCCTGAAAAAGTGGCTTAATTACCAGGGACGCTGGCATAGCACTGACAAAAAGAGTATTTGTACGTTGCCAGGTAATCTTGTGAGAGCGACTGGAGATCCTTGGATGCTGTCATGCCCACAACATGAGAGCAACTAGGGGTTAAGTTGATCAAAACTTCAATGGGACCTAGAGGCAAGATGCTTGAAGTTTTGGCATGGTTTTCAAGGGTCTTGTAGCTAATGTGGAAGGTTTGTGTGTTATTTTTCCATCGACTCCACTTTATTAAGGTCACATAGGAGGTCGAATCCAACCATAGTAGCCTCTCGTCACATGTTTACCCTAGTTGGATAGTTACTTGGGTAGATGTGGGAGGAGGATGTTACAAGGGATATTAGAGCTTGTGCATGGTGATGTGTTTGGACCTGTGTCAATTCCATCATTGGGTAAGGCTGTATACTATGTATCATTTATAGATGACTACTCAAGGAATACATGGATATATTTCCTCAAGAAGAAATTTGAAGTCTTTGACAGGTTTAAAGAATTTAAGTCTTTGGTGGAAAAACAAACGGAAAAGAAGATAAAGGTGTCGAGGATAGATAATGGTGGAGAGTTCTACAAGAAGGAATTTGAATAGTTCTGTAAGAAGTGTGGTATAAAACGACAAAAGACTAATCCATACACACGTAAAAAAAATGGATTTTCAGAAAGAATGAAAATGAAGTTGATGGAAAAGGAAATAACCATGCTCAGTGGTGTCAGGCTATGACAGGAATTCTGGGTAAAGGCGGTGGAGACTACATGTTACCTAGTTAATAGATCACCTTCATCAACACTGGAGGATAAGACTCCATATGAGGTATGGACTGGTAAGAAACCCTCTCTTTCAAATTTGAGGGTATTTGGTTGTGATGCATATGTACATGTTCTGAAGGAGAAAATAACCAAGTTGGATAGTAAATCTAAAAGGTGCATCTTTATTGGGTATAAGGATGGTTTAAAAGGTTATAAGATTGGGAACCCATAAATACGGAAGGTTGTGTACAACCGAGATGTGGTGCTTAGAGAGGTGAAAGATGTTATTAAACATGAAGTCCTACCAAAGGAATCTGAGAAGATAGAGTTTGAGCTAAATCAGGAAGAATCAGACTCTACAACAGAACAAGAATCAGAAGATGAAGAGACACAAACTCCAGCTATGAGAAAATCAATTTGAAAAAGAAGCTAGTCAAAAAGCTATATTCCATATGTTTTTTGTTCAAATTTTTCTTTATCCATTATTGATGATGATCCCAGAACTACAAGGGAGACAGTAGATTACGAGGATGGTGAACTCTAGAAAGAGGCCATGGTTGATGAAATAGCATCTTTGGACAAAAATAAGGCTTGGGATGTGGTGGAGTTTCTAGCTCGAAGGAAACCCATTGGAATAAAATTGGTGTTTAAGAAGAGGATGAATGCATAAGGCAAGGTGGATAAATACAAAGCTCATATGGTAGCAAAAGGTTATTCCCAGGTGTCAGGAATTGATGTTGGGGATATTTTTTCTCCTGTTGCCAAGGTAGCTTCTATTAGATTACTTTTATATGTTGTTTCTTCTTTTGATTTTTAGGTAGAATAGATGGATGTGAAGACAACATTTCTTCATGGGGATCTGGAAGAAGAGTTCTACATGAAACAATGTGAAAGGTTTGCAGTGAAGGGTAAGAAAGAACTGATATGCGGGTTAAAAAATTATTTGTATGGGTTCACTACAAGAAAAAAGGACATTGGTGAGGGGCGAAAAATGTCACCATAAGCTCATAGGCTTTGTCACCAAAAATTGAACGTTGCCAAAAGTATAGGTGTTTTGGTGATATTCAAAGTCCATCACCAATAATGATTTATAATGATGGGTAGTGACCGTCACCATTTCATATGAGCAATGGTGGCAAGCCATAGTTTCGGTCTCCAAAAACTAAACGTCACCAAAGGTGGTGTCGCCAAAAGTATAGGTGTTATGGTGACATTCAAGGTTCGTCACGAATATCGCTTATAATGATGGATAGTGACCGTCATCATTTCATATGAACCACAACAATTTATTGTGATGGATATTTCATGGTTGTCACTATTGGTGCATATATATGGTGATGTTCGTTGACCATCACCAAAATCTGCAATTCCAAAAGTATAGGTGTTGTGGTGACATTCAAGGTCCGTCACGAATAATGACTATAATGACAGAAGTGACCGTCACCATTTCATATTTTGGTGAGGGTTGAAAAATGTCACCATAAGCTCATTGGTGATGGGAAAAAGAGTCTCCGTCACCAAAAATTGATCATCACTATTCCATATGGATATCAGGGCATGATAGAATTGAACCACCAACCTCTTGCTTGTAAAGAAGATGCTCTTCCATTGAGCTAGCAACCTTTAAAGAAGTATACTTTTAAAAAATAGGCATTGAAACTTCATAAATTGTAAATTCTACAACTTTCAATAAATTAAAGTCTCGGAAATCTTTTATTAAACAAGAAAAGTAGCATCGAAGTTGTAGGTCCCTACCTTAATGGTTATGAAAGTTATGAAATGTGGGTGGAGGGAAAAATAGTTACGTATAGGAGAATCAATATGTTAAGTTGAATACTCAATTAGAAGTGAAACTCTAAAGACATTTATAACCTATTAATGAGCTATAACTAAAAAATGCACCAAATATTGCAAAGGAAATGTCATAAGTGGATAGCATATGGAAAAAGAGCATTGATGAAGACAGATGCATTATGTTATAGGTTGAGTGAAAGAAAAATAGCAATGTTGTTGTTGTTGGGTGTTTATATATCTGAATGATATCGAAACTTCTATGCAAATGTAACATGGATCTCTAGAAACCATGAACGATATATATATATATATATATATATATATATATATATTCCCCCTTCATATAAACCAAAATGAAATTTGGAATTTCACAAGTCCACACTCAAAACACAACAACGACCAAAAAATAAAAAAAATTGACTTGGATAGAAAACAATAGCTTCACCTTCATTCTTGACCTACTTCTATTTATTTGAATTTGAATCGCGACATTATTTATCTGACAAGGAATCAAAATCATTACTAGTAATAAATTCATCCAACACGGAATTTAGATATCCCACTGACATCTACGTTTTTGTTTCCATGCCTGAAAACCATCGAGAGCCATGTCGATAGTAGAATAAGATGTGTGCCTGCCGCTCAAGAACACATTCCTTATTAACCATTATTACCTGACAGAAACCAAATGTTGAGTCATGGAAAAGGTATCTGTTTACTATTAATTTCATCTTCCTTCTCCTTTATTATTATCTTTTCTATATCCTAATGTGTTAATTTATTAAAGAATTATGGTAAGAAATGAAGGAATTATATGTAGTTACGACTTAGCTAATTATTACCCTTCTTTATGCAGGAAAACAAAAAAAAGGGACAAATGTTGTTCCCTATGAAGGAACAACAAAAATTGGCAAGCTAAGGAAGGAACGCGGTGGTTGTAGATAAGGCCAAAACAAATCAGAAGAATCAGCATGAGGAAGGAAAGGATGTCCGAAGTTGGAAATTTGTTGCGAATCCCTCAGGATTGAAAGATCCTAAGGGATCACGTTTATCATGTATCTTTTTTTTACCCTTTCTTATTATAAAAGGAGATTTTTGTAAGAAAGAAAGGGGGAAAGAATCGTTGTTATTATTGAAATTTTAATTTTAATTACAGACTCTTGCTATTGAGAAGAACACGAATACATTGTAATGCTCATTCAGTTTGATGATTAATATATAAGTGACGTTGTTGTTCCCTCATGTTATCTAAAGTAACTTAACAATGTTCGTTGACGGATAAGGGCCCAGCCTCTGGTGGATTCAACTGCTTTTCTTGTGTCATACATTTCTAATTCTCACAAGTGTGATGGTTTGATAGTATTCTTGCTTTCTGTGATTTTATCGCTTTCGCTGTTTATTATTTTCTAGTATTGACAGAGTATCTTTGCTTTATATCATTTACAGTATTGTCATTGATTCGATTCGCTTTCATTTCGGATTGAGTTATTTCGATAAGTATTCCATTGGATTAAATCAACTATAAATAGTATTAACTATTGTTGTTGAAACTCTCAGATTGATATCATTGCTGTTTAGATTAAGTATTGAAGACTGGGTTTGAGTTAGATTAAATCAGTTAAAGAAAGATGAGTTATCACTACTGTACTTTCAACTGATGCTGTTGTTACTTTAAATGAATGTAAGATTTGAGTTTGTTAGAAGATTGAGTTCTTTAATTGCAATTGGAATTTACTAGATGCATCCATTTACTCTTGTATTTGAAGATCTATACTACAATCTAGGAAACATTACTCTGAACTAAATAGCAGCCACATACTATGTACACTCTTGAAATAAGAGGACGTGCCTGGATTGATAATTAATGTGAGGATAATTAGGAGTTTCAAAAGGCACCTTTTATCACCTAACATTTTGGCACCGTTACCGGGGAGAGTGTAACCATTTCTAAAGAGTGATGTACATCTGATAATTTCTGTTGAAAAATAATTGGGTATTGAAAATGGAAGGTAAGAACCTATGTAATGAGCAAGTAAAGTGCTTTCTCCTCCACCCGCTTTTCAGCACAATTACAGAAAACTAAAGTAGGTATTTGATGCTTAACTATTGAGAGAGAACTGGGTATTAAAAACGAAAGGTAAGAACCTGTGTATGGAGCACGTAAAATGCCTGCTCCCCCACCCGCTTTCTAGCAGAATTGATAGGAGCTTAGGGTAGAGATAAACATTTGAATTTTTTGCATGAATGACTAAGATGAAAAAACCCGAAAACAATCCAATTCCACTACCCAAACCCGATAGATCTAAGGGACCGATGACCCTTGGACGATCAACTTTCGTAGACGGTATATTAAAGAAAGCCAAATCTTAGCCATCAGTAGGTCCTCGAAACGTTGCTTCCAGAAAACCTACTGTCTCCCTTCAGGCCACAGGCTCACCATCTGTAGCCTACGCTGAGGTCCACAGCAAAATAGTAGGAACTGAGTAGATTTTTCAAGAAATTGAAAATTCTCGCCCAATTTCCTCACAAGAAGGGAATTCTTGTAATATTCGTGAAGGAGGAGGAGAAACAGGGGAAACAGAGGAGCCAAGATCCCCTCAGGTAATAATTCAACAAGGAACACCCAGTATCTGAAACCGAGGGAGTGTTGTTAAGATCATTCCCACCCCTTCTAATCACCCTAGGAATAACTCTCTAGAGATCCCGGAAGGGTACTAGCATATATTTGACCAAATGGCCAACAACCCACAAGCACCCCAGACCTCTACATTGCAGTATCCCATCGTTGACACAGCTGTCAACGCACCCATGAAAGCCATCCCTCTCCAAAATATCCCCACCTTTCATGGACTCACATCAGAGGATCCAGATTCATTTCTTTTTGAATTTGATGTATTATGTCAGGGTTATTACTACACTTGTTATGAAACAAGCTCAAGAAAAAGATAGAAAAGATAGATCAACGCCTTAGAATTCAGCCTCTTCGAGGGGGTAACCTCCTTTACATTACATAAATGAGCAATTCTTCGATCCAACATTAGAGTCTATGGAATCATGATTAACATTTATTTTGTTCTCATCATGAGTTTCCTTTACTACTGTTTCACCATTAGCGACCATTTCCTGTAACAACTTATTCATATTTATCTTCAATTCTTCCATGCCTGTCTTCAAATCTATCTTCAGATCGTCCATCTTAGCTTCCACATCATTCATCTTAGCTTCTACGCCTTTCTTTAAGCAATCCATCTTAGCTTCTACGCCTTTCTTTAAACCATCCATCTTAGCTTCTACATCTTTCTTTAAACCATCCATCTTAGATTCTGTTCCTTTTTGTGCAAGTGACAGTTGTTGCACTTGGTCTTGTAATTTTGATATATCATGTTGCATTTCTTCCTGATCTTCATGAGTCATGCTAGACCTTTCAGGTTGCCTACTAGGTGTTTGCATTTTCTTTCCCAGGGGAATCAATTACCGATAATAATGCTTTCCTATGCCCTTTGAATTCCTTCAAACTTAATTTTTCAAACCAAGCTTATGCAAAAATTTAAAAAAACCACACACCTTTTTTCACTTTGTAGGAGCCTGATATTGAATCTAATGTATCTCTGTAATTTCGGATCATCCATTTCTAAAATCGCGACCTGCAGTAGCCCTCTGTGTCCTCTTTCCAATGCCACTAGTCTGATCCAAATTGGATTCTCCAATAAAGAGTTATGCACAATCTCCCACAGTGACCTGATTATAGACTAGTTCAGTAGAGTGAACTTGTACGACGTGCCACGAGTCACTGTTTTGACTTTTGGCTCTGAAAAATATATACAAGAAACTACAGTCCATCCTATTTCTGTACCTTCTTATGAAATTTCAATCCAATGCTCAGAAAGAAAGTTATGACGATTTTCCCCAGGTCACCTGTTTGGAATGTAATTCAGGAGTATGCAAAAAGACCAACTTCCTCAGATCATATCTCCATAAATGTAGTGTGAAAAACTCTGAAATTTGGATCCAAGATTCAGCACGATTTCTTCTCAAATGGGTTTTCTTTTTAGCTTCTGAAACATCGCAGAGGAAAAGTTATAGCGAAAATTCCATGATGACTTGTTTGGAGCAGCAAAACCCTAGAATCCAAAGCTCTGACACAAAATGTTATGAAACCAGCTCAAGAAAAAGATAGAAAAGATAGATCAACGCCTTAGAATTCAGCCTCTTCGAGGGGGTAACCTCCTTTACATTACATAAATGAGCAATTCTTGGGTGCAACATTAGAGTCTATGGAATCATGATTAACATTTCTTTTGTTCTCATCATGAGTTTCCTTTACTACCCTTTCACCATTAGTGACCATTTCTTGTAACAACTTATTCATATTGATCTTCGATTCTTCCATGTCTGTCTTCAAATCTATCTTCAGATCGTCCATCTTAGCTTCTACGCCTTTCTTTAAACAATCCATCTTGGCTTCTACGCCTTTCTTTAAACCATCCATATTAGCTTCTACATCTTTCTTTAAACCATCCATCTTAGATTCTGTTCCTTTTTGTGCAAGTGACAGTTGTTGCACTTGGTCTTGTAATTTTGATATATCATGTTGCATTTCTTCCTCTTCTTCATGAGTCATGCTAGAGCTTTCAGGTTTCCTACTAGGTGTTTGCATTTTCTTTCCTAGGGGAATCAATTACCGATAATAATGCTTTCCTATGCCCTTTGAATTCCTTCAAACTTAATTTTTCAAACCGAGCTTATGCAAAAATTTAAAAAAACTACACACCTTTTTTCACTTTGTAGGAGCCTGATATTGAATCTAATGTATCTCTGTAATTTCGGATCATCCAGTTCTAAAATCGCGACCTGTAGTAGCTCTCTGCGTCCTCTTTCCAATGCCACCAGTCTGATCCAAATTGGATTCTCCAATAAATAGTTATGCACAATCTCCCACGGTCACCTGATTATAGACTAGTTCAGTAGAGAAAACTTGTACGATGTACGACGAGTCACTGTTTTGACTTTTGGCTCTGAAAAATATATACAAGAAACTACAGTCTGTCCTATTTCTGTACCTTTTTATGAAATTTCAATCCAATGCTCAGAAAGAAAGTTATGACGATTTTCCCCAGGTCACCTGTTTGGAATGTAATTGAGGAGTCTACAAAAAGACCAACTTCCTCGGATCATATCTCCATAAATATAGTGCGAAAAGCTCTGAAATTCGGATCGCAGATTCAGCACGATTTCTTCTCAAATGGGTTTTTTTTTAGCTTCTGAAACATCACAGAGAAAAAGTTATAGCGAGAATGCCACGATGACTTGTTTGGAGTAGAAAAACCCTAGAATCCAAAGCTCTGATACTAAATGTTATGAAACCAGCTCAAGAAAAAGATAGAAAAGATAGATCAACGCCTTAGAATTCAGCCTCTTAGAGGGGGTAACCTCCTTTGCATTACATAAATGAGCAATTCTTCGGTCCAACATTAGAGCCTATGGAATCATGATTAACATTTCTTTTGTTCTCATCATGAGTTTCCATTACTACCCTTTCACCATTAGTGACCATTTCTTGTAACAACTTATTCATATTTATCTTCAATTCTTCCATGTCTGTCTTCAAATCTATCTTCAGATCGTCCATCTTAGCTTCCACGTCATTCATCTTAGCTTCTACGCCTTTCTTTAAACAACAACACCGATCCCCAAAAGCTAAAGTTGTTTCCCTCCACGTTAAAAGGAGCAGCCTTGCGTTGGTTTATGGGGCTAGGTGGGGGAACCATAAATGATTGGGATCAAATGAAAAATGCTTTCCTTAAAAAATATTAGGACTATTGCAGATCTAGGGAATTGAAAGACGAAATATTCCAAATGGTAGCAAGACCTAGTGAAATGTTAGAAGAATATGTAGAACGCTTTCAATATAACCTCCAGCGGTCTCCCTATGAAACTCTGCCTTTGCTTGATAATGTGCTAAAAACTACACTGATTAAAGGGATGAAAGAAAAATGGATAGAGACATTAAATATTATGGGTAAAGGTGATATATATCAAGAAGAGTATGCTGACATTATTAAATTGTGTATCAGGTGCTCAAGAGGCAATACGAGATTGAAACCAGCAGAACGTGACATGACCACCAGGGACAACAAAATATCTGGTGGAGGTATAACTCGTGCAAAAATTGGCAACCTCCTAGAGGATTTCAAAACAGATATTTTGGGAACTCTGACGACGTAATTAGACATTATGCAAGCTAAGCAAAAGCAGGCTGAAGCAGAAAAAAACTTCGTGATATTTTGTCCTAGATGCAGGAAAAATCATAGTCATAAAGAGTGCCCACTGAATATGGTGCAAACCTATGCCATATGTACCAAAGATCATGCCACAGAAATATGCCATCACTCCCAGGGTTAAAAGCAGTCTATAAGGAGGCGGAGGAAGAAACAGAACCAGTCTACCCGCTAAATCACGTCGCCAATGGCAACCACGACAAATAGGTATGCTTACTGATCCATCTCCTTTCTCTCAGCCCATGCAATATAATTCATAACAATACCCAAGGGCTATGTGGCATAACCAACCACCTTTTTCCAATTGGTCACATCAACCATTCTCTATGCCACCTTGGCCCAACCAATCAAATCAAAATAACAATTGGCTAAATTCCTCTTACTTCCCACCATTCTAGTAGAATAATGCATATCAAACTGAATGGCTACCCTCAACTTCACAGAACCAGAACTCGCAGTCAAGCTGGCACAGACCTACAAACCAGCTAGCATGAATAATCCCCCTACAGGGAAAATTTTAAGAACCCCCCCTAAATTTTTAAATAATAAATGGGCGAATCTCCATGGTATATAGGAAAAATGGAAGGCAATTTTATCAATAATATAATATGTATATATAATTTTTTGGTGAATCTCTCACCAGGAATGGCGAATATTTTACTCAATTATAAAATCTTGTAAGATCTTGGCGAGTCTTTCACTAAATAATAAAACTTTGTAAAGTCCTAGTGAATCTTAGCATAGGCTACATGCTGGTTTAATTCCCCCATTTAAATAGGCTACATTCCAGGTGAATACCATGGGTCAATACCATGTGCCATTTTGGTGAATACCATGGGTCAATACCATGTGCCATTTTTATTTTTATTAATTCTAATATTAGGGTTAATAATGGTTTTTTACATGGTATTAATAACAATCTAGTCCATGGTATTTGTCCCATACTATTTTGGCCATAGGTTTCACCTAAATATAACCCATTTTTTGAGTGTTCGTAAATATAAGGTGACTTATGGAGTAAATATAAAAAAATGTTTTATTTGTTTACCATACCTCTCGTTTATTTATATTTTTATTAATTTACCATACCTCTTTTACAAATATGGTATTTGGCCCATAGGATTCACTTAAATAAAACCTCTTTCTTGAGCCTTCATAAATAGAATGAGGGTTATGGACTAAATATAAAAAGAGGTTTTATTTATTTCTAGTTTATTTACATTTTTATTTATTTACCATACCTTTTGAGTAAGTATAAAAAGACGTTTTATTTATTTACCATACCTCCACTTTACTTATATTTTTATTTGTTTACACCCTTACATGTATATATGTGACTTATGGAGTAAATATAAAAAATGTTTTATTTATTTACCATACCTCTCATTTATTTATATTTTTATTAATTTACCATACCTCTTTTATAAATATGGTATTTGGCCCATAGGATTCACTTAAATAAAACCTATTCTTGAAAATGGGCGAATGGATTCACTTAAATAAAACCTATTCTTGAAAATGGGCGAATGGAAGGTTGTAAGTCCTAATTTCAAGGGCTAAATTTACCTTTTTTACCCTCTCCCTTAAAATAAGGTGGGCTATTTGAGGTGATTTGTAAAAATGTACTATGATACAAAATATTCGCCCACTAAAAATTTAAAACCCCTTAATTTCGCCAAAGGGCGAACATTTGCCCCTAAAATTATCCTTGTCCCCCTACCTCAACCTACATTGCCAGCACCCTACATATTGCAACAGAAGCCTCAGACCAACCTACGACCACAACTCCCAGCCCAACCCAACCCGAACCCCAACAACAGACTGGTTCAATTTGTGCAAATCATTGAAGGACTCGAGCCAGAAACCGAGTTGAGGGAGTGTAATGAGATTAAATTAAGGTCTGGAAGAATAATAGAATCAGAGGGGGATAAAAATATACAAATTGAAGATCCGTTACCTGTAGAACAAGTACTGCAAATGGAGAATCCGGTTAAACAAAAAACTCAAGATCAAACTATTACCTCTTGTCCACCATTCCCAGAGACATTAATTATACCCCACTTAATCGAATATCCCGAATTTGATCTTCTAGGAGAATTGAAAAATTTGTGTGTAAAAATACCTCTCCTCTAGGCTATTCAGGACATTCCAATTTATGCAAAAACTATTAAGGAATTGTGTACGAAAAATCCGAAGAGGAAAATAAAAACATCTCCAACTGTCCATGTATTCGGTACTTTGTCTGATTTATTATTAGGTAGAGAAACACCGATAAAATATGAGGACCCAGGAAACCCTATAGTCACGGTGCAAATAAATGGATTCTCCTTCCCCAATGCATTAGTTGACCTAGGAGTAGCAATCAACATTCTCACAACAACAACTTGTCAAAAGCTTGGCATTACATCCTTGGATCCAACCACGACCTTGCTGGAACTAGCTGATCGATCGGTAGTCAAACCAGAAGGCACATTATAGGATGTAATGGTGTCTGTAGATTCTTGGGAATACCCAGTAGATTTTCTGATCATCAATCCTAGAAACCAGTTAGACGGACATCCCCTAATTCTAGGCAGACCTTAGCTAGCAACCACAAATTCTTACATAAGCTATCGAATAGGCATCATGACTATAGCAAAAGGAAGTAACGTGAAAAATTTAGCCTTATATCCTCCAGCTTAGACAAGTTTAACAATAATAAAAACTAGAAAACAACCTGTATCATATCTAACTGAAAACATTAGATCACCTCTAACTATAGAAGATGCTCTCGAATTCAAGGATCAAATAGAAGATGACATCATTAACACTTACATTAACCAACCAGATGATGTATCTATCCAAAATGTCACATGATCGAAGTAGCCCTAGATAAAAAAATAGGATAAGATACCTTAAAATATATTAATGACCAATCAATACCAACAACTTATGTTTATAATAGTAAAACCATAGAAATAGAGCCAGGGAAAACCTTAAATACCAACAAAAACCCGACTGCTGACCAGGAGCAGAAGCTTGTTCAACTTCTAAGAAAATGTAAAGAGGCTTTCACTGGAAAGGGATTGATCCCCAATTATGCATGCACCACATCTATAAAGAGAAAGATGTCAGGCCCATTCGACAACCTCAACGGAGGTTAAACCCTCACCCTAAAGATATTATTAAAGCTGAACTACAAAAACTGTTAGATGTCAATTTCATCTATCTTATATCTGATAGAAAATGGGTCTCCCCATTAGTAGTGGTGACTAAAAAGAATGGAAAGTGGCATATCTGTGTTGACTATAGAGAGCTTAATAAAGCAACCCAAAAAGACCATTTCCCCCTTCCGTTCATTGACCAAGTCTTGGACACATTGGCAGGAAAAAAATTCTTTTCTTTCCTAGACGACTTCAGCGGCTACAATCAAATTCAAATTTCCCCTGAAGACCAGGATAAGACTACCTTTACCTGCTGTTGGTGGACATTTGCTTACAGGGTCTTACCTTTTGGGTTGTGCAATGCACCTGCCACATTCCAGAGGGCTATACTCAACATTTTTTCAGATTTGATAAATGAAGGGCTCGAGGTGTACATGGATGACTTTACACCTTACAGAGATGACTTCGAGTCAGCATTACAAACATTAGAGAAAGTTCTGCAAAGATGCATTGCTACTAGGCTCTGTTTAAGCCATGAAAAATGCCACATGATGATGACCAAGGGCCTCATCTTGGGTCACTACATCTCAGCAGTTGGAATTCAGGTAGATCCAGCAAAAATTCAGATAATTCTTTTAATACCTACCCCTTCCACACAAACTGAGGTACGCAGTTTCTTGGGATTTTCTGGATATTATAGAAGATTTATAAAGAATTTTTCTCAAATTGCTGCACCATTATATGCATTAACAGAAAATTTCAATTTCATGTGGACTGACAAGTGTGACATTGCTTTTGAAGATTTAAAATAGCTTGTATCAACAACCCCAGTCTTACGGGGCCCAAACTGGGATTTTCCATTCCAGGAACAACAACGTCATGTGTATTTGTTTTCTTGCTATTCCCTTTAAGGAACAACTGTTGTTCCCTCTAGGGAACAACAATTTTGCGTCCAGTTTTTTTCTTTTTCTTGTTGTTCCTTACAAGGAACATCTGTTGTTCCCTCTAAGGAATAGTTGTTGTTCCCTCTAAGGAATAGCTATTGTTCCCTCTAAGGAACAGTGGCTGTTCCCTTTAAGGAATAACACTTTTGGCGTGCAATTTTTCTTTTTGTTGTTCCCTACAAGGAAAAGTTGTCATTCCCTTTAAGGAACAACTGTTGCCCCCTCTAAGGAACAACATTTTCTGCATGCAGTTTTTCCTTGTTGTTCCCTATAGGGAACAACACCATCTTAATGTGTCTTTCCTTGCTGTTCCCTATAAGGAACAACACTTTTTGTGTGAGCTTTTCTTTTGTTGTTTCCTTTAGGAAATAGCACTTTGTGAATATTTGTTTGAGAACATCATTTCTTTCCTTTATAGGGTACAAGTGTACAAATATATATGTAAGGATACAAATCTGAAGTTTACTGGAACAAACAAATATATTGAATATTATCATCTTTAACAATATTTCTTTGTAGTGATCGAAAAAGAAAGGACACAACCATCTATATCACTTCACTGTCCTGATTTCCATGTTCAATCAAATTGATTGATTATTCGTACCATGTTGGTTCTTCCCTAACCCCTATAGTTCTCTCTGTTCATTATCATCAAATAAGGTTAAGGGTATACTCTTTTCTATTGATATGTTCAGACTTCTTCCACCATCCCTACTCGTAAGGAGTGTTGTGCCACCCTCTATATAAATAGGAAGTGTTGTTCTAAAATATATATATCTATATATATATATATATATATATATATATATATATATATATATATATATATATATATATATATATATATATATATATATATATCTATATATATATATATATATATGTTTACAAACAATTATATAATTTTTCAAATAGAGGATAAGGGGTCTCATCACAAGCCAGCCTACCATGAACATAAGGAAGCAGTGAAGTGGCATTCCCACTATGGCCACCACACCAGGGATATGATCCAATGGATGCATCAAGAAACAAAGTCCTTGGAACAGGAGGTCTCATCACAAGCCGACCTGTCCATTTTTCGCTCCTTCCTAGTGAATGGCAATGTGTTCATTTGGTCACCATGCCAGCACATTGGTCTCTACTATGATATCATAATGCACTCTCCCAATTATACATAGAGGATCATGGTTCCAAAGGGTGAAAAAGCAACTCTGTTAAGGCTATAGATGCCTGTAGGCAACAGAAGCTCTGTTGATGGTATTGAAGTCGTATTTTTAACATCAATAGTTATTATAATTCCCTTTTCTTATTGTGTATCTTTACTACAGAGAGACTATGTCCCTAATTTATTTTGAACCTTTACACATGCAATATCTTTAAAAATCAATCATAATAGCTTTAGGTGGAATGCTGACGGCAAAGTATCTTTCCTGCGTCAGATGTCCTTTTTCCTTTTCCAATCACCTCACGACATCTCCACACTTATTGATAATTTTCGTTATATGCATTGATTTCAGCACTTCGATATCTTTTGCAATCCTTTCATTAATATGTGTACCTCGCCACTTTCATCATCCCTGTACTTCGCCGCTAGCATGTACTCCTTCACTCATTCGGTCAAAGGTGACCTATTATTTCAAAGGGGGGCAAGGAGGAACCTCCAGTGTGCTATGCATAGTGTGCTATGCATGCGTGTTATCTCTCTATTCAATCTTGTAGGGAAATATGACATTCCATGATTACAGAGTATATGGTATAATAGCAAGTCTTAGATAACGGTATTTATGCCTGTAAAGTATCATCCAATATAGCCATTTTAACAACTTTTTGTTCCATCACTCGGCTCTGTCCATTGCTGGGATATCTCTACTACACTAACTATTTGTAGAATTTAGTAAGTATGTGAGGAAGAACAGTGTGCAACGAGTCGCTAATACTGGTTGTTTATGATGCAGCCAGAGATATTCTAGCCAGAACTGGGTGGATAGTATACTTCAAGTGATTTCAACCACCCAACAAAGCAGTCGCCATTGAATTCCTAAAAAATTTACAAAACAGACAATCCATGATAAGGGGCAGACAAATTATAGTGACAGACACCGTAATTGCAAAAGTATCCGGGTTGCTAGCTAAAGGACCAGTATGGACTAACAAAAGATTGAAGTTGCAGGATGTTGTTGCAGTATTTAAGGACGAAGGATAGGAGCTAATCATAAAAGGCAAAGGAATTCGACCATCATCCCTTGGAGAACTATGGGGAGAGCTAGCCAGAGTCATCCAGAATTACATTACATGTGACAGGCGAAAAGATGTGGTAAGGCCGCGTCAACTTAAACTCTTAGTAGTCCTAAAACAAAAGTGTGTTGTGAATTTACCTACATATTTGAATTTTCTACTGCATGATACTGTTGTAAGGATAAAAAATTCCCAACACACAGAAACCATTGTAAGCCACCACTATTTGATTAGGTTGATAGTTAGTTACAACCTCGCCCAGCAACAATCAAGTTGGGAGGAATTAATATTTGCCATTGAAGGGGTTTAGCTCTACCTGCGCCTCGCCTTGTTCCGAAAAGGAAAAGGACTATCCTTACAACAAACATTCCCCAAAAGCGCAGACATTCTGCCAGGCCAAGAACAAGCTTAAGAGCAGTCGAAAACCCCCAAGGCAGTATCAGCCAGCTCATGGAATTGTCTAGCCCAGGAAGTGAACAACACTCATAGATAGAAGGCCAGGATAACCCCAAATCAGACCATGAGGAAGAATCATGGCATTCTGGAGAAGAAGAAAGAAATGAATCAGAACTCCCCTCAACATCAAATACAAGTCCCCCAGGAGATTTATTGCATGATATCGAATTGGCCCAGATTCTGGCCAATATGGATGATTTCATACAGCCCGAAAGCCCGCTCAATTTTAACATTGGAGCAACCCAATCTATAGAGAACTCTGGCCACGATAGAATTTTATCATAAAATGTAAGCTACGAAGCAGAAACAAGGGAAGAGGCCACTCAAGAGGAGGTGAACCAACCTGGTGATATGCCCCCAGAAGAATCTAGCCAGGTAGGCCTAAATACGGAGAATATAGGCCAAACAGAAGAAATAGAAATAAACCAGGAAGAGGACTACCAGTGTGGGGACACGGTTCTCTTAGAACAAAGCCAAGATGAGCAACCAGGCTCGTTAGGAGCAGAAACGATTAACATAACAGTGGCTCCTCCTAAAAAGTAGAGAGACAAAATTAAAAAGCTTAGGAAGGAACAACAGAGGCTGCGGAAAATGGTGAAAAGGCTCAAACGAAAGATAAGAGAATTATCAGTGGGGAAGACTCCAGACAAAACCCCAGAGACGATAAGCGCAGCAACCTAAACTAAAGTATGTGAAATAAAAGCTACAGGGACTCAAATTGAGCCCATACTCATTCAACTTGTTACAGAACAACATGCAATTTTTGCAGAAATGACTACCCAGACAGAGGCTATACCCTCCTATGACTTAGCTATTCAAATGGAGGTGGTACCCTCCTATAGTGTGGCTATCCAAACAGAGGCCTAGACCTCCCATAACAAAGGAACACAGACAATATGCATTCATTTTCATAGTAGGAGCATGCAGACAACCACTCAAGCCAAAGATATCATGACAAGCAACAACCCTAGTATATTGAATCTTCGAGAAGATTTAGCACAAGCTAGGCTTACCATAGAACGGCTTGCGCTGTAACCTATCTCCCAGCAAAAACACCAAGAATTACAGAGGCAGCTTTGGGACATGAATACATCAGAAATCGAGACCTTCGATAAATACCGAAAGGTAGAAGAGAAAATTGAGAAAATGAAGCTCAGATTAGAGAAGGTCATGGGTCAAACGGACACTATCTGCTCATTGTACACTGATGTCTTGGCATGCAGATCTCCTGCCAACAATTATGCCTTATTTTTTCTAGAAAGATACTTGCAGTTGAAAATCAAAGCCGTCAGGGCTGGAAAACCGATAGAATTGAAAACAATTGAGGATTTCATAAACTGCTGCAAACAGCATGGGGTAAAAGTTCAAAGATTACTTTGTGAATTTTACTTACATAATTTTGTATTAGAGGAAGAAGTGGAAAAGAACCCCAACCCTTTTGTGGGGGATGTGCAATTCCAAGCTTTTATCTCATTTGTTGTCAATCAACTGAAATGGTTCAAGGCTCATAACACGTTCCAAAGGCAAGAGCATGGACTAGACCTTTGGGTCAGAGGTGAACCCAAACACCCTTGCAAATGCTGGCCAATCACAAGAGTCTGATGAAAAGGGAAGGAGTAATCAAAATTTTGGGGCCTATTCAGAAAGAGATTGTACAGAGGGGAGTAGAATACTTTCTCTCCATTTAGGAAAGTTCCTTGTCTATAGCCAAGCTCAGGTGGACAGTCTCCACTAGTAATGTACAAAATAGAGAGCCTTTTAATTATAAAAATTTTAAGCTAGCTGCAGAACGTTTTGTCACTTATAGCAATCTCATTTTAAGAGAAGGTCCCTATTGGCTAGGATGTCGGTTCCATAGCCCCATCGTTTAGTATCTTGCTGAAGGTTATCAAGCTATATATGAATTGCTTGAAGGACATACAGGGCCCATCCTTGAGCTCCTGGCCAAGAACCATGGTTTTAGACCACTCTACGACATTCCTTCTCTAGCTTATTCTTTAACTGCTCTGCATACGAACTACTTGCTTTTCATGAGGCCATGAAACAAGGTAAGCAGGGGAGTATGTTGAGTCATGGAAAAGGTATGTGTTTACTATTAATTTCATCTTCCTTCTCCTTTATTCTTATCTTTTCTATATCCTAATGTGTTAATTTATTAAATAATTATGGTAAGAAATGAAGGAATTATCTGCAGTTATGACTTAGCTAATTATTACCCTTATTTATGCAGGAAAACAACAAAAGGGACAAATGTTGTTCCCTATGAAGGAACAACAAAAATCGGCAAGCTAAGGAAGGAACGCGGCGATTGCAGATAAGGAAAAAACAAATCAGAAGAATCAACGTGAGGAAGGAAAGGATGTCTGAAGTTGGAAATCTATTGTGAATCCCTCAAGATCGAGAGATCCTAAGGGATCGTGTTTATCATTTATCTTTTTACCCTTTCCTATTATAAAAGGAGATGTTTGTAAGAAGGAAAGGGGGAGAGAATCGTTGTTATTATTGAAATTGTAATTTTAATTACAGACTCTCGCTGTCAAGAAGAACAAAAATACATTGTAATGCTCATTCAGTTTGATGATTAATATATAAGTGACATTGTTGTTCCCTCGCACTACCTGAAGTAACTTAGCAATGTTCGCTGGCGGCTAAGGGCCCAGCCTCTAGTGGATTCAATTGCTTTTCTTGTGTCATACATTTCTAATTCTCACAAGTGTGATGGTTTGATAGTATTCTTGCTTTCTGTGATTTTATCTCTTTCGTTGTTTATTGTTTTCCAGTATCAACATAGTATCTTTGCTTTATATCATTCGGAGTATTGTCATTGATTCGATTCGCTTTCATTTTGGATTGAGTTATTTCAATAAGTATTCTGCTGGATTAAATCAACTATAAAGAGTATTAACTATTGTTGTTGAAACACTCATATTGAAATCATTGTTGTTTAGATTAAGTATTGAAGACTGGCTTTGAGTTAGATTAAATCAGTTAAAGAAAGATGAGTTATCACTACTATACTTTCAACTGATGCTATTGTTAATTTAAATGAATCTAAGATTTGAGTTTGTTAGAAGATTGAGTTCTTTAATTGCAATTGGAATTTACTAGATGCATCCATTTACTCTTGTATTTGAAGATCTATACTGCAATCTAGGAAACATTACTCTGAACTAAATAGTAGCCACATACTATGTACACTCCTTAAATAAGAGGACTTGCCCAGATTGATAATTAATGTGAGGATAATTAGGAGTTTCAAAAGGCACCTTTTATCACCCAACACAAAAGAGACAAGATAATATCAGCATACGCAAAATCCCCTAACGAAATATAATCATAACTTACCTAAGAAGTCTAAAAGATTTTCTTAATTAATAAACCTTTTATTTGGAAATTTTGTTTCTTTAGATTTAAATAAGACTACGTTGCACAACACTTCTATCTATTTATGGAGGCAATTATATCATATCATATGTCACACATTATTAATATACATTACCTAAAGTAAAGAGACAAATTTGCTCAAGAAAATAGATTTAGAAAAGAGCTTTGAAAACTATATGTTTGTCATCAAAGATTCAATTAGTTTAACAACAAACTAGTTGGAGTTTGAAAATCAAAATCATTCATAAGAAACGAATAGGAAAATGGCCAAATTTGCTATTCATATAAACAAAGCTAGAGTCACTATTTCCATTGCAGATAACTGAAATTTGGGCAGTGGTCTAACAGTTAGAGCTTATTTGCAGGGAAGACTCGTCAATACAATCATTATTTTTCCAGGTTCAGTTGTGTCTCTAGATCCAGATCAGATAGCTTTCTATTCTCAAGTTCTACCTTTCAAGTATTGATTTCTGGCTCAGCTTTTAAAACAAAATTCTACCACTCCATTTTATTTTGTTTTGTCAAGAAAATTGGCAGGACCTTCCCATCCTCTACTTTACATCAATCAATAACCATCCATCAATGATGTAAATAATAACATATACATGATAAAGGACAAAGATGTGCTTGTTGTATACCTATGTTCTAAGACTCATCTGACCTTACTGGTGCAAAGAGCTCACCCTGAAAAAATAATATCCATGTGGAATTTGCAAAACTTTTTTAAATCAAACTCCAAGTAAACCAATTAAAATATGAGCGTCCTTTTAATTAATAAAATCTCTAACTTAAAATAAAAGTGGCCTAGAATTCAATGTTATATCAACCATGTCAAGTAACTAACATTGGTTAAGAAATACAAGCCATGCATATTGGATTAGTGAAATAATTGATCTGATAAAGCTCAAAATCAAACATATGACTTACAGCTAAGAAACGGAAATAAATGACTTTCATTAAATAACTCTTCTTTATGTCACAGACCATTAAACATTTTCTGATACCAGGTGGATGTGGTCCATGACTACTTCTCAAGATCTGATCCATTACCAACATTTGGGGCTAGATAAGATACATGCAAAAACCATCAACATGAAAATGAAATATACATCCTTGTAAAAAAAATGGGAGGAAAAAAATCCACAAATTGAAACAGACTATAGGATAACTCATTCCTACAACATGATTATCTTTTCATGAACAATAAAAAATAAATCAGGTTAAATGTAATTTTTGCCACATTTTGACAATCATTTCCTTTTTCATATTCTATGAGCAATTGATTAAAAAAGTGAGCTAAAACTTGTCAACATCAGGATTATAGTAAAACATATACGAATCACTCCAACACATATATAATCCTAAACACAAGTATCTATACATATAAGTATTTATTGAAGACATTGTATTTTGTGAAAATATGGAAGTCAAATAATTGAAATAACACAATTTATGGTACCACTTCCTTACGAAGTCCATCCATTCGAGTATTTACGAAGTCCATTCAGAAATTGCTTCAAAGTTAAAAGTTCAAACAATTAACATGTAGCCTAAAAGAGCTCAGATTTGAAAAGGAGATAACCCAAATATGTAGAGTGAATATCTCACATTTATATATCCTAATTTCCAGACATCGAAATGACACGTTTTAGCATACTATTGTGAATTTAGCCCAAAATGCTAGAAAAAAGTATTTATGGTTATTTTTGTTATAAATGGAAACTAGGGCCAAATTCCACTTTTAACAGCTCCTTTGGGGAAGATAATTATAGCATTGAATTCCTCTTTTCAAGAGGACCAAAATCGATCTAAAGATCATCAAATTTGGATAAGTAGAAGTGGAATTTTGAATTTATGTTTCTCTCATGTAAATTGTTTAGGTCGGCCTCAACTATATGTAGGCTTAAGAAGATAAAACTTCATGTCTCTTCAACTCCACTGAATTGTATATATAGAGGAGAATTCTCTCTCATTTGTAACACATAAATCAAAAGAAAAAGATATCTTTGTGGTAACAAAGATTAAGGAGGATAAATTCAACTACAGGTCAAGGGGACCCAGAAAACAACCACATAAGAAGGTACACTTATACGTAACATAAGTTTCATTTAGATTAAGGTGCATGAAACACTTTCAAGCTAAACAAACATCAATAGGAAATCTCATAGGTGACATACTATATTTTGACAATTAGCAATCGACATTGTTTCTTCAAGTCCATAACTAAATGATTAATCATTCAAAATTGGTTAAGGTTCAAAACTTACAAATTCACTTTAAGGAGACTTGTTCCATTTAAAGAGTCATAAAAGCTAAATTTAAATTTAATATGTCACCAACCAGAAAAAGTATTAAGCACTCAATAATCCAACAACAGTAACACTTTCAAGACCTTTCAAATATTCATAATGATGACAATTGTGAATCATTGGGATAATGCATTCCATTAAATTATAATCTCAGTTTTTCACATTATATTTTGGATGTATATAGAGCTTTACAAGATGAGTCAGTTTATTACCAACAAACCAGTTTCATCAACATTCAGAAAATGAAAATGAAGATATAAATGAATGAAAGGAGATATCTACCTTGCAAGATAGTTTAGAAACAAAAGCGCAGAATTATTGAATTTGGACATAGCGTTAACCACACTTTTGGGATTTTAGATTCTCAAATAATTCACTTTCTTGTTATCGACACCCTCTACAATGAGGGAAACTTTAATAACTGTCAAGGGTTAGAGTTAGAAAGACTATGTTAAAGTTCTTGTAGATGGAGACCTTGCTCCCTTATTTCAATCACTGCGTAAAAAGGCAAGTCACACATAAAAACAGATCGATGTTACCTATGTGAGTATTTATTCCTTTAGGTATCATGAAGTCTGTGGGTTCTACACACACACACATGTGTGTGTGTGTGTGTGTGTGTGTAATTAAGCCTATAGGATTCTTGTAAGCCTTTCATTTCTCTTTACGACAGATGTATTCCTACAATGGTCAATGGATCGTAGGTTAAAACATTGGATAACAAAAATTAATGTTGGATAAAGAGAATAAAAATACCAACTGCGAAACAGAAGATGACATCCCCCCCGAAAAGTTTGCTACCAAATCTGCATCTTCTGGCAGACCATAGGATATAAGGTAGTTACAAATATTTGTATGTCACAGTTAGGATACAAAGAAACAAGGATAAATTACAAGTTTCCATTACTCATTGCATCAGAATGTTGATATTATCATCAATGCGTAGTGATAATGGTTGTAAGGTCACAAGAAACAGTGCATATCTAACTCAAAAAATGTACCTATGTATGCTTCAATAGTAAACTCATAGGCTTGTACTTGAACTATTACAACCATCAAATTAACTCGTGCACTATCAAGCAATATCATCAGTGATGTATTTCCTTATAAAATATTATCCCTCATACCTTGAATTCAACCTAGAGTTCAATGAATTTCAATCATAAAAAGTACTAACCTCATATAAAATGGGCAACTGAGTTAGGGACTAAGCTTTTCGACCCTGCGATAGAATGAGTAGCACTGTGGCCTTTCTTGCTACCAAATCACCCCTGATCCATATTCCAGGGCATAAGGAGGTTTCTCAAGAACAAAAACAATCAGGAATCCAAGGAAAGACCTCCACCCTGGGCTATCAAGGGGAAATGTTGAAGATGTAGTTGAACTCATCGACAAAATGTTTGATTGGGATTTTGTGTCTTGGAATGCAATCATTTCAGCTTTTTCCCAACAAAGACACAATAAGGAGACTCTGAAGCTTTACTCTTAGATGAAGCTTGCAATTTTAAGGCCAAACCAATTTACATTGACAAGTGGTCTAAATCCATGTGCCAACTTGATGTGTCCGCAGTGTGGTTATCAAGTTCAATCTAAGGTAATCAAAGTGGGATTTGAATCAAATGCCTTTCCAGAGCTTTCTCTTATTGAAATGTATGTTAAATGTGATAGAATGGAGGATGAAATCCAAGTGTTTGATCACATCTACGTGCCTAATGTTTTCACATGGAATTATTTGGTTGTTGGATATGCCTGATGCGTTAGGTGAGAGCGTGTAAGGTAATTGTTTGATATGATTCCTGAGAGGGATGTGGTCTCTTGGAGTACATTGATTGGGATCTACACCCAACATGGTTATAGTGAGGAATCTCTCTAATAGTTTCGTGAAATGCATAGGTCTAGCATGAGGCTGAATTATATAACCTTCAATGGTGCCCTCAATGCTTGTTACCTTACACTGCATCGAGGAAGGAAGACATCTACATGGCTTGATAATCATAAGTGAACTTGAATTGGATGTATTTTTTTTGGAGTTCCCTTGTGGACATGTATATTAAATGTGTTGGAGTATAGATGATGCACACCTTCTATTTGATAAAATGGTTATGTGAGATGTCATTTCATGGACATCAATCATTATGAGTTTGGCACCTTAGAGAGTGCACACCAATTATTTGATACAATTCCTACAAAGAATGCAGTTGCTTGGAATGCAATGATGGCAACATATTCCTAGGTTGGGTATGGTGAGAAAGCCCTACATATTTTTATAGAAATTTTTTTGGTAAGAATGAAGACAGATTGGGTCACCTTTGTTAGTCTTTTAAGTTCATGTGCCCATTTAGCAGCTTTGAAGTAAGGTAAGCAAGTCAATCTACACACTATTAAAAGTGAACTCAAGTCAAAATGGGAAGCCACCTCACTTGAATACTACCATGCACATCAAACTGGTGGGTCATGCAATCTGGCAAAAGCTAGCTGGTGTGGGGTTTGAACCTGCAACCTGCCAATGACAACACCTGCATATGAGTTTGAAATGGAAGTGGTATTCCTAGTGAGAGATTAGAGTTTGCAAGGGAAGTGTTTGTTAAAATTCCACTAAGAATATGTGTTGAGGAATTACAAATGGTCTCCCTCTAAAGTTTGCTCCCCAAGTTTAACAAAGGGTGGATCAGCTGCACAAGTAGCACCAAATGCCTCTATATTCATACATTCAATTTTATTTCAAACCACTCAAAGCTCAAACATAGCTCTGTTCTTATCAAATATCCACTTAAGGGGTCATACAATTGTCATGGCTTATCAATTTACAATTTGGCACATAGCAATCACTGGGAATGTTTATGAAGATCCAAAATCATTGTAGTCTCTTCCAGCTTTTTCAAAGAAAACTTTCACCAAGTTTGTAATATTTCTATTTCGACAAAAATGAAGACCCCCTCCTCAGGTCTATATTGTATTTTTTTATTGGAATGGTTCATGGTTATTGTCAAAGTGTTGCAAGATTTGGAAAACTGGTAAAAATATGTGCAAAATAAATGTTTTATTGCACTAATTGTAGAGATATGGATTTGAATTCCATCTACCTCAGTGTAACTACTTCCTGGTTTTGGTGGAAACAAACATATTATCAGAGTGGCACTTGAATTCTGGCACTCGTATCAGAGTGGTGGTTTCCTGATATTTTATATTGTGAATGAGTGACTGAAATGTAGGACTCTTGGTCCACATGCAAAAATATTTCATTTCAAGTATTTGGTGATATACACAATGTGTATATTGTAGACTAGGATGTATATACAATAGCTATCAGGATTGGAAAATGAAGCACTAGTCATGTCTTCATGACCCAAATGCAAAAGGTTTGAACTGACATGTCCAAAATGTCATTTTTGGTATTTGGATAGATATGTAGTATGTATGTGTAGTAGGTTGAATAAATATATATGACATATACTCGGTGGTTGTGGACATACAATGAAGTACTAATCAAGCATGCTATAAAATATAGACTAATAAAGTGTCTAAGCAATTATTCAAGTTGTCTTGTGGAGAACCAACATAAAATATAGGAAAAATAAAAAATAAAAATATGAGCAAAGAAATTGAATGCATATATATTTTGAGCCATGATTTTCCTACTTTTGGGTTGATTTGATACAAACCATTGTAGACTTTCCAATCGAATGAAGTAGTGAAGATGAGAGGGGAAGTTTAGAGTAGTTAATCAACATAGGATGAACACTACCATCATATCAAATGCAAAATCTTCCCATAGCAGGCTTCAAAACTAGGTGGATATACAAAACATACATGGGTATTTTATTTGTTATTCTGGGAAGTATATATTGTCTTAGCATGCCTTAAAATGATGTGGTAACTTTCAAGACAAATGAATATTATCCTTTCCTATATTTTATTCTGGCCTTTTTGGGTTCATGGTTTCCTCAGGTCTTCTCAATTAGAGTGTTTTCTAACATAGCCCAAGGCACAAGGAAATGCAGTGAAAGTTATGGGAATGCCTCAATTGCATATCCTTTATATATAAATTCAAGGCATTGTTAGCTAGATGGATTCAAATTGAAATTCTATAACAATATTGTGAGGGTTTAAGTGAACAACCTTTACTATAAATTTCTCATCAGATGGGATCATCATCAATCCTCTCCAATCTTCCTATCCTAAAAACTTCAAGGGCTTCAGTGTCAAAGGCATGAAGAATTATGCAATTTTTGTCAGCAAATTTCTCTAGTTGTCTAACTGCAAGAACACTCCATATTTTCTGTTGAAGTGCAATATTATTTATATGCATAGATGCAATGAGCAGTGCATGTTTGATAGGAAATTTTTCTATCCCTTCTGAATGAGACAATATGGCACCATGGAGATGATGACTTTTCTCACTTTTCCTAGTTGTAGTGCCATAGTTTCATTAGTTGGATACTCACACCCATATTGAGCCGTTTGGATGCAAAGTGTGGGATAAGTGGGAATTAGGTGTTATGGGCACCTTTTGATGATGTTCACTATGACCCCAATGTGGTCTATCAACATGTTGTAGATGTAACTGACAATGTGAGATGTGCTTCTAAAGATGGCTATCAAGGAGATGAGTTCCGTCAAGGCACTGGATACGTAAGAGTATGAAAAAATCATGGTGAGAAAGCATATGATAAGAATGTCTAAGAGATCACAATGCAAGAAAGAGAATAGTCATTGCAGTTGGGCTTATGGCTTCGGAAACACTTGTGGCAGCAAGTCTTATTGCACTTGCTTTACACAAACAACATAAATAATCTAGTTTTTGAATTAGATAGTCCATGAAGGAATCCAACTTGCAAGCCTTCTACCTATGCACTCTGAAGAATTCAAACTTTATCTATTCTCTTATAACATGTTCGAGAAGGCCACTAAAATCTTTGCTACTACAAAAAAAAGTGTGGACATAGTGCTTGTGGGACTATATATGTTAGGAGGCTTATTGATGGTCACCTTGTTGCTATAAAAGGGATCCCTTTTGGGAGTTATCATGGTGTATATCAACTATTAAATGAAATTAATATCTTCTCAGTAATGAAACAAAATAAAACATAATACAAATTCTTGGTCTTGTTTATTAACTCAATTTATATCTACTTGAACTCAGGGTTTATATATACTAATGTTGATGAAGCAATGATATAGTTGGCTACATTGTTTACCTTGTTGTTAAAGTATATTAGAATTCTAGAACCAAGTCAGTAAGAAGCAGAGCTCGTCTCTTTTCTACTTGTGATTATCATATCAGGTTGAGTACTCCCTACTCACTATTGTTATTCTGCTAGTATCAGATTCTGCAAATCAGTGTTCTAGATATTAGATTATTGCATATATGGTACAAAAGCTATGTTCCATGATTTATAGAGAAATGCATTCAAGAAAGATACATAAATGGTTGTGAATGAGTTGAAGTCATTTGCTCATCGAGTAGTGAAAAAATTGGATAAAAGAGAGCAGTAGCCAGATTCTCAATTGGAGCACAATAAGGAAAACCATAATTCCCTAGACTCTATTGATTGTAAAGCATAACTATTGTCTCAAATTCAAAGGTTTTACAAGATAAAATCACAAATGTTATAAATCAGTGCAATTCCATTTTTTTGAGCAATCTTATCAAATAATTGGCACTCAATTTAAGTTGCAAGAACAGTAGTTTGATATGCAGAAGACTGTGGATACTAGTATGGTTGATCTTCAAAAGTTATATGTAATATTAGAACAAGACATAGGGTACCTTCAAAAATTAACTTCACAGATATAAAAGCAAATCACTGAAATGGATAGCACTATATCATCTCAATTAGACAATATTAAAAATAAAATAGATGACATTGGCAATGCAGTGACTTTGTCATTGGGTCAACATAAACTATTACTGGATGACCAAAGTCTTTCTTTGCAAGCCTTTGATACTCTTACACAAACTCAAGCTAAAGCATTTGAATAAAGAAAGTATTAGTACAACAACTTGTTGATAATGCTTGCCAGCACTAGCTTGAGTTCACTACTTACCAAGAGGAGCTTTACCCAACTCATAATCGCCTAGCAACAAGATCCTATATGGTTTTTTCAACTCATGAAGCATTTGAGTTAAAGAAAGACACTATGTTGATGGCTTAGAACAAGTTATCTTTGTTGCAAAATTCCATTCTTCTTGAATCTCGGGCTATTAATATCATCTTCTTCTATTTGATTATGATGTATGTGCCCTGTATGTTGATAAAAAAAAAAAGCAAACCAATAAGGTCAAATGTGTTCTCTACTCTATACTTAGCATATCATTTTCCTTCGAGTTCATCATAACCCATTTTAAAGGAAGTGTCTTTCACAACAAGGTTGGATTTCCTCGAATACATTTTATGTAGGAACAACATTTTCATATACTCTTGCTCTTTTCAATATAGTGTGGCTTTTCACTAGGTGCTATATTTTGCTATAATGTGCCCATAACAGATCAAGGCACTAGTCTTCTTCCCTTGTTAATAAAAAATAATCCAAAATTCTTCTCTTTTTTACCCCATTTTGTTTCATTTTGCAATTTATAATTTACTAGAAAAATTTACTCGATATCAAAGTTTGCTTGAACCATAAAAAGCCCAAAATATATATCATAAACTTAGCTCTACTTCCCTCAAGAAAATCATGTGAAATTGACCTAAAAATCCTAGGATGTTTTGCTTGTAGGGGCCCTTGAAGTGTGCTTTGTTGAAAGATCTTAATAGGGAAAATATGGTAAAAGTTATAGACCATGATGGATACTCATCAACTAGGTGAATAAATATTCACTTATAAAAGTTCCCTACTTCTCAATAATCATAGAAATAGACTTTACATTCTCAATGCCAATGAAAAGCCAATAAACATTGTGCAGATTTGGCTTCCATAAATGCTTGCTATCTCTTTTTAGTGATATGTTATATAGTTATTTATGTTTGCTTGGAATTTTTGCATAATTGATTATTAGTGTCATACTATGGTTTGTTAATATTCTAAACAAAGTTTTTAGTAAAATAATTAAATTGGTTTAGATGTACACTCCAACATGCACATGCAAAAAATATAACTAATTAGGTAACACATAAATCTAATGGAATTTCTGAAGTCTTGCCAAACTAAAAATCGACATGTATCTTAGGGTTTAAAGAAAATTACCTTAATATGTTGAAAATAGCATCTAGGTCCACCAAGCTTTGTCATAAATATCTATAGAGGAATCCAAAAGAATGTAAAACCAAGGTACACATTATAAATTTGTTTGATCACAATACAAAAAGATTCAAATAAATTACATGAAACACCATTTAAAGTGTTATGAAACCAGCTCACAAAAAGATAGAAAAGATAGATCAACGACTTCAAAATCAGCCTCTTCGAGGGGGCAACCTCCTTTACATTACACAAATGAAAAATTATTGGATGATACAAATGACAAAACCTCCTTTCTATATATAGGATTCTAAGGGGTCACAATATAATCAAAGCCGACATAACAATAATAATATAAGGGCACAACAATAATAATAGTGTGATTCTATGGGGCACAATAATAACAATAAGCGCTACAGTGACAATAGTAAAGGGGGAATCACTAGTATTATAGGGACCTAACATGCCCCTCTCCTTCAAAAAAACATTGTCCTCAAATCTTGAGTAGTTTTGGATGCTTCTATATAAAATTCTCATCCTCCCATGTGGAATCTTTAGTGGGTAAGTTCTTCCACTTTATGAGATACTCCGAAATTGATCGATTTCGTAGCTCCCGAGTTCCTGTTTCTGTGACTCCTTCAGGTTCCAATATGATTTTTCCTTCCTCGTCAAGTTTTGGCAATATTGTTTGAACTGGGAGCTTGTCACCTACAACCTTATTTAAGCATGAAACATGGAAAATTAGGTGCACTCTAGAAGTTACAGGAAGTTCCAATTTGTATGCCATAGAACCAATCTTTTGCAACACGTTGTATGGACTTTAATACTTTAGTGATAATTTATTATCCTTCTTAGCTTGCTTGATGGGCATTTGTTTATATGGTTGTAGTCATAAGAATACCCAGTCAACTACATCAAAACTTCTTTTGCTGCGGTGTTGATCTGCCTATTGTTTCATTCTATTCTGCGCCAAAGTTAGGTTATCGTTTAAGTGTTGGAAAACTTGTTGTTGATGCTCGATGTGATCTTCCACTGCTTGAACCTTAGAATTTTCTCTTAAATATGACGTGATGGATGGTGGATGATATCCATAAAGTGCCATAAATGGGGTCATTTTTGCTACAGTATGGAAGGAAGTGTTGTACCACCATTCAGCTAGAGGCAACCATTTCACCCATTGTGTATGTTTATTAAAGACAAAGAAAAGAAGATATCCTTCCAAACATTTTTTTACTATCTTAGTTTTCCCATCAAATTGAGGATGATAAGGTGATCTATGAGCTAACTTAGTACGAAGACAAGAAAATAATTATGTCCAAAAATTTCCAGTGAAAATGGGATCTATGGCGCTTACAATAATCTTTTTGTTTCCATGTAGCTTTTGAATTGTTTCCATAAATGCAGTAGAAACTATAATCACTTTAAATGGATAAGATAATGCACAAAATTGTGCATACTTGGTAAGTCTTTCAACTACCACCATGATGACACTCTTTCCTTCGAACTTGGGTAAACCTGTGATAAAATCCATTGAAACCTCCTCCCAACGTTGGCTTGGAATGGATAAAGGTTGTAATAGACTTGGGGTCTTAATTGTTTCAACTTTATTTTGTTGGAAAACCAAACATTCCGCCACAAACTTTTGAATATCTGATTTAATGTTATCCCAAAAAAATTCCTTCTTAACCTTGTGGTAAGTTTTTAAAAATCCTTAGTGCCCTCCTAAGGGAGAAGTGTGCAATTCCATTAGAATATTTTGTTTGAGCTAGGAATTCTTACCTAGGTATAAGCTATATTTGTACCATAACGAATCATTTTTCCAGCTAAATGTATCAGATATAATGGTATCTTGTTGTATCTTTTGAATGATTTCCCACACTTCCTCGTCATTCTCCCATTCATCCCTTGCTTCGTTTATCCAATATGGTTGGATAATGGAAATTGCGCAAAGCAATGCTTCCACATCCTCATCCTTTCTTGAGAGTGCCTCTGCCACAACATTTTCTTCCCTTTTTTGTATATGATTTCAAATTCATAACCCAACATCTTTGTGACCCATTTTTGTTGCTCTTTTGAAGATAATCTTTGTTTTAAAAAGTATATAATACTATCATGATTTTTTTTACCTTGAAGTGTCTTCCCATTAGTTAGGGTCACCATTTCTTAAGTGCATGTAGTATTGCCAACATTTCCTTCTCATAAATAGCTTTTTGGAAATACTTTCCTTTGATTGGATGACTTTCGAAAGAAATGGGTCTTTCTTCTTGCAATAAAATAGCACCAATTCCATTTCTTGAGGCATCACATTCCACGATAAAGGTTTTTGTGAAGTCTGGCGTAGCTAAGACCGGTGCTTGGCACATTGCCTCTTAAAGATGTTCAAAGGCCTTCGTTGCTTCTGGAGTCCATGAAAATGCATCTTTCTTCAATAATGTTGCTAGAGGTGCTGCTATTCTCCCATAATTCTTAACAAACTTGTGATAATACCTTGTCAACCGGAGAAATCCTCGCAAATGCTTAATGGATGTGGGGATTTTCCATTCTTTAATGGCTTTAATTTTGCTAGGGTCTACCTTAACACCTTCATGAGATACAATATGACCCAAATATTCCACCTCTTGTACTCCAAAGAAACATTTGGAGATTTTCACACATAATTGTTTCTCCTCCAATAGTTTTAGCATCCTGTCAACATGTTGAACATGATCCTTCCAAGACTTAATGTAGATTAGTATATCATCAAAAAATACTAACACAAATTTTCTAATTAAGGGTTTGAAAATCGAATTCATCAAACCTTGAAATGTAAAAGGCGCATTTGTAAGGCCAAAAGGCATGACCAAAAATTCGTAATGACCCTCATGAGTTCTAAATGTTGTTTTCGGAATGTCTTCAATATTCATTCTGATTTGATGATATCTTGAATGAAGATCCAACTTGGTGAAGTAAATTTATCCATGCAATTCATCCAATAATTCATCAGTGACAGGAATGGAAAATTTATCTTTAATAGTGAGCTTGTTGAGATCCCTATAATCCAACACATGCACCATGACCCATCCTTCTTGTGCACCAATACTACTGGAGCAGAGAAAGAACTTTGACTAGGTTGAATTATACTAGCGTCTAGCATTTTAGCAACCATAAATTCAATTTCACTCTTTTGGGCATAGGGATATCTGTAAGGTGTGATGTTTGGAGGACCACTTCTTGGAATCAAATGAATAGCATTATCATGATCACGAATAGGTGGGAGGCCTTTGGGAGTCTCAAATACCTTGGAATGATTATCCAAGACTTTTTGGAGATCTAGAGAAATAGATGATTTCGATGTGGGAACCTCTAGCGAACATAATTGTGCAATTATGCCTCATTGTTCTTTATTTAGAATCTTTTTCATTTTGTTTGAGATGATTATCTTTCTCGGTTTCCCTGCGATAACCCTTAATTCAACTTCCTTTCCTTCCAAAGAAAATTTCATGAAAAAATATTGAAAACTAAAAGCTATTGTACCTAAGGATTGTAGCCATTGGACTCTTAGTACACCATCAACACCACCCATTGGAATGGAAATCATTGGGATATTCAATACATATTCTCCCATGGATAGATTGATATTATGGCACTTTCCAGATAAATTTATGGTTCCTCCACTTGCAACCATCACTTGACACTCTAGTGCTGGATATAGGAAGAAATTCAATTCCTTGGCTATCTTACAATGAATAAAATTATGGATACCTCCCAAATAAATCAACAATATTACCTTTTTCTTCTTGATATGTCCTTCTATCTTGATAGTTTGAGGAGTAGTAATTCGAGCCAATGCATTACAATATATGGTCGAATTCATTTCTTCTTTCTCTATGGTTTGTTCTTGGTGTATCCTCTTCCTTTGACGTTTCTTTTTCCTTTTCTTCCTCCTCTTCACAATCTATGTAAAATAATTTCTTCTCAGCACACTTATGACCTTTAGTTTATTTTCTATCACAACTATAACAAATCCCTTTTTCTCTTTTTTCTTCCAATTGTTGTTATGTCAACCTTGTAGGCTGTGGAAGGCTAGGGGAAACAACACTTCCATCTTTATAGTTGTGGGTGGTAGGCTTCCTTGTTGTCATAATTTTTCTTTCCATTTTTCTTTCCAACCTAAATCCCTTCTCCAATGAATCAAGTTCCAAAAGGTGAACCTCATGTTGGATGTTATCCTTTAAAGCCCCTATGAACACATCAATCCTATGCTCCTATGGAACATCTTTTACCCTTATATTCAATTTTTGGAAGTCCTCAATGTGCTCCATCATTGATCCCTTTTGTTTGAGATTTATCAATTGGTTAAAAGAAGTGTTGCTTTTTGTATCCTCATAATGTGTTATCATTTCTTCCGTAAAAATTGCCCAAGTGACAATTTGTTTACGAGAGCAAATCCATAGATACCATACAAACTTATTTGGTTCCAAATATAAAGTTGTAATACGTACCTTTTGTGTGTTTTGGACATTATGGAGATCAAAATATTGCTCCATCTGTAGTATCCATGTTACGGTATCCTTGCCATCAAACTTCCTCATATCGATATTTGGAACATGGTGAGTCTTCAATCCACCGCTAGAGTCTATGAAATCATGATTAACATTTATTTTGTTCTCATCATGAGTTTTCTCTATTACCTTTTCACCATTGGGAAGTATTTCTTGTAGCAACTTTGTCAAACTTTCCTTCAAACCTTCCACATTTTCTTCAAATCTTCAATGTTTTCATTATTTGAATCATGATTAACATTTATTTTGTTCTCATTCAAAGTTTCTCTACTACCTTTTCGCCATTAGGAAGCCTTTCTTGTAGAAACTTTGTCAAACCTTCCTTCCAACCTTTCATGTCCTTCTTCTAATCTTCAATGTTGTCTTTCATACCATCCATCTTAGATTCCACGCCTTTCTTTAAACCATCCATCTTATCTTCCATGCCTTTCTTTAAACCATCCATCTTAGCTTTTGTTACTTTTTGTGAGAGTGAAATTTGTTGCACTTGTTCTCGTAATTTTGATATATCACGTTGCATTTCTTTCTCTTATTCATGATTCAGGTTAGAGATTTTAGGTTGCTTACTAGGTATTTCTATTTTCTTTATTTGGGGCATCAATTAATTATAATTGTTCTTCATTATGCCATTTCAATTCCTTCAAACTAATTTTTCAAACCAAACTTATGCAAAAAAAAAAACTACACATTTTTTTCACTTTGTAGAAGCTCAATATTGAATCTGATTTATCTCTGAAATTTAGGATCTCCAAGGTATAAAATTGCGAACTATGGTATCCCTTTGAGTCCTCTTTCCAACACCACCAGTCTGATCGAAATCGGATACTCCAAGAAAGCGTTATGCCCAATCTTCCAAGATGATATGATTATACACTTCTTTAGTAGAGCAAACTTGTATGAAGTGCAACGTGTCACCATATCAACCATCAGACCTGAAACCGATGCACAAAAAACTACAGTCCATCCTCTTTGTGTAACGTCTTACGAAATTTCAATTTGATGCTCAAAGAGAAAGTTATGACGATTTTCCCAAGGTTGCCTGTTTGGGATGTAATTCAGGAGCCTGGAAAAAACCCTAACTTCTTTGGATCATATATCTGAAAGAAGTAATTGAGTACATGGTGTGCATGTTAGCCATGGTAACTAAAATATATTCCTAGTAAATACAGACTTTCATGTTTATCTAAACATGTAGGAAGTGAATATGTAATAAAGAGCATTCTAATTAGATCTTAGGGATTGATTTGAATAATGGAAGGGATTTATCTTTGTGCAACTGATGTTGCATGGAGCCAAAGTAATGGTCATCTTCTTCACAATTTTAACTGTTGAAATTTTGTTAAAATTGGAAACTAGGACCAAATTCCACTTTGGGTAGGTATCTTGAAGAAGATAATTATCGCATTCAATTCCTCTTTCCAAGAGGACCCAAATCGACCTAAATTTCATCGAATTTGGTTAAGTAAAAGTGTGTTTTTGAATTTATGTTTCTATCATATAAAATCATCAAGGTCGACCTCATCTATATGTCGGCTCAATAAGCCCAAAATTCATGTCTCTTTAACCCCATTGAATTGTATATAAAGAGGTGTATTTCAATCTCATTTTACACAAATCAAGGGCTCTAATATATCTCTGAGGTAGCTACAGCCTGAAGGAGATAGGAGGACAAGTATTGGGTATGTTCTTCCTTCCATAGGTTCAATCTTGAAGCAGTATGGTAGCTACAGGTCAGGAAAAATAATTTTGGCAAGATTTCTCCTGTATTGAAGGATGCATCTTCTTATAATCATTTCAAGAGGGCCACGGGATTTGTGAGTCTTGGACAGGGGGGCCGAAAGGCTGTTCTAAGGAGAAGAATATGACACAGTACAAGTAGACATGAAACCTCGATGGAGGTTATTTGTAGCACATAAACTTAGATTAGGTTTTCCTAAGGAAGGACCGTAGCGAGTGTATCAAGATCTGGGCTAATCTGCAATCCCTAACTACAGATATTCAACCTCAGAACTCATCAACTCTTTGACCAGGCTTTACTACTCAATTTTGGACTGCCTTGGCCTCTTTATAATCAGCAAATAAAGCCGCTTGAAGTAAACTAGGACCGAGCTCATTTTTGAACCTATTGAGTTGCAACTTTGAATACTATTGTCTACTGGTTAGGACAGAACTTGTCTACTATTATTTGAAGACGGAATTGCAAACTTGCCTAGGTTGTATATTTGGCACATGGTTAGTGGTTCTAGTCATCATATTGGAAATTCAACCTTGACATTGATTGTACTCTCTTTCTCTCTTTCTTTGTTGAAAATTGGATATTGATAATAAGAATATTTGATCAAGGGTCTTCCGCATCTTGGGGTTTTTCCATAGCTTGTGCCAATTATTTTGTTCTCTTGTCTTAGCTTGTCTTCTGATTTGATAATATGTTCTTTATTAAGTTACTATCAATGTGATAATGATTCAATGCTATTGAAAGTGAAATGGACTAACAAATGGGCTAATATAGAATTTGAAGAAGTATCTATCTTAAGCAATAACATGTCATCCTAAACTCAACGTGGTATCAGGGCCCAGGTGAGGACAAGCCCAAGAAAGAGTGAAAGAGAAAATATCACTAAGTGAAGTTTGTTGATCAACAACAGAAAGAAGGATGAATTCATTGTTTTGAATCAAAAATCAAAGAAACCTTGTACCAGACCAAGTCTCCACAAGGTCTGATTTGGAGCTCCTTTCTCTTGAAGAATATGTATGGAAATAGCCACAGTTGAAGTTGTAGATCTACAGTTTGTCATAGTTTTAGAGAGGGTTGAAAAGAAGGTCAGTTTCATAGTAGCATACCTAGAACCAAGTTCCTATTTCAAGTCAAGATCCAAGTGCATTATTTTAGAGCATTCTTATCAAAGTGAATGTTTCAAGATAGAGAATTTGATTCTCTCTAGTTATTTGTGGTCCTGGGATGATAACGCACAACAAAAAAGGTCTTCTTTTGTTTTTCTTCTAGACCAAGGAGCTGTATATTTTGAAAACCTGTATTTTACTGAGGTGTCTTCCTTTCTCTTGTTGGTAAAGATGTGAAGTATTTTGAGGACATCCTCTTGTATATCCCAGACCAAAAAATATCAAGAAGTCCAATTGGGATATGGTCATCCTTGAGGTAGAAGAAATAAGTCTCATTGACAAGCCCCAATTAGGGCATCAATTGTAGAACACCGAAGTTTTTTTTATTTTGCAGACCTAAAGACCTAAGACACAACATAATTCTCTTGTTTATGGGAAACTATTCTGCAAGGTGAAGAACAAAGTTTGTGTCTAATATCTGTGGGTTTGGATCTGAGAATATTCTACAGGTCTTGAAGGATCGTTACAGGTCTCTTAAGCTAAGTCTCATCTTCTGTAGGTTCAATGCAAGAATATAGATGACATCATTCTTGTGCAGTTGTGAAGGATATGTGACAATTATTCTATATTGTATGGGTAACAAAGAGTTTAGGGCACCGATTAAAAAATAGCTTGAACGTTCAGGCCACTGAAAGGCATTCTCCAAGTTCGGCCTTCATTGTAGAATTTATTATTGAGAAGCAGTGTGGAAAGTGAATATCTTCCTACAGAAAAGTAAGAGACATGTTGAAGTCATTCTCTTGAAACTTGAATAAAAAAAAATCCTAAAGAAAGATATAGTGCACTTAAATTGGTAGAAGGGAAAATTGAAGGCTCATCTCAATGACTGTATATGTATCCCTGATATGACCTTTATAGTAAAGAGAGTTAAAGGATAGTTGCAATATTATAGCTGACAGGACTTCATCAATATTTGCAATGTTACTACAACAGGTCAAACATCCTTTCACAGTAGTAAGGGAAGAGCAAATTCATCATTTCCCTATAGAAATTGCTTAAGACTATCAATTTGACACATAAACATTGTGATAATAATCATTCAGTAATCCTAAAGTTTTCATGATAGTCCACCTGTGGGCCTAACTGAATAATACCTGTGGTAAGGAAGTTTTGAAGATCACATTGTTTCACTAGCACAAAGATCTTCTAGAGTTTGCTGGCATGGTGTTGAATGAGTGGTTTGTAGATCAAGGCCATCAACCTGAAGGGATCCTAAAAGCATCAACTGGCCTAATCCTTGTGATGTACTTTTGATAGCAAGATGCTTCAAGTACAAAAAGGATCATTACATTTGAGGTGTAATTATCATTAACACATACAGAACAGAGTATAGTAGGCAAGTTGTTTCAGATGATTTTGATTAATATATGCTTCTAGACCAGAGCCTTTAAGTTTAGAGATGCTAGAGGCTCCACTAGGAGTGTTCATGGAAATAATCAATAATATATTATCTTTCACTTTAATGTCTACAAGAACTTGATGAGTTAAGCAATCAGCAAAATGTTTTTAAACAGAGAAGTGCAGGAGGAATGGAGGAGCAACAACAATAGTCATTTAAAGAAATGATGGTGGTATTTTCTGTAGTGAATTGTAGCAATAATCGAAGGAGAAATGATGGTGTATGGAATCAAAAATTTACATATTTATCTAGTAGCAGGAGAAATGGAAGTTTATGCAACACCTTTATATTGGTACCCTTGAGTATTCTTGGAAGTTTGGAAGCTAGGAGAAAAAGTGCATGGCACTTTTGGAGATATTCCTTATGACAACCCTTATCAACATGAAAACATATCAAATCCTATGTCTTAACAAGCATGATAAGCAAATGGAACTGTGAGGACCCTGATCCTGACATCCTGATTATGTTATTGAACTCCTTGATTCATTAAGCTAAGATCATATGAAAGACAGACTTATGAATATGGATGCCTAGATATCATGGATTGGGTAATTTAATTCATCAGTCATCGTCATCTAGCAAAGGAAGATAATGCATCCATTTCTTCATTTTGGTTGAAGAAGGACCATGATGATTCTACAAAGCTTTCTTTCTGTTCCGAGGTAAGCTTCTTAGAAGTTTGTTGTTACAGGTGCCTTATGGAAAGTCTCTCTCATAAGAATCTCATCAAGCAAGGCTTCAGAACACACGGTAGTATATCTTGATGACTCTTCCTGCTTGATGTTTGTTGACAAAGAAAATTCATGGCATCAATTACTTTACACTCTTAGCTGATAGTGGTTTCTTAAACTAGAAAATATTTTCTGAATCCCATCCTTCTATTTTCTTTGGCTTTGAGATATTTTTCCATTTGACAAGGGCTATCATATCTTTCTCCTTGCTACCTAACCATAACAATTTGAAACTTACCCTTCTATTTTTTTCTAGAATGTCTTATAGAATATAAACTATTATTTTCCAGTAAATAGTAAATGCTTCCAACACTGACTTTACAAGGGAAACTCTAGAGTCTACCACCCCTAGATAACCATCTATGGAACTAGCAACTTATCTTGCTTTCCCTTTTTGACAAAATCCAAATCCAAAAATTTTTCCCATATTTGTTGGGATGTATATAAAAGTAAAAACATTTTAATCCATCCTTGAACTCAGACCAATTGTAGGGAAACATTTGAAGGATGTCTCCCACGTGGATTTCTTCCAATGTGGAAAAACATATAGAATATTTATGCATGTTGACTAAAATACTTGTAGCAATACATTAAATATCTATGATTTCCTTCAGAGCTCTAGTATCCCTTCTTGATCCATCCCCCAAACAGGGAAAATTTTAAGAACCCCCCCTAAATTTATAAATATAATAAATGGGCGAATCTCCATGGTATATAGGAAAAATGTAAGGCAATTTTATCAATATTATAATATGTATATATAATTTTTTGGCGAATCTCTCACCAGCCATGGCGAATATTTTACTCAATTATAAAATCTTGTAAGATCTTGGCGAGTCTTTCACTAAATAATAAAACTTTGTAAAGTCCTAGTGAATCTTAGCATAGGCTACATGCTGGTTTAATTCCCCCATTTAAATAGGCTACATTCCAGGTGAATACCATGGGTCAATACCATGTGCCATTTTGGTGAATACCATGGGTCAATACCATGTGCCATTTTAAGCCCCGAGGGATAGCTCAAATGGTTGAGTTCCCGTTGCTAAGCACTTTCCTAGTTGGGAGGTCACGGGGTCAAATCTCCTCGACGCCCTCGGGGTTAGGCCTGATATGGCCGACCGGCAGATCCCTTCGGGTGGAACTGCGGTGGAACTGCCCCGCTTCTCTACGTGGACGTAGTGGCCACTCATTGAGTGCCCGTGAACCACATTGAAAAAAAAAAAAAAAAAAATACCATGTGCCATTTTTATTTTTATTAATTCTAATATTAGGGTTAATAATGGTTTTTTGCATGGTATTAATAACAATCTAGTCCATGGTATTTGTCCCATAGTATTTTGGCCATAGGTTTCACCTAAATATAACCCATTTTTTGAGTGTTCGTAAATATAAGGTGACTTATGGAGTAAATATAAAAAAATGTTTTATTTGTTTGCCATACCTCTCGTTTATTTATATTTTTATTAATTTACCATACCTCTTTTACAAATATGGTATTTGGCCCATAGGATTCACTTAAATAAAACCTCTTTCTTGAGCCTTCATAAATAGAACGAGGGTTATGGACTAAATATAAAAAGAGGTTTTATTTATTTACGATACGTCTAGTTTATTTATATTTTTATTTATTTACCATACCTCCACTTTACTTATATTTTTATTTGTTTACACCGTTATATGTATATAAGGTGACTTATGGAGTAAATATAAAAAATGTTTTATTTATTTACCATACCTCTCATTTATTTATATTTTTATTAATTTACCATACCTCTTTTATAAATATGGTATTTGGCCCATAGGATTCACTTAAATAAAACCTATTCTTGAAAATGGGCGAATGGAAGGTTGTAAGTCCTAATTTCAAGGGCTAAATTTACCTTTTTTGCCCTCTCCCTTAAAATAAGGTGGGCTATTTGAGGTGATTTCTAAAAATGTACTATGATACAAAATATTCTCCCACTAAAAATTTAAAACCCCTTAATTTCGCCAAAGGGCGAACATTCGCCCCTAAAATTATCCTTGCCCCCAAAAGTATAATATTGTCAACAAAATGAAGGTGGGTTAGTTGAAAGCTTTTGCCTATTGGAGCCCCTTTAAATTCATTGTTCTTTTTGCTTCAGCTATGCCTCTATTGAGGCCTACATTCTTTTGATAGTTCCAACTTTATTACCATATTTATGTGCATACCTTCTTGACTTTCTACAATTTCAATATGGATTTGTCTTCCTGGTAAGAAACCAAACTCTTCATATTCCTGAAGAGAATGATTATGCCAGAATACTTTGGACCCTTAATGAAATTGTTCTTGCTATGACCTTATAGATGCAATTGCATAAGGATGTCTACATTTTCTTCAGTTTCAAGTTTGGTTCAAGCCCACATTGGCAAGAAATGTACAAGCATATTTTTCAAGTATGTCACAATAAGACCGCAGTGCCTCTCCACTGCAATCCACCATGTAGATTGGTGAATGATATTGCCCACAAGAAAGAAATTATTCTTGAGATACATGATTCTTGGCCATTTATTTTCCACAAGCAAAGAGGAATGGCCAATTTTTGGTCCAAGCAAGGTGCCTTTACAGATAGTTTTAGTCAGCTTCCTGCTGGAGTTCATTCTAAGGCACCTATTTTTGTTTTCATTGATGAGTTGGATGTTGTTGGGAAACAACGTAGTCTTATTAAAGGTTCTATAGGAAAAGAACATGATGCCACTCTCAATTATATCTTTAAGGCTTACATGCTTGGATGGATTTGAAGGGAAAGGCAAAGTCATCACCATTGCTTCCACCAACAGGCCAGACATCCTGAACTAGCTCTAGTGCAACCTAGATGATTTAATAGGAAATTTTACATTCATAAGCCTGGGCTTATTGGTTGAATTTAGATTCTCAAGATCCATACACAAAAAAAACTTATGGCGGATGATATTGATTACAATGTTGTGGCCAACATAAAAAAAAGAATGATTGGACCCCAACTAGCCAACTAACTTAACATTGCAGCTCTCAATATTATGAGTGATGGAAGAACTAAGATCACTATAGAAGATTTATTGGTAGTAGCCAAATCTTTTCTTCATTCATGTAAAGTTGCATTTTTTCTCAAGGGTGTTGAACTTCCCTCAGGAATATCCTTTTTGTATGTCGGAGTGTGTATGATAGCACAAGCAAGTAGTTATTATGGATGACTAATGAGGAACAAAACAATGAACATCAAGAAGAAGTGGATCGAATGATGACTAGAAGAAGACCTCGCGTCCTGACGGCAACCCATATGGGTGGGCACTCCATTAGAACCTTGAACATGCATGGTCTATCTCAACAATTGAAACTCAATTCATAACAAACGCATAATGGTTCATTTCTTTATCAAGAGGAGAAAAAAAAAAGAGTGTACTGATCATAATATCGTTCCTTCTAAGATGGAATTCTCTTCAAAGGTAGATGATAGTTATGTAGGACATTTTAAATGGAGGCATGTTATAAGGCCAGTTGAAATTGCTAACATTACTAACAAATATGGAGGTCTGGAGAACTCAACGGGAGTTGAGCATCTTATTCATATGATGCAAGAACATCTACATGACAATGTGTTAGATTCCTATAGTGATAGGTTTCATACTATTGACTTGGTGGTATTAAAGACTTGTAATATTGTACATACCTTTTCTTTCTACAAATGTAGTTCATATTAATAGATTAAAAAATGTAAAGAGGGTATGTCCTAAAAGAAAAATCAAATGACAAAAACAAAGAAAGGTCAAAAAATGAGAATAAATGAACCCCAAAAAATAAAAATAAAAAGACCATGAAAGTGAGCAAGCTTAAATGCCACTACTATTTACTTTTTCTACATAATAATGATTGTGTGCAGCTTGTAATTTATGCCACAATCCATGATAGTCAAATTGTTTAATCTTGGCTATTCATTCTTTCAATTTTGATGTTTATAGTTAGGGAAGAAGATCTTGCCAAATAGTTTAATCTTGGCAGATCATTAGATAGGTAGAGTTAATGAAAGGAGATCATAAGTTTAATCAGAGCCCTTGGATGTTATAAGGTTAGAAGTAGATAGTTTGATTTGTAAAAGAAAAGTGAGAATTAAGAGTTTTCTAGCCTAAATGCACCCAAATAAAGAAAGAAAAAATGGTAGGGTAGGTGAATGGGTAAGTAGTAGAATGGTTGCATGATTACAAAGATCACTTGATGAAAGAACATCCATTATGCTTAAATGATATGTTTCTATGTACATAAGCATTTTACAAAGGCAAAAGCAATGATTCACCAATTCAAAATGATTAATTCCCCATCATTCATTTTAACCCCTATAACACTTACTAATTTCCCTTTCATAATAAAAATATTAATACTTATAGTCCTTTAAGTCAAAGAGGCTCAGAGCATTTCTCTGACTTTTGATGGAACTGGACCCTCGGCTTGATGACTTAAGGATGAAAGGTGTTAAATTCCCTTGCAATTCATTCATGCCCCTCACAAAACCCCTTTCCTAAGGTAATATTCTTTTTGCCTAGGAAAACCCCATGATAAACATATTTCATGCAAATACCCACCAAATACATTTATCCTAAGTACTAAGTGTATGGAAAGCACATAATATTTTGTATACCTAAGTACAATACCCCTTCCGCTCATTTCACCTCATATTAACTTTTTAATTAAATATATAAAATTCCCAAAAAACCCATTGGCCCATATATGTTTAACTCCTTTATATAAAATAATCCCACCCCTTAGTTTATTTATAAACTATATGACTACCCCATATCCCACAAAATATATTAAAACCCCGCCCTCAGTCCTTAATCATGTATTAAAGTGCCCCCGATGAGATTAAGTTTTAATTTAATCCTATACCATCGGTGATTAGACCCATGGGACCCCCCTAAAAACTTTTTGTGTAAATCACCATGCAACTCCATCGCCTAACTCCCGTACGATCTCCCTCCCCCTCATCCTATGGCTCACATCCATATCAGCCTGGCCCGATGTCCATCCTTTACCTGCTCGATAAGGTGGTTTTCCCCGACCCCCAGAATGCTACGTGTCACGCGCTCGACTAGATTGGGTGAGCCCCCCTCAAAACCACTTCCCTCTCAAAAGTGGTGCGATGACCCCACTAAACCACCTTCCCGTATAACTGAAAAAACTACCCATTGTTCATCAATTAATGAACCCACCAAAATTAACATTTTTTCTATATAAGCCCAATTACCCCTCTTTTCACTCTTTTCACATATTTGCTATTGAGAAACTCTAAAAGTCATTTTGGCCCCTGCAAATAGTGAATTTACTCATAGACCTCTGCCATTGCTCCACAGACGTTGCAGACAGCCCAGCTCATTTACCAGTCTATACCAGAACCTTACGAACCTCTGTAGTCGCCATCAACCGCCATTTGTAGTCAATTTCGCCCAATTCCAGGTATTTAACCATGGAATACCAACTCCATTGTCAAATTCCAAGTAAATTCACCCTTAGAACACTATTAATTAAGTAAAACACATCAAATTTACTTTAATTTTAACATTGAGCCATAAACTTCTGCAAGACCTCTGTTGCCCTAAAAACTTTGAATTACCCCCCACACTCAAATCCACAAGAATTGAGTATGGCTGCCCCAATTGCAATGGATGTAAGGCCCATCTCTACACCTCATTTAGACCTGGACTACCTTCATTTAGCTGATAAGGATTTCCAAATCAAGGATACTAGTTCAATAGAACTCCTCCTCAAAATCCATTGCTTATGCAGAGATAGACACCTAAACCATACTGATGAAATCCACCTATGGGATTCCAATCTACCTAAATACCAATTCCCGGAGGTCCTCATTTTCCCAAAGATTGTCCACTACTGTCAAGCCAATTACATTCCTAGTCAGAGAGTAGTTATGTCTCCAAACCAAACCATACTTTTCACCATCACTGCTGAATCCATCAATGAAATGTTGCAATTCCAGCCAAGGCCAAACCTAACGCCACTCTCAATTAGAGACCTGTTGGACCAGTATCCTAAGATAAACCCATCAAAATTGGCCCAATTGTTCCAAACCTTTATCAGAGAGGAAAAACATATCCCTAAGGATTCCCCTCCATATGTAGTAGCTATTTTCTCTAAATGGAGCCAATACATTGTAACCATGATATCATGTGTTTTGGGGTACACCACGAGTGAATACATTGATGAAATTATTCTTTCTTTCATGTCCCTATACGCTCCAAGATAGCCTCCTACTATCATTTATGACTATGGCCAATTTATAGCTGATATGATGCATGATCAATTCCTTAGAATGCACAATGAAAGAGTCTTTAAGTATTCCTCATTCCTATATCATATGATCTTATATTATCAACCTGATAAGTTCCCATTCACCCTTCAGAAGCTGGACACCAAGGGCCAGCCCAGGTCAGTCATTTTTTGGACCCCATTGGTCCACAAATATCAGTCTCCATACTATTACTTTGATTTCATTGATTTATTTGTACACCCAGTCATGGCAATGTTGACAGGAAGCCCTCCTCCTAGAATCACTCTAGACATAAGGGGATTGGTACTTGTACCAAAACCACACGGAAATTAGAATCTATGGTTGCATTCTTGCACAATACAAGCTACCAAGATACCTCCCAATGAGGTTGTTTGCATTGGAATACTACAGACAAATCATCAATTCTGATGAAGTCAATTTTGTGTCTACCAAGAAGAAAGCCCATTTTAAGATAAAAGACCAACTAGGCCCCTTCATATGCAACTCTAGGGAGGCAGGCAAAGAGGCAGACTTGATGTTGCAGAACATGAATTTCCAAAGGAGCTTCATGTGGAGATATGACCCTTTGGAATACATTACCAAGAAAAGGAAAAAGTTCAAGCTAGGACCTTTCATTCACCATCCCATACCTGAAATAGAAGCTTATGCCAATTAAACAAAATGGATGGAGAATACCCTCATTGACAGGGATAGCACCAGGGTAGACATAGAGAATACTCTCATTGATCTAGAAAGACAACTTGATGAGAGTTATTTCCTACAGGTGTCAGAGAAACCATGGAAACCAAAGAAATCAGAGCAACTTGAGCAACCAGAGACAACCATGAGTACCCCTCCAATTATGCAAACTCCTCAGAACGAGGAAAAAAAATCCAAAGAGAAACAGAGAAGAAGCCTCCACTTCAGGAATGGATACCTCTAACTTGCAACAGGAAACAAGTCACAGCAAGAGGCAAAGGGTCAACCCAACCTCTGAATAGGAATATACAGAAGGATCTGCACATGTAACCACCACTGAAACAGACATAAGTAGGGCCACCATTCCTTCCATAAACTTGCAAGATCCTTCCACTTCACAGACTCAAGTGTTGGATAGGCAGATAAGTTTTGAAGTCTCTTCATTTAACAGGACTAAGGACAAGGACAAGGATTTAAAAGACAAGTACAAGGATATCAAGATGAGAAATGAGAGCCTTAAATCCCAAACATATGCACAGTACCTCAAGTTAACTCCCACAAATCATACAAGGCTTATGTGAGCCTTTGACATTAAAGGGGGGAAGCTACAAATGTCCTTCATCAAGCCCACAGAACAACAACCCAAGACAACTTCAGACTTTAAGAGAGTTGATTTTGAAGTGCTAGCCAGGGATATTCATCCCATAGATCAAATTGAGCTACACAAACAGGCAAGTGAAATGATATATTCCACCCTGACAGGAAAGGCCATAGCTTCCCATCAATTACAGAGCTCATTGAACAAAATTTCAGCACAATTTCAATTGGAGAAGACCTCCTCACAGACCAAGGAAACTCGAATAAAGTCCTTAGAAGACTTGATGATTGAGTTGGGACATGATCCCAAGGATATCAAAGCAACAAAGCAGCTCTTTAAAAAGAAGAATGATTACATAGTTGCATTGAAGAAACAACTCAAAATACCTCAGCTACAACATCCACAAACATTGGAAGTCATAGAAAATCAAACCAAACAAGATGAACTCATGGACTTGATCTTGAAACTAAATGACCAATTGAGATAGACAGGAAAAAGAATTGGATGCCTTAATCCAATTGAAACAAGTGGATGTGGCCAATTTTTCAACAAATGTTATCCCTACATTGTCTACAACAGTCCCTTCTACACTAGCAGCTTCGCTTGCACCAACAACTCCACCTGCCACAGCATTGCCAATCACCACAGAGTCTACTACAGCATCAGCTACATTAGGAGAAAAGGTAGCATAATTGGTTAAAGCCATGGAAGAGATGTCAATCTAGGCTACAGAGATGAACAGACTAAAGGAAAAGGTGGCAAGTTTAGAAACTGATTGTAAACTTGCACAGATTATGCAAAAAGAGGAAACACAGAAAGCCAACCGAATGATCGAAAAGGTCAAAGCCTTAGAAAAGGACCTAACATTAGGGAAACCCCTTGGACAGGCCAAGGAAATGCTGCGGGACAATATCATTGACTCTGTCAATGATATTTGGCCATCAATACAGGTCATCTTTGAGCAGACAGAGTTAATCAAAATAGCTACTGAAGCTATAGAGAAGGTAAGAGAGGAATTGGGTAACAAACCAGAAGATGCAAATAGACTCATCCATTTTTTGAACAGCAAGAACAGGTATGAGCTGCATGAGCTCAATATAGAGGATAGAACATAAACTATCCTAGAAATAAAGAAGGTTTTGTCAAAAAGGAACCTTATGTTAAATCTAGAAGAAAAGTGCCAAAGTATGCAAGCAGCCATTGACAGGTTCATGGCTAAATTCCAAATTTTGAGGGAGAAGGGACTCCCTAGTCCAATGGTGATTAATGATAAACTCATGCCTCAGCAGGATTATGACAGGAGGTTGAGACAACTAGCAAAGGACCAAGCCTCCTCTTCAGCTATAAAGGCCTTACCTACAGGCAAAGTCTTATACAACACTTTTGAGAACCTGTTTTTCCTCCAGCACGAGGTTAGACATTTGTTCCTTACAAAACCAAACTTTGCTAAATATACTGAAGCTGACGAGATTTATAGGAGGATGATGAAAGTCAAATTGCCAAACAATGACTGGTGGGAGTCAATGACTGACTTACTGTGAAGAAATTACAGTAAAAAGTTACAACACAGTAAGAAAAGGATAGCCTAGTAAAAATTCAGAACAGGGCAGTAGAGTAAAGAGTATCAGGCCAGAGTCAAAAGTAAAAGAAAAATCCAGCACTAAGGGCTACGCTTCAACAATAAAAGCCAGCACAAGCATAATAAAAGGGACAGCTTGAAACTATTTGAATAGCTGTCTCTATCTTCTTGGAGAAGATATTTGTATTTCATAGAATAAATCTCAAGCTTGTTTTGAGATATTTTGTAATAATTTTTTGCATAAATACTTCACCATTCAAAGTATTGAGGGTGGACTCTATTATACCTTTCTGTAAAATTCTTAATATTTGAGGAAGTAAAGGATATTGTAATCATTTTGGGAGCTAGCAAGCTGGACTAATCAATAAAGAGCAGACTGTTCCAAGGATTCATGTGTTGAGTGTATTCAATATAAGTATTCTTTATGTGATTTTTTATCTTCTTACATTTCTTTCACAATATTGCATGTTTTTCATTCTAAAATGCTTTAACTTGGAAACATATTTCAGAAATTGTTTAATAAACACTATGTCTTAACAGTTAAGCATAATTATGTTTTCTTCTAGTGTTTAAAATAAAGAACCCTTAATTTCTCTTTACTTTGCATCAATTCATTAAACAATTCAGATTAAAGGATCCTTAATTTCCCTTTAGTTTCAGTTGTACCTCCCCTCTTCATTCACTATTTGGGTTTGAGAATCCTGGATTGACCTCTTTTCCCTACTGAAAACCTTCCATATTTTTGTCCAGGACAATTGAAATAAACTTAGCTACCTTGCCCTTGGAACACCTCCTTTATTGAGTTCATTCAGCCTTGTTTCCTTATCATTTGACTCCATAGCCTAATGGCCTGAAAGACATCGACTCACCCATCTGTTTAAAGAGATCCCACCACAAAAACCCTTCAAGCAATCACAACTAGCCTAAAATCTCAAAAAACATAGCTAAATCATATAGAGAGATCTCTTTCTAAGCCTAGGTGGGCTAGAACCTATGCCCCAAAATAGGTTTGTAGTTACCTCAGCCTTTTTCCTTATTTCAAATAAATTCTAGGGAAAATACCTGAGTGATAACACAATCAAAAGAAATGAACTGACTTACTTTCATGGCATAGCTTGTAGAAGTAATTGCAAACATAAACATAGATGATTGTCTTAATCAATCCAGCCAACTCACTGTACTTCTTATTATGGATGAGTGGCTTCAAGCCACACATAAAGGAAATAATGTGAAGGTGAGAGTCAAAAGGGAGGTGATGTCATTGATGATAAACTTATTTTAATGCTTCTAGATGCTTTCAACAAGTTACTTGTAGATTTATGATCTTAAAAATTCGTGTTGGAAGATCAGTGAATTTGTTGCACAACCACAAAAATTTTGAGAATAAGAAGAGAGCTAAATATTTAGTTGACACATGGAAAAAAATGTGTGGCTACAAAACTAAAGGATAATGCTACATTATCTGGACCAAGTCAAGGTGCATATTGTCCTTCTAAATAGGAATTGGATGAAGAATTTCATTTCCAATATAAGGGTGGAGGATCTGCCAAAGTAGTTCCTGAAGCATCAAAAACATTAACTGCCAAGGTAAATGAAATTACAAATAGATTATCTGAAGCAGTGTCATGGAAGGTTCAACTTCTACCACTCCAAGGTTAGTTGAAGAATTTTGGTTGCACTCTTCAATCCATGGTTACAAATATTGTTATTGTAAGGAGCCATTTATTAGTGGCACTAATAATATGTTAGTCCACTCAAACAAATGAAGAGAAAAGTAATCCAAGCTAGTCATAGAGTAATATTCCATCAAGTTCCACTCTTAGAAAGGCTTCAGGATCATCTTGCAGAGATTGTGATTTTTTGTTGGAATAGTTTTGAGATTTTCAATATGTCCTACTTGGGGGAAGATTTCCAGCTAGAGAGGAGGGATGGAAACAAGTTTTTCGTGAATGAAAAAATGTCCTACTACATTACTCATGCAATGTGGCAGACTCTATTGTTCATCAAAGAATGCCAACGAGAATTAGTGTTTTTGAAAGGTTATAAGGAGTTTTGGGAATTAGTGGTCACAGGGGGTGTCATGAAGTTTTCAAAAGCGCTTGATTGCATCATACTTGAAAATGACACTATAATGTATTCAAACAGTCTTTGGCTTCTCTCCGTCAATTTGTCATTGTCAGAGGAGAAAGTACTAAAGCTCTTATGTTCCTCCAAACCAAAAAAGTATTTTGGTTGATTCCCACACTATTGAGTTTAGTGTCGGTAGTATTGGAGTTCAACACAAAACTGAGGGCATGGCTCTATATCAACATCAGTAAGTTTTTTTGCAGCTCATTGAATGTTGCGTGTGACAAACCGTGTTATTCAATGAGGAGGTAGGTGTATTCATCGGGTATATGTGACCCCATAGGTAGAGCCGCAAAAGCCGATAACGAAAATGCAACGGCGACACCTTGGTTAAATGTCAGAGAAGAAGAAACAAAAAGACCTTTCATTGTGAATGCATTGATATCATGTGCGCATATGATGAAAATTAAGCTAACTTCTTTGTGGATGTGAGGTACTCTAATGGTGAAGAAGTTGGGGTGGTTATGGTGGATTGTAAGAATAGGGAGGAGTTATGAAGATGTGCACATTCTGTGCCTCAGCAAGGAACCGTTCAGGTTCACTGAAATCATATGACAGTAAGAAGAAAGTGAAGGTTCGCAGGTGGAGGGAGTCCGTACCACATTATGCAAAAAATGGGTATCCACCCATCTACGAATAAATATCAAAAAATGTAATTGTGACTGCAATCTAAGTCAAAGTTTTAAAATGGTTTAAAGATTCCATTTATTAATTCTTCGCTTGCTATTTTCTTATTTGTCAATACCCCGTTTTAATCGTCGTCTAAGATAATATTCAATAGACGTGTGACTCAATGTTTCAATGAGTAATAAAGCCTTGATTTTATTATTTCACCAAAGCACGATATGAAAGGGTATCATAGGATTTGATATGCAAGGAAATCAACATGAATCTATATGACAGGACTCTATTGGATGTGGTAGCATACAGAATGTGAGGCAATGTTGCACTCTAGAATAACGTGTGACAAGGTGGTTGATGTTGTGCAGGGAGATAACTTATAATATGATCTGTAACCAAGTGACAATTAGATTTTCAAACATGGGGGACAGTTTGGGTTATGACATGCCTACAAAACATAATGCAAACAATGAATCTCTTTATAATGTTTACCTATAAATTAATATTGAGTTGAAGAAGAGAACTAGCAATGATGTTGGAGCTACTAGAAATGATAATGGATACAAATCCTTCACTTCTAATCATTTTTATGAATGCATTAAGAGTGTTGAGGAAGCTGGGAACCTAATACAAATTCCAAAAATAGATCAATCTTCTTCATCGAGATTCTAGGAATATATAGACCTTGCAGAGGGTTTGGTTGAAGTAGAGACATTATTTCCGGGTCCAGATGCACCTATTGGCTCTGTTTTTGCATGTTTGCAATTTTCTCTTCCTGTTCCAACTACAAAGCACCAAAGAGTTGAAAAAATATATATGAAGACTACCAATTATCAGCTAGCAGCGAAAACCTTAATGGGTATAAATTTCTGTGGAGGATTATGTTATTCCAAGAGATGGTGCACCTATCCTTGGTCATGAATATCTCTCATTTTGCTCAAAACACACCAGCCAAATTTGTTTTGGGATGAATAGAACATGGAGCTTGCCAACCTCCTCAATAAGTCAATATCAGTTTTCTATGTAAAGATTAGTATGGTTGAACTTGGGGATCTTTATGATGTGACTCATACAAAGCCCCATTCCTTATCTTAGAAAATTTTTCATGTCAACTTTCAAGGAAGTGTAGAAATTTTGAATAATATGACACTTATTCACAGAGATTATCCCGATTATACACTATTGTGGAATACATTCATAATACATAACCTCCTCTACGTTGATCATCAATTTAGCAGCATTAAAAACAATGAAACATCAATCGCATGCACACATTAACACAGTATGTAACCCGGGGAAAGCTTACAGCTGAAAACCCCACACTATATGTATATTAATGATTGAGAACATGTAACAATACATAGTACAATACTCCTCACAAGTATCCAGCACTATCTCCACCTGTTACACACAAAACTAGCTCAGATCCGAACCAGTCACAGGTTCAAATTTCCTCCGCTGCTTTGCCTGCCTCTATTGCACAATCCTGCAAGAGAAATAATCACCCAAACTGGAAATCACGTGAGCACAAGCTATATTTCACTTGGTATTGGCCACAACTGCGCAATTCTCATTGGCATAACTCAATCCCATTGATTGTGCAAGATCTCAAGCACAATTATAGTCACAACTGATAGCAATCTCATCCTCTAACACCTGTCACCACTAAATTGTACATGCACTGACATGCAACTGAGTTAACTGATGTATCCTTTAGTTGCTTTATGAGTTAAACAACTCATCATTAGTCTATTTGCAGTTACTAAATACAACTAGTTTAACCAAGTCAAATTGAACACAACTCCATCAACTCCACATCCAACTCCACCAAACTCAATTGCTTGAGTTCTAACTGAAGTCCTGCATGCAATAGCTCAACTGACTCATAAGAAAAGCGTATTTCCTTCTGACAGTTGCATGTTCCACATCTATAGCTCAAACTGAAGTGCTCCAAGAGAATAAGATAATGTTTATAGTCCAAATATTATTATGAGACAATAATATTCGACTGTTCTATTTTTAGCCTAGCAGTCTAAAAATAGAAACCTGCCCATATGTCTGAAAATAGAAGTTCATATATTTTTACCAACATGACCAATCATCCACAAATAACATACTGCAACTCATAGACCATGATCCATATGTCTAAAAATAGACATAGTCTAAAAATAGACTTTGCGCCATAATTTGCCTGCGGGCGCACTTAGTGAAGGCGACTCCTTTCCACTAAGCTCCATCATCTTGTTGCATTCTCAACAGGAAGCTTCTCACTCACAAATTCAAATTATCTTTCTTTGCTAAGATTCCTGATTGAAATTTTCGATGCAATTGTTAAATGTCGATGTCTAGGAACACTACTTAAAAATCTAGGAGCCTTTCTATATGATCTAACAATTTCTCATGATGGGACAGTAAACCATGCTAGCGAGAAGTTTGAATATGAGACTGTCAGTTTTCCAATATGGCCTTGGGATCCAGGGACTTTTATGCAGGAAGGTTTCCATTATAGCAATGAGTATATGAGTAGGTAACCAGGTGGTTCTTGGTTAGTGAAAAGGCCACCAAAAGTACCTCTACGCAAGCAAATCCCTGCAGAGAGTCTATGTCCCAATGTTGGTGGCAGCTGACTGCATTCACCGATTTTGAGAGCTTTCGCAGACATGCATAGGCGTATGTAGAGCATCTAGCTCGGTGGGTCTCATAGTTTGTGAGAAAGAATGAGCAAATCGCAGAGTATATGCTTATTTCACTCCTTGCAGAATATTTACAATTTTTTTAGAGTAATTTCTACTTATGAATCATATGTTTTTTTTAAGGTAAATTCTACTTATTTTCATAATTTAAGGGGTTTCACTGATCCATTTTTTTAGAGTAATTTCTACTTATGAATCATATGTTTTTTTAAGGTAAATTCTACTTATTTTCATAATTTAAGGGGTTTTGCTGATCCAGAAATGGAGAATGAATAAATGGAATAGGAACTTATGGATGGTGACATCACTGTTAGAGCTCTAACCATCTTTTCTATTCCCTTTGGCCTGAGTGAGGTGGAGAGGATTCTCGCAACAGCCTTGGCAACCGTAATGTTGGCCTTCTAAACATCTAAGCATCTCATTTAGTTCTTCTGCTCCTGATCCTTTATTATGATAAATGACAACTCGTCAAATGCCAACTTCATCCCTAAAAATAGTAACAAAATGAAACACAGAGATTAAGCCCCTAGACATACAAGCATGGATAGAAAAAAACA